>JBBDGP010002468.1:0-327231 GCA_037952835.1 Lithobates septentrionalis | reverse complement strand
CGGCGCATCTTTGGTGCGACTGGATTCGAATCGGAGCGCGGTAGGTGACTGAAATGAGAAATGATTTGAAATGTCAGAATTGAGTTTAGAAATGTTTCAGAAATGAGAAATGATTTGAAATGTCAGAAATGAGTTTAGAATGTTTCAGAAATGATTTGAAATGTCAGAAATGAGTTTAGAATGTTTCAGAAATGAGAAATGATTGGTATCGAACTAACTTGCTTTGATAATTTACAACTTGCGACTGGCTATGGCTGTCTATCGATACCGACATGCTAGAAATGAAGCGACGTCAGCGTCGCTGTGCTGTCGAATTTGTAACATATCGAAAGTACGAGCGATATACATTGCAGTTTGTGAGATGCGGGTGAAACGAAATTTGAACTCACGGTTTTGTGACATGATATGAAAACGAAAAGTCCGACGGGACCTTACCTGCGACAGCCAAGCCAGACGCGTGGTACAAACTAGGAACGAAAAACGCGGACTTCGAAAGTTTGAGTACGGAGTATCGAATACGGGAACTTGCGAGGCAAGAACTTGCGGACGCTGGTATATCGAATAGTCGGCCTAGTGACGTATATCGCGCACAGGAAACCGACAAGCACCACAGGTGAGCGGGCTGCTTAAATACCCCCCGGGCTCCTCCCATAAATTCAGGCCACCATACTGGCCTTCCTACATATATATATATATATATATATATATATATATATATATTTTTTTTTTTTTTTTTTTTTTTTATTTATCTTTTTTTTTTTTTTCTAGACCCTGGTTGTGCTAAACTAAAGGCACGTACACACGATTGGATTTTTCACCGGGAAATGTTGGATGTGAGCTTATTGTCGGAAAGTCCAACCGTGTGTATGCTCCATCGAACAGTTGCTGTCGGACTTTCTGCCAACAAATGTTTGCTAGCAGGTTCTCAAATTTTCCGCCAACAAAACATTGTTGTCGGAAAGTCCGATCATGTGTACACAAGTCCGTGCACAAAAGTTCATGCATGCTCAGAATCAAGTATGAGCCGGAAGCGCTCGGTCTTGTAAAACTAGCGTTCGTAATGGAGATATCACCTTCGTCGCGTGGCAAATTATGAAATCTCTCAATGCAGCGCATTCTCTTCTTCTTTATATTGTTATAATAATGAAGATGCTTTGCTGCTGATATTCACATAGTTCTGACAAATGGATTTTTTATTATTTCTCATGATCTCCTGAATAATATTTGTTTTTGTTGTTTTTTTTATCTCGTAATCTCCAGAATAATCTTTTTTTTTTTTTCTAGTGATCTCCATAATTTTTTTTTTCATTTTGTGTGTCAAGTTACCACAACACCATTATTATCATGTATTTTTGAACATCAAAGATATAACTATGTTGGTGTCCCTTGTTAATTTGACATTGTATTTTTGAAATGTACCTACCTACTTACAAAAAACTGTCCTTTTTGAAGTAAAACACATAGCCAAGTATTTGTAAAAAAAAAAAATTAAAAATTTAATAGGGGTCATAATAAAATAAAGAGGAAGGCAATGCTGGGGAAACAGTTGGAATTGGTGAAGCCTTTGTATCCCAGGGCAGACATTAATTATTTGACTGTCAAAATTGGTAACCTGAGGAGTCCATTTAATGGGGAGCACAATATGGTCCAGGACTCCGAGAGATGGGGAGCAGCAGCAGATAACATATATGTACCAAGGCTGTGGTCTTACAACAGCCTGCGTTTTTTGCCAGACCACACCAAACCCAGGCCATCACTCTCAACACTTCCTTCCACGCTTCCTTCCATGCTGCTGTGGTGGGTTGGGTGGCTCTGGTGTTGGTGGTTTTGCTGGAGGTGGTGGAGGAGTATGGTCCAACTCACACAGGTGGGTTTGAGTTGTTAGTTCACCCCTTGTCCCCTTGTTTTGGGCCTGCAGAATTATTTCCTCACAGATCGTGCGTTGACCCTCCTCCATGTGTTCGAGCTTACTTGCTGTGACACAGCCAAATGCCTCGTGGCCACCAGGGGTCGTGTTAAGTGCCGCAGTAGCCTGGTGAAGAGAAACAGTCATGGACTCCTCCAGGTTCATCGCCTTCCTGGTCCTTTTGGTTAGAGGGCGGAGGGGAAGAACCTGGGATTCCGTCAGGCTGCTTGCCACGGCCTCCTCCTGGCTGGAACTTTCCTGTGTATGAAAATGGTACATAGTTTTAGTTTTGTTGTCATCAATCACACACAATTTTGAGCTCTTGACTGCTGCAAATTGAATGTTACCAAATAGAAAAAGAAAAATGTCAAATTAACTGCGCAACAAAAAATTAAAAATAAAATATGAACCATCTATGCTGCAGAGTCCTATGTATGACACAAACACACAGAAAAACGAATGGGAAAAAAGTTGACTCGCGCTAAAACAAAAAAAAGGCTAACGTGTATAAAGCTGAAAAATCCCAGCCTATTTGTGATATCTTAAACATTGAAGAAATGTAACAAAAGTATATATCAAGTTGGGAGATGAATACCACCTCCCCTTAACAGGCACGGGTACCCTGGAAGACGCAATCTCTTGCGAAACGCAGCGTAGGGCTGAGCGGTGTCATCGCGTCACCTCCCTCTGTCGTTGTTACTCCAGTAGGACGGGCGGCCTGTGTCCATCCGGCCGGTGTCACAGACTGCCTGTCATCTGAGGAAAAGTGCTATTTTAAATGTGAGTGTTTACTACATTTTTTTAATACATTTTTAAGTGATTTTACACTATGGGAGCCTCCTTTTGTTTTCCCCACATAACGTTGGTATTCCATTGAGGGCTGAGTTTTGCCTTTTTCCCTGGAGATCCACCTGTACCCACCTTTACAGCATTACAAACTCCAGAGATTCCAATCCAGTCCCCTTTCGGGTCACCAGGCTGTCGGATGCAGCAGGACCTCAATGCCCATTTAGACCCTCTGTAACGGGGGGTCATGGGGTTCCGGTAAGCGGCCAGGCACTTCATTCATGGTGGTGGACCCACACATTTGGGACTGTATACAATTGGACACTCTTTGTTTTCATCACAGCACGTTATGGTGTTTTTTGTACATGGACTTTCTTTTTTACACTATTTTCTTTTTCAAGCAGTTTATTCACTTTGCCAATTTAAGTGGTTTGTTTTGGTTTAGGTACCAATTTGAGTCGCTATTGGTTACACATACCTGTTAAGGGGAGGTGGTATTCATCTCCCAACTTGATATATACTTTTGTTACATTTCTTCAATGTTTAAGATATCACAAATAGGCTGGGATTTTTCAGCTTTATACAGCTTTATATAACTTTTTTTCCCATACCAAATAGAAAAGACTATCCTTCTGACCCCAGCATTTTTCATTCTTGTCCCAATCATTTTTGGCTACTATTGATATGTAAACCACTTTGTTAAATCAGAAATTAGTGATCAATAACATCTATTTAACATCATTAAATTTTTGACAAGAAATAGCTTCAACAATGCTATACCTGGGTCAAGCTGGGCTCCTCCACATCTTCCTGGGTGGAAGGCCCACGTTGGACTTCAGGAGCCTCAGCTGATGTGGAAGGAAGTGTTGAAGGAAGTGTAGATAGTAATAGCCTGGGTCAGTCTGGTCTGACATAGTAGTAGTACCACAGCCTGGGTACATATACATCATCTGCTACTGCTCCGGATCTCATGGAATCCTGGACCTTCTTGCGCTCCCTATTATATCTTCTCCTCAGGCTACTATTTTTGGCCTTCAAATAGTTGATGTCTGCCATGGGATACACAGGCTTCACCAATTCCAACAGTTTATCCAGCGCTGTCTTCCTCTTTTGCTTGTTCGAGTAGTCCCTGCTTTGGACTTGCCAGAGACATGGCAGCTCCCTGTACATGTCTAGGAATTTGGGCAGGAAGTCTGGGTCTGTGAATTTATCCACCATTTTAGCTGCAAGACAAAACACAAGACAAACCCTAATGTCAGGCTAAACTCTCCTAATATTGTCCCAATATAGGCCTCAATCTATAAGCAGTATAGGTCACTAACCACTTATGCACCAAGTTACAATTGTACCTTCGTTTGCACGATCAGCGCTTACGATCCTCCATCATCCACTCACAGATCGTAGATATGACGCCCGTGTGTTATGCTTTGTATACACTGTGCATGCGTCAAACTCTGCCCCTGTCCTTTTTTCTAGTGTATTCCCCCCTCTTCTCTTTCGAGGCAGTGGGAGAGCACATGACGGAGACACAGCAGGTGAGTGCTGTTATCAGCAACGACGAGGAAAGCCCGGAGCAAGGCAGTTCCAGATCCAGGAGGAGATATAAGGCCTCAAATATGTCCTTTGAAGAGATGGTAGAGATGGTGGACATCTTGAAGAGGGCAGACTATGATGGGAAGTATGGACCATACAGAAACCCAAATGTGAGAAAGGCCAAAATCATGACTAAAGTTGTGAGAAGTTTGCACAGGACTTTTGGGGTACGACGATCCAAGGAGCAATTGAGGAAACTCTGGTCAGACCTGAAATTGAGGGAGCAGGATTAGTATAGAAGGATCAGGAAAGTGCTATAAAAAAGTAAGTATTTGTCATGTATTCCTATTATTATTATTACTTTTGTGCTGGTACATGTGCTGTACAGTTTAAAATGCCAAGTTTGAGGTTCGTGGGCACAGTAATCGTTTGTATTAAACATTGTTCGTTCGACCACTAATACAACTATTTGGCAGATGCAGGTTAACTACAATTGTTCATGCCTATTTGGAATAAAAGTTTATTACATTGTAGTCGAGATGTGTTTAAAACTATAATGAAATGCCAACTTGATTCAATGTAAGGAGAGGACACTCAGCCGCTGTTTACACATCTGGATGCAGGAGCACTAGTGTGGGACACAATAACAACCTTTTTATGGTGTCCCACGCAGGTGCTCCAGTGGATACTAGGGATCTCTCCATGTGTGAAACTTGCACAAAACAGGTAAGTATTCCAGCTTTGTTTCATATTACTATTTCTCGCCTCAAATATCTGTCTGCTAAGTATACCTTTTTTGTATTTACACAGGGGAGAAAAGAATTGGGACATCTAAGGACACCAGGAACCCCAAACCTCTTAAAGAAGGGGAACTCAGCACACAACCTAAGGATGCGGATGCAGAATCTGAGGATGTGGATGCAGAACCTGAGGATGTGGATGCAGAGGTTCAGGAAGTGTTGAAATGCTGTCCACAGCAGGTCAGTGTCTTTGACCACAACTTCAGGTAATAGATGGATGCCTGCATATTTATAATACATGGTGTGTTTTTTTATTTTTAGGTGATGTGGATGTTGTATAAAAAGAAACTTACTTCAGCAGTGCAAGTGCACAAGTCCTCATCAGTGAGATCATGGTGTGCAATCGGAATTTAGAAAAGCTGAAACAAAATATAAATGATGTTTAAAATAGACTGAGCAACATCATTGATGTTTTATGCGAAATCTAAACCCCCCAAGAAATGAAATTTTGTCGTTATTGTTGTACATTTTTTTAAAGTTTTAAAGTAATTGCAAAGCCAAATTTTGAAGATGCACATAATGTGTCAACATGTGCTATCTGCCATCATGGGATATCAATGTTCACGTTTTGTGGGTGCAACCCCTTTCTCGAAACCCCCGAAACACATCCATTGATCCCCCATGATGGAAGCTAGCACATGTTGACACATCGTGGCTTATTTCAAAAAAAGAAAAACCACTTTGCCCTACAAGTGCACTTTAACCACTTGACGACCGCCTCACACAGATATACGTCTGCAGAATGGCACGGGCAGGCAAAATCACGTACCTGGTACGTGATTGCCTTCCCGCGGGCGGGGGGTCCGATCGGACCCCCCCGGTGCCTGAGGCCGTCGCCGTTCGTCTGGGAGCGATCAGAGATGAGGGGGAGGCCATCCATTCGTGGCCCCCCTCACGATCGCTCCCAGCCAATGAGAAACCTCCCCTGCCTGTGTGTAGTACACACAGGCAGGGGATGTGATGTCATCTCTCCTCGGCTCGGCAGTTTCCGTTCCGGCGCCGAGGAGAGAAGACATCTGAGTGAGTGCACAAACACACACACACACAGTAGAACATGCCAGGCACACTTTACACCCCCGATCCCCCCCGATCGCTGCCCGATCACCCCCCAATCACCCCTCCCCACCCCCTGTCACACTGACACCAAGCATTTTTTTTTTTTCCTGATTACTGCATGGTGTCAGTTTGTGACAGTTAGAAGTGGTAGGGCACTTAGTATTAGCCCCCTTTAGGTCTAGGGTACCCCCCTAACCCCCCTAATAAAGTTTTAACCCCTTGATCACCCCCCATCACCAGTGTCGCTAAGCAATCATTTTTCTGATCGCTGTATTAGTGTCACTGGTGACGCTAGTTAGGGACGTAAATATTTAGGTTCGCCGTCAGCGTTTTATAGCGACAGGGACCCCCATATACTACCTAATAAAGGTTTTAACCCCTTGATTGCCCCCTAGTTAACCCTTTCACCACTGATCACCGTATAACCGTTATGGGTGACGCTGGTTAGTTCGTTTATTTTTTATAGTGTCAGGGCACCCGCCGTTTATTACCGAATAAAGGTTTAGCCCCCTGATCGCCCAGCGGTGATATGCGTCGCCCCAGGCAGCGTCAGATTAGCGCCAGTACCGCTAACACCCATGCACGCAGCATACGCCTCTCTTAGTGGTATAGTATCTGAACGGATCAATATCTGATCCGATCAGATCTATATTAGCGTCCCCAGCAGTTTAGGGTTCCCAAAAACGCAGTGTTAGCGGGATCAGCCCAGATACCTGCTAGCACCTGCGTTTTGCCCCTCCGCCCGGCCCAGCCCACCCAAGTGCAGTATCGATCGATCACTGACACTTAGAAAACACTAAACGCATAACTGCAGCATTCGCAGAGTCAGGCCTGATCCCTGCGATCGCTAACAGTTTTTTTGGTAGCGTTTTGGTGAACTGGCAAGCACCAGCCCCAAGCAGCATCAGGTTAGCGCCAGTAGCGCTAACACCCACACCCACACACGCACCGTACACCTCTCTTAGTGGTATAGTATCTGAACGGATCAATATCTGATCCGATCAGATCTATACTAACGTCCCCAGCAGTTTAGGGTTCCCAAAAACGCAGTGTTAGCGGGATCAGCCCAGATACCTGCTAGAACCTGCGTTTTGCCCCTCCGCCCGGCCCAGCCCACCCAAGTGCAGTATCGATCGATCACTGACACTTACAAAACACTAAACGCATAACTGCAGCATTCGCAGAGTCAGGCCTGATCCCTGCGATCGCTAACAGTTTTTTTGGTAGCGTTTTGGTGAACTGGCAAGCACCAGCCCCAGGCAGCGTCAGGTTAGTGCCAGTAGCGCTAACACCCACGCATGCACCGTACACCTCCCTTAGTGGTATAGTATCTGAACGGATCAATATCTGATCCGATCAGATCTATACTGGTGTCCCCAGCAGTCTAGGGTTCCCAAAAACGCAGTGTTATCAGGATCAGCCCAGATACCTGCTAGCACCTGCGTTTTGCCCCTCCGCCTGGCCCAGCCCAGCCCACCCAAGTGCAGTATCAATCGATCACTGACACTTACAAAACACTAAACACATAACTGCAGTGTTCGCAGAGTCAGGCCTGATCCCTGCGATCGCTAACAGTTTTTTTGGTAGCGTTTTGGTGAACTGGCAAGCACCAGCAGCCTAGTACACCCCGGTCGTAGTCAAACCAGCACTGCAGTAATACCTGGTGACGTGGCGAGTCCCATAAGTGCAGTTCAAGCTGGTGAGGTGGCAAGCACAAGTAGTGTCCCGCTCCCACCAAAAAGACAAACACAGGCCCGTCGTGCCCATAATGCCCTTCCTGCTGCATTCGCCAATCCTAATTGGGAACCCACCGCTTCTGCAGCACCCGTACTTCCCCCATTCACATCCCCAACCAAATGCAGTCGGCTGCATGAGAGGCATTTTCTTTATGTCCTCCCGAGTACCCCTACCCAACGAACCCCCCCAAAAAAGATGTTGTGTCTGCAGCAAGCACGGATATAGGCGTGACACCTGCTATTATTGTCCCTCCTGTCCTGATAATCCTGCTCTTTGCATTAGTGAATGTTTTGAACGCTACCATACACTAGTTGAGTATTAGCGTAGGGTACAGCATTCCACAGACTAGGCGCACTTTCACAGGGTCTCCCAAGATGCCATCGCATTTTGAGAGACCCGAACCTGGAACCGGTTACAGTTATAAAAGTTACAGTTACAAAAAATAGTGTAAAAAAAAACCACAAACAAAAATATAAAATAAAAAAAATAGCTGTCGTTTTATTGTTCTCTCTCTCTCTATTCTCTCTATTGTTCTGCTCTTTTTTACTGTATTCTATTCTGCAATGTTTTATTGTTGTTATGTTTTATCATGTTTGCTTTTCAGGTATGCAATTTTTTATACTTTACCGTTTACTGTGCTTTATTGTTAACCATTTTTTTGTCTCCAGGTACGCCATTCACGACTTTGAGTGGTTATACCAGAATGATGCCTGCAGGTTTAGGTATCATCTTGGTATCATTCTTTTCAGCCAGCGGTCGGCTTTCATGTAAAAGCAATCCTAGCGGCTAATTAGCCTCTAGACTGCTTTTACAAGCAGTGGGAGGGAATGCCCCCCCCCCCGTCTTCCGTGTTTTTCTCTGGCTCTCCTGTCTCAACAGGGAACCTGAGAATGCAGCCGGTGATTCATCCAGCTGACCATAGAGCTGATCAGAGACCAGAGTTGCTCCAAACATCTCTATGCCCTAAGAAACCGGAAGCTACGAGCATTTTATGACTTAGATTTCGCCGGATTTAAACAGCGCCATTGGGAAATTGGGGAAGCATTTTATCACACCAATCTTGGTGTGGTCAGATGCTTTGAGGGCAGAGGAGAAATCTAGGGTCTAATAGACCCCAATTTTTTCAAAAAAGAGTACCTGTCACTACCTATTGTTATCATAGGAGATATTTACATTCCCTGGGATAACAATAAAAATGAGATAAAAAAGCAAAAAAATAATCAAGAAAAAAAAAAAAGCACCCCTGTCCCCCCTGCTCTCGCGCTAAGGCGAACGCAAGCGTCGGTCTGGCGTCAAATGTAAAAAGCAATTGCACCATGCATGTGAGGTATCACCGCGAAGGTCAGATCGAGGGCAGTAATTTTAGCAGTAGACCTCCTCTGTAAATCTAAAGTGGTAACCTGTAAAGGCTTTTAAAGGCTTTTAAAAATGTATTAATTTTGTTGCCACTGCACAACAGTGCGCAATTTTAAAGCATGTCATGTTTGGTATCCATGTACTCGGCCTAAGATCATCTTTTTTATTTCATCAAACATTTGGGCAATATAGTGTGTTTTAGTGCATTAAAATTTACAAAAGTGTGTGTTTTTCCCCAAAAAATGCGTTTGAAAAAACGCTGCACTAATACTGTGCGGAAAAAAAAAATGAAACACCCACCATTTTAATCTGTAGGGCATTTGCTTTAAAAAAATATATAATGTTTGGGGGTTCAAAGTAATTTTCTTGCAAAAAAAAATTATTTTTTCATGCAATCAAAAAGTGTCAGAAAGGGCTTTGTCTTCAAGTGGTTAGAAGAGTGGGTGATGTGTGACATAAGCTTCTAAATGTTGTGCATAAAATGCCAGGACAGTTCAAAACCCCCCCAAATGACCCCATTTTGGAAAGTAGACACCCCAAGCTATTTGCTGAGAGGCATGTCGAGTCCATGGAATATTTTATATTGTGACACAAGTTGCGGGAAAGAGACAATTTTTTTTTTTTTTGCACAAAGTTGTCACTAAATGATATATTGCTCAAACATGCCATGGGAATATGTGAAATTACACCCCAAAATACATTCTGTTGCTTCTCCTGAGTATGGGGATACCACATGTGTGGGACTTTTTGGGAGCCTAGCCGCGCACGGGACCCCGAAAACCAAGCACCGCCTTCAGGCTTTCTAAGGGCGTAAATTTTTGATTTCACTCTTCACTGCCTATCACAGTTTCGGAGGCCATGGAATGCCCAGGTGGCAACCCCCCCCCCCCCAAATGACCCAATTTTGGAAAGTAGACACCCCAAGCTATTTGCTGAGAGGTATAGTGAGTATTTTGCAGACCTCACTTTTTGTCACAAAGTTTTGAAA
This sequence comes from Lithobates septentrionalis, assembly GCA_037952835.1. Lineage (NCBI taxonomy): Eukaryota > Metazoa > Chordata > Amphibia > Anura > Ranidae > Lithobates > Lithobates septentrionalis. The sequence goes on along the minus strand of JBBDGP010002468.1, from coordinate 317,069 downwards.
ATTGAAAAAAGAAAAAAAAAATTTCTTGTCTTTCTTCATTTTCAAAAACAAATGAGAGCTGCAAAATACTCACCATGCCTCTCAGCAAATAGCTTGGGGTGTCTACTTTCCAAAATGGGGTCATTTGGGGGGGGGGGGTTGTGCCACCTGGGCATTCCATGGCCTCCGAAACTGTGATAGGCAGTGAAGAGTGAAATCAAAAATTTACACCCTTAGAAATCCTGAAGGCGGTGATTGGTTTTCGGGGCCCCGTACTTCGGCTAGGCTCCTAAAAAGTCCCACACATGTGGTATCCTCATACTCAGGATAAGCAGCTAAATGTATTTTGGGGTGCAATTCCACATATGCCCATGGCCTGTGTGAGCAATATATCATTTAGTGACAACTTTGTGCAAAAAAAATAAAAAAATTGTCACTTTCCCGCAACTTGTGTCAAAATATAAAATATTCCATGGACTCAACATGCCTCAAAGCAAATAGCTTGGGGAGTCTACTTTCCAAAATGGGGTCATTTGGGGGGTTTTATGTCATCTGGGCATTTTATGGCCTTCAAAACTGTGATAGGTAGTGAGGAGTAAAATCAAAAATTTACGCCCTTAGAAATCCTGAAGGCAGTGATTGGTTTTCGAGGCCCCGTATGCGGCTAGGCTGCCAAAAAGTCCCACACATGTGGTATCCCCATACTCAGGAGAAGCAGCTAAATGTATTTTGGGGTGCAATTCCACATATGCCCATGGCCTGTGTGAGCAATATATCATTTAGTGACAACTTTTTGTAATTTTTTTTTTGTCATTATTCAATCACTTGGGACAAAAAAAATTAATATTCAATGGGCTCAACATGCCTCTCAGCAATTTCCTTGGGGTGTCTACTTTTCGAAATGGGGTCATTTGTGGGGGTTTTGTACTGCCCTGCCATTTTAGCACCTCAAGAAACGACATAGGCAGTCATAAATTAAAGGCTGTGTAAATTCCAGAAAATGTATCCTAGTTTGTAGGCGCTATAACTTTTGCGCAAACCAATAAATATACACTTATTGACATTTTTTTTACCAAAGACATGTGGCCGAATACATTTTGGCCTAAATCTATGACTAAAATTGAGTTCATTGGATTTTTTTTAGAACAAAAAGTAGAAAATATCATTTTTTTTCAAACTTTTTGGTCTTTTTCCGTGTATAGCGCAAAAAATAAAAACGGCAGAGGTGATCAAATACCATCAAAAGAAAGCTCTATTTGTGGGAAGAAAAGGACGCAAATTTCGTTTGGGTACAGCATTGCATGACCGCGCAATTAGCAGTTAAAGCGACGCAGTGCCAAATTGGAAAAGGTCCTCTGGTCCTTAAGCAGCATAATGGTCCGGTCCTTAAGTGGTTAAAGTGCACTTGTAGGGCAAAGTGGATTGTCCTTTCTGAAATAAGGCCCAGTGTGTCAACATGTGCTAGCTCACATCATGGGGGATCAATGGACCTGTTTCAGGGGTGCAACCCCTTCCTCTCACCTACTTTAGTTTCGAGAAAAATAACTTGTACATTGATATCCCATGATGGCAGATAGCACGTTGACACACTGGGGGTTATTTACTAAAGGAAAATCCACTTTGCACTGAAAGTGCACTTGGAAGTAAAGTCGCTGTAGATCTGAGGGGGACATGCAAGGAATATAAAAAACAGCATTTTAGCTTGCACATGATTGGATGAATCAGCAGAGCCTCCACTCATTTCAGATCTACCCCTTAGATTTAGAGCGACTGCACTTCCAAGTGCGCTTGCAGTGCAACGTGGATTTGACTTTCGTAAATAACCCCCACTGTGTGTTTTGAAGCTTTAGAAAAATAGATGTGGGGAAAAGACACACATTTTAGGCATGGGATCATGAGGGAAATCCACATTTTGAGTCCCAATTTGTGTGCATCTTCAAAATTTGACTTTTACAGGGGTGTGATCACCCCATCTGATGAAGATAAAATCAACACAGTTTTGACATACTAATGTCTCATATGGCCTTCACTTTATCAAAGTTGAACTTTGTAAGTTCCTGAGTTGGGGATGTGTATGTTATGGTTTTAAACATGCCTGATTAGCCACAAAAAAGGCTATATACTGTCAAACATACATGTTATACACCAAAGATGTTGGTTTGTTAAAAAAACTCTTTTATAACGCACATGTGAATGTGCTTGGAGTAAAATGTTTTATACTCAACAATGTATGGCTTCTTCTTTCAATGCTCAATACCAGTTTTTTTTTTTTTTCACTTGCAGTGCAAAATGGATTTGCCTCTAGTAAATAACCCCCACTGTGCTGTAAAATTTGCCAAAATCAGGCCATTTTAGGGACTCCAAGCAATTAATTCATGGAGTTTAAAAGGATGAATATTTTTATTTATGCATTACATATGTAGCGCTGGTAGATTTGCAATCTACTGCAGGTTAGGTAAATTTAGTGAATTGTGTGTTAGGAAGGCTAAAAGTTCGCCTCTGTTCCAGCTTGGCTGACGTTGTATGTACTTCCGTGCTGACCGGTGGGTGACGCTGTTACCACTGGTGTTGGAAAGGCAACGTGTCGAAGTGTATAGATGCTCCTCTGTCTCGGAGACAAGCTCGGTGGAGGTGGTCCTCCGAGTTGCATTCTGGGAAGAGGGTATTTATGGGACAGACGCCATGTTCTGGGGTTTGTTTTACAGCCACCTGCTGGCCCTCCTGGCTGACAGGTATGCGTTAAGGAGCTACCTCGTGGTCCTCCGATCGGAGGCCCTTGATGCTGCGGCGCAGGGGTGGGTTCAGAGGCTTGTCTGGGGCCTACCACCGTGGCCAAGGAATGGTCCTGAGCTGTCGGTCCTGTGTGACGAAGCTGGACGGCCGAGGAGATCCCAGGGGAGGATTCGTCTTGGAAAGATCACACAGCGTGCTGGTCTATAGAGGGGCCTGGTGACTCGGTCGAAGGACGTATCCAAAAGAAGTAACTATACAGCATAGTGTTGCCGGTTCGGCTTAAAGGTTCAGGCACTGTGACTGACTTTCACTGCAGAGAAAATCTGATACATCCTGTGGCAGAGGATCATGTGGATTTACCCCCCAAATGAGTCTGTGGCAGAGACTTTGATTCGTGCTGCAAACTGGCTGCTAGACTGGTGAGAGAGGCCTATCCAGACGAGCAAGGAGTGTGTCCCACAAGGGGAGCGCATTCCGCCTAGTTATCTGAATTCTACCAGGACATTTGTCGCTAAGATTCTATAAGAAGATATTTGAGTTTCTCCTAAAAGTTTCCTTTTCCGCCTCTTTCCTGCTACTTCCTAAAGTTTGTTCAATTAAGCATTGAAAACGTACTCCAGTGTTGGTGCGTGTGTCATCTAGCAGTAAACTCAACGGAACCCCTAGACCGGTGCCGGTGAAACCAAGGGAAGCAAAGTGAAGGTAACAGACCCGCTTAAACTAGCAGCTCCACCGTGAGTTAGTGCTACACATACATTAACAACAAAAACACTGTGTGTGCGTAGCAGACCCACAGCACAACATAATAGTTAGCTGAAGAAAAGATTGTCATCTCATGTATCAAATAAGTTACGTTTGCACTATTGAAGAAAATGGCCAAAAATAAAAGGCCATTGGAGAACCTAGGAGATAGATAAGAAACACAAGCAATAAATCAAATGAAATATGAGTTTAGTTTTTCCCAAAACATGTATTTTACAGAGCTTCCAGATTCTCTGGTATATCAATTGCCCCCTACCGACCAAATACTCCACATAGCTTTGCCGTACTTTGTGGGTGCTTTGGGGGGGCAAGCCAGGACGGCCAGTTTTAAGCGCCGTCATTGTTTCTGCAGTTGAAAAGTCGGCCTCAATCGCAACTGAGACCAGATAGTTGGCTGCATTCTTATGTAGAAACTTATGTAGAATGCAGCAGCTTAAAATTATGTGGTTCAGTTTGTATTCGGCCATGTTTATGGCCGTTTGGAAAAGCCGGAACCGGCTGCTCATTATGCCAAAGGCATTCTCGACCACTCTTCTGGCTCTGGCCAGCCGGTGGTTAAAAACCCTCTGCTCTAGGGTCAGGGTCCTCATGGGGAATGGCCTTATCAAATGCTCCCCCAGCGCAAAGTCCTCATCCACTACAAAAACAAACGGGAGGCCCACCATGTTATCCGCTGGCTATCCCAAGCTGCCATTCTGGAGATGCCTGTAAAATTCTGTCTGGGCGATGACTCCTCCATCAGACAGATGGCCAATTTTCACCATGTCCAGATAGAGGAACTCAAAAGTCGCAGACACCACCGCCAACATCACAATATTACTGTACCCCATACTATAATTGAAGTAGTATGACCCCGAGTTGGGGGGTGGGATGATCCAGACATGCTTCCCATCTATCGCACCACTACAGTTTGGAAAGTCCCACAGCTGGTCGAATTGGGAGGCCACAGTCTGCCATTTCTGTGGGTTGGAAGGAAACTGTGGAGTCAAACAAGAAAAAAAATAGTACTTTTGCACATAACATTGCAAGCAGATTAGACACAAACATTCTTGGCCAACATAAGTAGAACATTTATTGAAATGAGTAATTAAAGACAAAAGTATATGGTCCACTTATCAGATTCCTCACCCCCTCTGATGGCCCATTGTAAAAAATTTATGGTGGGGGGGTGTTTTGAGAGGTAACCATCTTCACTGCATTGAGAGCTGAATGCATAAATAATGTGTGTTACTTTGGCCAGCTCCTCCTTACTTACACTATTGGCAACCCACTGGACTGGTAAGAAGTGTCATCCAAAAATATGAATACACACTGTCCAAATTGAAGATCATTTTTACACTCTGCAATTACCTATCACAATAATAGGAGAACAAAACTTTAAACAGTACCATTTAAAAGTATTCAGGCAGGCACTTGCACTACATGCTTTTGTGAATTCATCCATAAATATGAACACAGCAGATAGAGTAAGCACTACAATGGAGCAGACAAAATACATTGTTAAGTGACTAGGTGTGTTTGGGCCCAGGATAGCATGCTGGGGAGGTTAGTGAAGGCAAATATGCATGAAGGACAAAAAAGGAGCATTAAAAGCTTACAGCACGCATGAGGACAAAGAGGACATTCACAGCATATTACAATCATGGTAATTATGGAATGATGAAATAAATACAATACATTAGCAAACATAAAATACATAGAATGTGATGTTAAAGGATAAAACTTACCTTAATATAGTCCTTCTGCAGAACCTGAATGATGGCAGAACGGGTCTCTGGAATAATGATTACCAGAGCCTGGAGGGAGATCCCAGTCGTGAACTTATATCCTGGAGACTTCTCCCCATTGCCAACTACCGAAAGGTGGCGACAAGCCATTGCTCGGGAGTGATAGCTTGCCGCAGGTGTCCTGCTTGGTAATATAGGGGGACAGCAAAGCCAACAGGTGGTGAAAGACGGGGTCCGTCATTTGGAGATAATTCCTGAAATCATCAGGATTATTTTCCTGGAGCTCCCGCAACAAAGGCATATGAGAGAATTAGTCACGATTAAGTAACCAATTCTTGGTCCAAGAACTCCTCCTCCCCCTGTTCATGGACTGGACTTGGGTCAAAGCAACTCCAACACCAAGCCCAACAACAGCACAAGCTCTACGACAAGTACATAACCACAACATGGCTAGAAAATGGTCGGCTGCTCAGAACGAACTGACAGAATGCACTGAAAATCAGAAAGGACCTGAGAACGAGCTGAAAATCAGAAACGAGCGGACAAGAACGCACTGAAAATCAGAAGCAAACTATAAATAGAACGCACTAATAGTCAAGTATGAACTGACAACACTCACTGAATAACAGATACGAACCGACAAGCACAAACTGAAAAGCAGAAACAAACTGAAAAGCACGAGGCTGAAAAGCGGGAATAATCTCTCACCAAACTTCTACTAACATGAGATAAACATGAGATTAGCAGAAGGAGCCCAAAGGATAGCACACTGGCTATTGAACTTCCCTTTTATCGGCTCGTCGTACATGTTGTACGTCACTGCGTTCCCATGTTCAGAATTGTTGGCCAACATTTGTGTGACCGTGTGTATGCAAGACAAGTTTGAGCCAACAACCTTCGAACAAAAATCCACGGTTTTGTTGGGGGAAAATCTGATAGTGTGTACGTGGCATAAGAATTCATGACTCCAGTCTATTTAACCTCTTCCCACTATGGCTTTCTGGCCCTTTAAGATTCTCTTAATGCTGGGAGGCCGAGGTGGCCATTTCAATCATGTGACCACTGTGATTGCCAGTCACAGAGATCACATGATCAGAAAGCACCAGATCACAAGTATGCATCATGAGCTTTCTGGTACCCGATGGTAAATGTGATGAGAGGATGCTCTCAGCACAAAAATATGTTTACATATATGCGACCTCTCGGCATTAAACCCACCCACCGAGAGACGTGCATACCTCCACTGGTTAAACCTCACTGCCAACACCTATCACATGACCTGATGAAGAGACATGCCCTGAAACACATTGTCATGGCAACTATTCCTCCCTCCTCCTCCCTCCTGTGAACATCCTTATGGCATCCATCTTTGTGGAGCCTCCAGTGGCAGCTTTGCTTTAATTTCAGGGCTTGTGCCACATCACTTCCGGTTACTGTACCGCATCATTTCTGGTGGGTCGGCGTCAGCCAGAACTTCCATCGAGCCATCCTTTGCTGAGGAACACCAGTGCACATTGTCCCTTTTCCACCAGAACTGGGAGCTGAGCTGTTCCAGGTTTTTCCACATTGCCACTGGATATTCAGGAGACAGAGTACTATATACAGTGCCTTGAAATTTTCCATATTTTGTCATGTTAAAACCAAAAACATAAATGTCTTTTATTGGGATTTTATGTGATAGACCAACACAAAGTGGCACATAATTGTGAAGCGGAAGCAAAATGATAAATGGTTTTCAAATTGTTTTACAAATTAATATGTGAAAAGTGTGGTGTGCATTTGTATTCAGCCCCCTTTACTCTGATACCCCTAACTAAAATTTAGTGCAACCATTTGCCTTCAGAATTCACTTAATTTGTAAATAGAGTCCATCTGTGTGTAATTTAAGCTCAGTATAAATACAGCTGTTCTGTGAAGCCCTCAGAGGTTTGTTAGAGAACCTTAGTGAACAAATAGCATTATAAAGACCAAGGAACACACCAGACATGTTAGGGACAAAGTTGTGGAGAAGTTTAAAGCAGGGTTAGGTTATAAAAAAAATATCCTAAGCTTTGAACATCTCATGAAACACTGTTCAATCGATCATCCAAAAATGGAAAGAGTATGTCACAACTGCCAACCTACCAAGACATGGCCCTCCACCTAAACTGACGGGCCAGGCAAGGAAAGCATTAATCAGAGAAGCAGCCAAGCGGTCCATGGTAACTCTTGAGGAGCTGCAGAGATCCACAACTCAGGTGGGAGAATCTGTCCACAGGACAACTATTAGTCGTGCACTCCACAAATCTGGCCTTTATGGAAGTGTGGCAAGAAGAAAGCCATTGTTGAAAGAAAGCCATAAGAAGTCCCGTTTGCAGTTTGCAAGAAATCATGTGGGGGACACAGCAAACAAGTGGAAGAAGGTGCTCTGGTCAGGTGAGCCCAAAATTTAACTTTTTGGCCTAAAAGCAAAACGCAAAGTGTGACAGAAAACTAACACTGCAGGTCATCCTGAACACACCATCCCCACCGTGAAACATGGTGGTGGCAGCACCATGTTGTGGGGATGCTTTTCTTCAGCAGGGACAGGGAAGTTGGTCAAAGTTGATGGGAAGGTGGCTGGAGCCGAATATAGGACAATCTTAAAAGAAAACCTGTTAGAGTCTGCTAAAGACTTGAGACTGAGACAAAGGTTCACATTCCAGCAGGACAACAACCCTAAACATACAGCCAGAGCTACTATGGAATGGTTTTAGAATAGCTAGAATAGAATATAGAATAGCCCAGTCAAAGTCCTGACCTAAATCCAATTTAGAATCTGTGGCAAGACTTAAAAACTACTGTTCACAGATGCTCTCCATCCAATCTGACAGAGCTTGAGCTATTTTGCAAAAAATGGGCAAAAATTTCACTCTCTAGATGTGCAAAGCTGGTAGATACATCCCCAAAAAGACTTACAGCTGTAATTGCAGTGAAAGGTGGTTCTACAAAGTATTGACTCAGTGTGGCTGAGTACAAATGCATGCCACACTTTTCACATATTTATTTGTAAAAAGTTTTGAAAACCAATTATCATTTTCCCTCCACTTCACAAATATATGCCAATTTGTGTTGGTCTATCACATAAAATCCCAATAAAATATTTACGTTTTTGGTTGTAACATGACAAAATGTGGAACATTTCAAGGGGTATGAATATTTTTTCAAGACAATGTAAGCCTTGCTTATTTGATTACACAAGTTCATTATTCATACGTGTTTTTTTTAAATAAAGTAACTTGGACTTATATGCTTTTTGCCTGCCACAAGGTTAATGCCTATGCTGAACTACCATTAATACCATCATCCATGATGGAGTTCCAATGTGGGTGTGCTTCTGCAATCCCTCTATTTTGTGCTTCATGTATGAATTCTAAGAAAAGGTTTGATTGTTCCTGTTGAAATAAATGGAAGCCCTTGCACAAGGGTTTAGCCTAAACTAAACCACAAGTTAATAAAAAAAAAAAAAAAAAAGATTGGTCGTGTGAACACAACTAAAGGTGTCATCTTAACCGCTTCAGCCCCGGAAGATTTTACCCCCTTCCTGACCAGAGCGTTTTTTGTGATTCGGCACTGTGTTACTTTAACTGACAATTGCCTGATCATGCAACATGTCTCCCAAACAAAATTGACGTTCCTTTTTTCCCCACAAATAGAGCTTTCTTTTGGTGGTATTTGATTGCCTCTGCGATTTTTATTTTTTGCGCTATAAACAAAATAAGAGCGACAATTTTGAAAAAAACGCATTATTTTTTACATTTTGCTCTAATAAATATCCCCCCAAAATATATAAAAAAAAATTTTTTCCTCAGTTTAGGCCGATCGTATTCTTCTATATATTTTTGGTAAAAAAAAAATCAATAAGCGTTTATTGATTGGTTTGCGCAAAAGTTATAGCGTTTACAAAATAGGGGATAGATTTATGGCATTTTTATTAATAGATTTTTTTTTACTAGTAATGGTGGCGATCAGTGATTTTTTTTGTGACTGCGACATTATGGCGGACATGTCGGACATTTTTGACACATTTTTGGGTCCGTTGTCATTTATACAGCAATCAGTGCTATAAAAATGCACTGATTCCTGTGTAAATGACACTGGCAGTGAAGGGGTTAACCACTAGGGGGCGGGGAGGGGTTAAGTATGTCCTAGGGGAGTGATTATTAACTGCAGGGGGGATGGGCTAGCTGTGTCACTACACTGATCACTGCTCCCGATTACAGGGAGCTGTGATCAGTGACACTTGTCACTAGGTAGAACAGGGAGATGCTGTTTACATCAGCATCTTCCCGTTTGTCTTCTCTGTGAGGCGATCGCGGGTATTCCCGCGGCGATCGAGTCCACGAGACCCACGACCCAACTCATGGAGCTCCCGACCGGTGCACATGCAATGGCATGGCGGGAAATTCAAATGGACGTACCTGTAAGTCCATTTGCCCAGCCATGCCATTCTGCCGACGTACATCGGCGCACGCCAGTCGGGAAGGGGTTAATGACTACTGCTAAACCAGCAGCCAAATTTCACTTTAAAACAGGATCAGTTTGGTTTCTTGGCTATCGTTTGGCTGATAAGATTAAAATGTCTTTAGCCAATGATGTGTTAAAAAAATGTAAGATCTGTGTTAAACGTTCAATCAAGTCCCCATACCCGAATAGTAAAGAACATAAACACAGGCTAAAATATACATCTAAAAAAATATCAGCTCATTAGTGTGCTATACTGATATCTTGACCATGTGCTCATATGACATACAGAAACTCAGTGAAGAATAACACAGACAAGGAAATTGCGAGCTTTTACTCTCAATGTCTAGAAGAAAAGCAGTGCCATCTAAAGCCTCGTACACATGATCGGATTTTCCGCCAACAAAACCGTGGATATTTGTCCGAAGGGTGTTGGCTAAAACTTCTCTTGCATACACATGGCCACACAAATGTTGGCCAACAATTATGAACCGATAAAAAGGAAGTTCACTAGTCATGCACCACTCTTTGGGCTCCTTCTGCTAATCTCGAGTTAGAAGTTTGGTGAGTGTTGATTCGCACTTTTCAGCCTCGTGCTTGTCAGTTTGTTTCTGTTTTTTCAGGTTGTGTTTGTCGGTTCGTTTCTGTTTTTCAGTGCGTGCTTGTCAGTTAGTTTCTGTTTTTCAGTGCATTCTTTTTGGTTGCTTCTGATTTTCAGTGCGTGCTTGTCAGTTCATTTCTGATTTCAGGTCATGCTTGTCAGGTTCTTTCTGATTTTCAGTGCTTTCTTATCAGTTCATTTCTGAACAGCCGTTTGTTTACTAGCCATGTGGCGTTCTCGTCGGAGGGATCGTGCTATTATTGGGCTTGGAATTATTGCTTTGACCCAAGTCCAGTCCATGAACAGGGGGAGAAGGAGTTATTGGACCAAGAATTGGTTGCTTAATCGTGACCAATTCTGCCATATGCCTTTTCTGCGGGAGCTCCATGAGAATAATCCTGATGATTTCAGGAATTATCTCCTGATAACGGACCCCTGCTTTCACTGTCTATTGGCTTTGCTTACCCCCTATATTAGTAAGCAGGACACATGCATTAGTAAGCAGGACACATGGCAAGCCATCACTCCCGAACAAAGGCTCGTCGCCACCTTGCGGTACTTGGTGATGGGGAGAATTCTCCAGGACATCAAGTTTACCACTGGGATCTCCCCCCAGGCTCTGGGAATTATTATTCCAGAGACCTGTTCTGCCATCATACAAGTCTTGCAGAAGGACTATATTCGGGTAAGTTTTAGCCTTTAACATCACATTCTATGTATTTAATGTTTGCTAATGTATTGTATTCATTTCTTCATTCCATATGCCTTCACTAACCTCCCCAACATGCTATCCTGGGCCCATACACACCTAGCCTAGTAACTTAACAATGTATTTTGTCAGCTACATTTTTGTGCTTACCCTAAACACCCCCTAAAATGTGTACAAATATTGTTGTTGTCCTCAAATTCAGACAGAGTGCAAGAGGCAATTTTTTGGGGGCCCAAACTCATTTGGAACCCTCCCCCCTCAAAATGCTAAGTCATCTGATACCAATACTCTATCTGCTGACTTTGCCAAACACATACACATTATACCTCTTTTGTGGTCCTATTTCTGGATGAATTTAACAAAGCATGAAGTGCAAGGGCCTGCCAGAATACTGTTGATAGTTATTGTCTACTATTATCTTGATAGGTAATTTCCTAGTGTAAAAATGTGCTTCAATTTGGACAGTGTGTATCCATATTTTTGAATTATGACACTTCTTACCTGTCCAGTGGGCTGCCAATAGTGTAAGTAAGGAGGGGCTGGCCAATGTAACACACATTTATGTATTCAGCTCTCATGGAATTGGAGAGAGTTACCTGTCCAAAACATCTACCCATCCCCCCACCATAACATTTTTAGAATGGGCCACCAGAGGGGTTGAGGAATCGGATACGCTGACCTTATACTTTTTTCTTTAAATACTCATTTCAATAAATGTTATACTTATATTTGCCAAGAATGTTTGTGCCTAATCTGCTTGCAATGTTATGTGCAAAAGTACTAATTTTATTTTTCTTGTTTGACTCCACAGTTTCCTTCAAACCCACAGGGATGGCAGACTGTGGCTTCCCAATTCCACCATCAGTGGGATTTTTCCCAACTGTGGTGGTGCTATTGATGGGAAGCATATGCAGATTGTCCCACCACCCAATTCAGGCTCCTATTATTTCAATTATAAGGGCTTTTCTAGTATAGTCATGTTAGCGGTGGTGTCGGCCAATTATGAATTTCTATACCTTGACGTTGGGAAGAACGGGCAAAACTCGGATGGAGGAGTGATAACCCAGACCGAATTCTACTGTTGGCTACAAAATGGCACCTTAAGGTTGCCACCTCCTGAGGAGAATGTGGAGGGCCTCAACTTTGTGTTTGTTGCGGATGAGGCCTTTGCTCTGGAGGAACATCTCATGAGGCTGTTCCCCATGAGGAACCTGACCCTAGAGCAGAGGGTTTTCAACTGCCGGCTGTCTCGTGCCCGAAGAGTTGTGGAGCATACGTTTGGCATCATGTCGAGTCAGTTCCGGCTTTTGCTTTCTGCGATCAACCTGGCAGAATACAAACTCAATTATGTGGTGTTGTGCTGCTGCATTCTTCACAATTATTTAAGGAGGAATGTAGCCAGCTATCTTGCCTCAGTTTTAACTGAGGTGGACTTTGCAGCTGAATCAACAGTACTGACGGCTCTGGAAAGTGGCCGTGCTGGCTTGCCCACCCAAACTGCCAGAGAAGTCCGCCAAAAATATCTGGAGTACTTTGTGGGTAGAGGGGCAGTTGCTTTACAGCAAAATGTGTTTGATGTTAAATAAAATTTCGTTTTATACTAAACTCATATTTCATTTGAATTACTATTTGTGTTTGTTATCTGTCTCCTAGGTTTTCAAATGGCCTTTTAAATTTGGCCATTTTCTTTAATAGTGCAAACATAACTTAATTGCTTCATGAGGTGACAATCTCTTCTTCAGCTAACTATTATGTTGTGCTGTGGGTCTGCTACAGACACACAATGTTGTTGTTGTTAATGTATGTAATGCATTAATGATAAAAAATATTCAGCCTTTTCAACTCCTTGAATTAATTACTTGGAGTCCCTAAAATTGCTTGAGTTTGGTACATTTTACAGCACATTGTCACTGTAACTACACCAACTTAACAAATACACTGGTATTGAGCATTGAAATAAGAAGCCACTGTCATGTACCTGGGTGTATTTGAACTGGGGTGTTCTTGGTCCCACAGCTGCAGTCTTACTTGCTGTGCCACAGAAGAGCTCTGGAGTTATGGCTATGTGTTAAGCCGCCCCTTTTTCTCCTTTCGCCTTTGAACCCGGGTTGGACCTATGGGTGTATGGATAGAACTCTCTGATCGATCGGGTAATCAAGACACACACATGGGATGGTGAATCAAAATTACAATGGTTTACTGGGTTTGCATATATCTTATACACTTACAGAGAGAGAGAAAAACCTCCCTCTTATTATCAGCCAATGAGATTGAAGCATAGACTTTATGAAAAAATAAGCATAAAACGTCATAAATTGCATATTCTGCCTATAGATATCCCTCAGGCTATATCTAAATATAAGTTTATATATATGTGACCACGTATGCTATGCAATCTGCCAATGTTCAAGACACCCAACTTCTAACATGTTATAACTTTGTTATTCATTGTCTATATTAAAATGTCAGGCTAACCACACGTACATCCTGTTCAAGTACATAGCTCGCAAATAATCTTTGCACTTCTAATATTCTGCATAAGAAAGCAAAATACATTTCTTCTTGTATAACATATCTTAAAGCAGCACTCTAACATCCTTACACTATGTTCTCTCAGTTTGATGCATTACCTTGGACTCACTTGCCCCACCTACAGCCAGCTGTGGACAATCTACAATCAATGCAGCCCATAAATAGCAGCGCTTCCTATCTCTTAGTGCCTGATCTGTTGCCAACCTGATCTGCCTGACTAAGTTTTCACCTGAATCCTCAGCACACAAGCTCCACTTCGGACACTACCTATCACAGGTACCTTACATTACAAACGGGTCACAATGGCAGTGGACCCTGCTGAGATTGTTAAGGCGATTTCATGTCAGGGACAATTGATTGGAGCTCATGAACAGCATCTTTTTTCCCTAGACACAAAGTTAGATGAACTTTGTACTATGATTAAATCTTGCTTGCCTGGTACTTCTGCAATGGCCCAGACTCCTGCTCAGATCCAACCTACCTCTTCTGTACCACCCAAACTTCCCCTGCCTGAAAAATTTGGTGGTGATACTGAGGACTGCAGAGGCTTTTTAAATGTTTGCCGTTTGCATTTCAGCAACAACCCTTGGACTTTTAACACTTCATCTGCCAAAGTGACTTTTGTAATTTTCTTGTTAAAGGGGAAGGCCCTGGCCTGGGTCTCTCCTTACCTGGAACGCAATGATCCTGTGCTGCAAGACGCTGACAAATTTCTGGCTTCTTTCCAGACTGTATTTGGCAAGCCAGGTAGAGCTTCTGCAGCTGAGTACTCACTTTTGGACATACAACAAGATACCAGGTCTGTGACACAATATAGCTATTGAGTTCCGTAACCTGGCTGCTGAGACTAATTGGGACTCAAGGGCATTACGTGCAGCCTTGCAAAAAGGTCTTACAGATCGCATCAAGGACAAATTAGTCTAGAAGGATTCCCCAGAAGACCTTGAGAAATTTATAGAGCTGTGTGTTCATCTGGATGTCCGGTATCATGAAAGGTGCCAAGAGAGACTTAGAACTCGCAAGTTTCCTAGGCCAGTTTACCGTTTGGCCCCTAACTTCCAAGCACCACCTCAGCCAGAACCTGAAATCTCAGTTGAACCCAAGGCACCTGTGGAACCCATGAAAGTAAGCTGTCTCCACCTAACTGAGAAACAAAGGAGGCGTGCATTGGGCCTATGCCTGTACTGTGGACTAAAAGGACATTTGTTATTTGTCTGCCCTTCCCGTCCAGTAAAAGGCAGGGTCTAACCAGTGTTGGAGGAGCTGGGTTAGACCTTACAGGTATACCCTCCAAGACCAACATTACCGTTTCTGCAATTATCCATTTACCCTATAAACTTGTCTCCTGTGAGGCCTTTGTGGATTCTGGAGCCGCTAGCATATTCTTGGACTATTACACTTTTGCTAAAAGAAATAACATCCCATTTGTTCCAAAGTCTAGACCCCTGAACATTACCACCCTGAATGGACAACCCTTGGGAGATGGCATTGTAAAATTTGAGACTACAACAATCACCCTTCAGGTAGGCGTACGCCACAAAGAGGGAGTTGTCTTGTCTCTTATTGAGTCTCCACCTCTGCCGTTATCCTTGGTTACCCATGGTTACAACAACATAACCCTTCTTTTGATTGGGAAAATGAAGAACTAACCTTTTGGGGGTCGTTCTGTCATCTAAATTGTTTGTCTCAACCCAAAAGACTTTCTGGTTGTCTGTTGGCTTCCTTGGCCATCCCACCTACCTTGCCTCGTGAATATCATGAGTTTGCAGACGTATTTTGCTAGCAAAAGGCAGAGGTTTTACCTCCACATCGTTCTTTTGACTGCGTAATTAATTTGATTCCTGGAGCACCTCTTCCCAAAGGAAGGACCTATCCCCTGAACAAAAATCCATGGAGGAATATGTAAAAGACAACTTGGAAAGAGGTTTTATCCAAACCTCTTCTTCTCCAGTAGGAGCAGGTTTTTTCTTTGTTGAAAAAAAAGATAGGGGTCTTCGACCATGCATAGACTATCGAGGGTTAAATCAAATCTCTGTAAAAGACTCCTACCCTTTGCCTCTCATTCTTGAACTGTTTGATGTACTTAAGGGAGCCATTATCTTCTCTAAGCTGGACCTACGAGGGGGCTTATAATCTGATTTGAATTAACAATGGGGATGAGTGGAAGACAGCATTCAACACTCGTAATGGACATTTTGAATATCTGGTTATGCCATTTGGGTTGTGTAATACCCCTGCTGTCTTCCAACGTTTCATGAATGACATTTTTCATGATTTCAGCAACAGTTTTGTGATCATCTACTTGGACGACATTTTAATCTTTTCCAAGACTCATTTAGAGCACATCTCACATGTAAAGCAGGTATTACAACGACTGAGAGAAAACCATCTTTACATGAAGATTGAGAAATGCAGTTTCCATCAAAGCCGTATTCCTTTCCTTAGATACATTATAAGTGCTGTCAGTTTCCAAATGGACCCTCGAAAACTTTCCGCTGTCTTGCAATTGCCCCAACCGACCACTTTAAGAGGGCTCCAAAGCTTTCTAAGGTTTGCAAATTACTACAGACACTTCATCAAAGGTTTTGCCTCCATTGCGGCCCCCCTTACTGCTATGACTAAGAAAGGTACAAATTGCAAGGTGTGGCCCTCAGAAGCAGAATCCTCTTTCCGGCAATTAAAAGACATGTTCAGCAAGGCTCCAATTCTTCAGCATCCAAATCCCGATCTCCTGTATATAGTTGAGGTTGATGCAAGACGTTTGAACTCACGTCAGGCTCGATGGGCTCTGTTTTCCTCCCATTTTAATCTTGTTCTTTCTTATGTTTCTGGGCATAAAAACAAGAAAGCCGATGCTCTTTCCAGACAGTTCGCTACCTCTGAAGAAGATCAACCTACCGAGCAGTATATAATCCCACCTCACAAAATTGTCGCACAGATCTCTACGGCTCTATGTCACAAGTTACAAGAAACACAGAATTGTGTTCCCCAAGGCTTGAAGATACCACCAGGTATTTGTTCGTAGCCCCTAGCCTCAGAAAACCTGTACTCCTCTGGGCACATGATGGTGTGTTATCCGGTCATCCTGGTGTCACCATCACACTTAAGGCCTTGCAGCGTCATGTCTGGTGACCTCATATTAAAAGGGATGTTACTGAATATGTGGTTGCCTGTCCAACTTGTGCTGCTAATAAAGTACCCCGCACATTGCCTACTGGACTGTTACAACCACTTCTGGCACCTCGCCAGCCTTGGACCCATTTGTCTATGGACTTCATTACAGACATACCCAAGTCCGATGGCATGACTGATATATGGGTCATAGTGGATCACTTTTCCAAAATGTCTCATTTTGTGCAGCTCCCAGGATTACCTACAGCGGGAGCACTGTCTACTCTCTTCCTTTCCCATATTGTGAGATATCATGGCATACCTACCAATGTCGTCTTAGACCATGGATCCCAGTTTGTTTTCCAATTCTGGAGAGCGTTCTGCAAGAAACTGGGAGTAACGCTTTCACACTCTACCTCACATCACCCTCAAACAGATGATCAGCTGTTTTTTGGTTGACAAATACTTGGCTATGTGTTTTACCTAAAAATGGACAGTTTGTTTGTGAGTAGGCAGGTACATTTCAAAAATACAATGTCAAATTAACAAGGGATACTAACATAGTTTATCTTTAAGCTTCAAAAATACGAGATAATAATGGTCTTGTGGTAACTTGACCCTAAAAAAAAAATTATTGTCAGAACTCTGAATATCACCAGCAAAGCAGCTTCATTACTTCATTATTATACCAATATAAAGAAGAGAATGCGCTGCATTGAGAGATTTCATAATTTTCTGCGTCATGAATGTGATATCTCCATTACGAACGCTAGTTTTACCATACCGAGTGCTTCCGGCTCGTCCTTGCTTCCGAGCATGCGTGTTTGTACTTTTGTCCGACGGACTTGTGTACATATACGATCTGAAAATCCGACAACACACATTTGTTCACAGAAAATTTGAAAACCTGCTAGCCAACATTTGTTGGTGGAAAGTCCGACAACAATTGTCCGATGGAACATACACATGGTCGGATTTACCGCCAACAGCCTGACATCGAACATTTCCTGTTGGAAAATCCAATCGTGTGTACGAGGCTTAAGTATTGTGGTAGATTTAAAACAATTTATTCTGAAAGTAAAGCACTTACATGAGGTAGAACTTATAGAGAGCAGTCCCGCTGAGCAGGGGTGGGCTGAACACCCCCCGTCCCCCTCGGTTCGGTTCACACCAGAACTCCCTAACAGAGCAAAAGTTTCGTCCGAGCCGCAAAGTCGATGGGACCCAAACATGAAAAATTAAAAATAAAAAGTCCCCATTTTTAAGGCTTAAATGTAAGTTATTGGCCATAAAAAGGGTATGGGGGCCTGGGTACTGGCCAGGGCACATGCATCAAAGCAAAAAAACTTTTAAAAAAGATTATTTTTAAAGGAGTGTGATTTTAATAATACTTAAAGTGAAACAATAAAAATAAAATAAAAAATTGTTTAAATTTGGTGCCTGGGGGTCCCCTTAGTCTGCCTGTAAAGTGGTGCATCTGTACTGTGTATAGAACCTGCTGCAGCAAAACTGACTTTTTTTTTAATTTGAAAAAATTACATTTAAACTGATTATCACGGCTTCAAGCTGTTTAAAAGTTGCTTTGCTTGCCTCTGTAATTCTTGCTCTTATGATTCATTTGACAATAAAGTTACGTTAAATAGCTGGTCCTCAAGAGGTTAGCTTTGTGATCCCATAAAATATTACTTTACTTTATAGAAGGAAGTTTCAGCTTTTTCATTGAAAAAAATACACTTTGCTATCATATTAGATATGCATAGTAATGTATGGAGTGGAGTTTTTGAATGCTGAATAGTGCTAACTTTTTTTGTTATGTAGTCTATTACATTTCAGTCAATTTGTATATTTTTATTGGGCAGCAAGAAATATTCAGCACAAGTCAATTTGAATTCAGCACCACATTCTTTATACCATGTGCAACAGTGAGATATTCCTCCAGGCCCTTACACTTCATATTGCTATAATAAGTAATAGAGGAATGTATTTGTTCTGCTAGATCTGTTTATCACAACATGACCTGTGACCATGAGTAGCATTTGGAATCTATTTGATGTGCATATGTAACTATCTTATATAAAAATAAGTCTAAAATGTTTGTCTCCCAACAATTACAGAGGAGAATCACAGCACAAACTTTTTAAATGAGTTTGCTTTTAGATTTTTTTATATGTGAAAATTAAGCTCTATAAAATGATATCTTTCCTCTCGCAGATATGGAAAAGTAAAATATAATTTATGTGGTTATTTGAACAATTTAAGAAAAATTTTAACTCGCTCTGCATGGCACATCAGCACACACAAGCTCAGATTAAAAACATTTGAAAGCGGGCCCCAAGGCAGACTATTGCAAGTAATTTAAGTATGTTGACAGTTACCAAATTAAAGAAAAAAGAGTACATCATAACTGCAAGCTGTGCCAATTATACGTTTTAATTTAAATGGAACAGTCATTTAAAAAAAAAAAACTTAATTTACTTTTTACTATGTCATTGCAGCAGGATAAATATATTGACTTAGTTTAGAGGATATATAAAAAAAAATAAGGTATCTATAAAAAAGTAATACTTTCTCTATAAAAGTATAAATTAAAGATAGTGGTGCTTTATTAACAACCAAAAATAATATAGAAAGACACTCTGTATGAAAAAAGCTGTACATGAAACTACTGTATATACAAAAAAAAATTAATATATAAAAGTCCAACAAAAAAAATTGTAATTCAAGGCACATTTAATTGCAGCATAATTTGATTATAGCAGAGTAGCTTCTTCTTCAAAGAAGGTGTGCATACCTCCACCCTTACTGCTGTTCTAAGTAATTACAATTATCTCCACCTCCGCACAAGATCACACAGTGCAGCTTATTGGACAGTAGGACCCTGCAGGATACATTTCCACACCATCAGGAGGTATAGTCGCTTCAAGTGATTCACACCATGGGATAAGGACAAAGGTAAGCACTCTGAAACGCTAAATAAATAAATAACATTTAAGTGCAAATTTGTTAAACCTTGTCTCCAACTTTGAGACTTCTCTAATTTTTTTAAACCACTCCAGTTATTCCTTATTCTTTCTCAATCACACCATAGGATAAGGAAAAAAGTGAAGCACTCTGAATAGTGCAAATAGTATATTTTATTAAGCAAGAAAAATACTAAAGTGGCAGGTTGATAAATGCACCTTGCCTCCATGTTTGAGATTTTGCTCCTTTTATTTGAACTGCACCAAATATTTCTTATTCTGTCTATCCATATACAATGTGAGCCTAAGGGATTTGGATTGAGGACTTTTCAGAAATTAGAGACAATGCCAAATTTCCCTATAAATTGGTATAATTGTGTTTGGTTTTCTGCCTCTTGGTGAGCTAATATTAGGATTAAAATATCTTCCTATTCTTTCAGGGTAAATTTTTCTTCACAGTTTTGAGATGTGTAGAGATCAGCTCTACACATTCCATGTTAATTATTTCCCTGATATATCTTTATACTGTGAAGTGAAGCAAAATTACATTAAGGCTTTGGATCCATCTTTTCATCCATACTAAAGTCATCTCTTCTCAACTCAACCAAATTTTCAATTTCCTCATCGAGGGAGTCTTCATTAGAACTTTTTTCAAATAATCTCTTTTAAAGTTTCTGAATGTACCTTCATATTCTGTCAGGTTATGGCAATGGGCAGCACAGTGGTGTAGCGGGTAGCACTCTTGTCTAGCAGTAACAAGGGTCGCTGCTTCAAATCCCAACCACAGCACTACCTACCTGGAGTTTGCATGTTCTCCCTGTGCCTGCGTGGGTTTCCTCTGAGTACTCCGGTTTCCTCTCACACTCTAAAGACATGCTGGTAGGTTAATTGGCTTCTGTCTAAATTGGCCTAGTATATGAATGTGAGTTAGGGACCTTAGATTGTAAGCTCCTTGAGGGTAGGGACTGATGTGAATGTACAGTGTATATGTAAATTGATGGTGTTATATAAGTACCTTAATTAATAATTATGTTGTCCCATGGGTGTATTATCCACTCACTTGTAGTAATGACTATTTCATGGAAATATAACTGTTACAATCAGTGAGTTTTGCTACCTACTGTAACTTATTTTCTACTACAGAAATAGTTAAAGTGATTGTAAAGGCAGAAGGCTTTTTATGCTGTGCTGTGGGGGCAAGCAACAAGAGGGAGGGGCCGAAGAGGGACCCGAGAAGAGCAGGATCTGGGCTGCCCTGTGCAAAACCACTGCACAGGGTAGGCAAGTATAGCATGTATGTTATTTTTAAAGCAAAAAAACAGACTTTACTATCACTTTACACTTTAAACCAAGGAGGTTAACACTCAGGGCTGACATCAAAGGAAAATTTGATCCTGTGCCTATTATTTAATTCCAACTCAGTTTTGTCTGCAGCCCAAACAATTATAATATCATCTATTTATCTATTTCAAACTTTTAGCAATGGCATGTTTTGGGAGAAAATTATGTTTTCCTTCCATATGACTTTAGACAATTGAAATCAGCTGTCGCGTATAATCTAAGCACTCAAAATCTCTTTATTGTACTATGTTGATAATATGCACATACAGACATACATATATACATAACACAGTATGTACACACACACAATATATTGCCAAAAGTATTGGGACGCCTATCTTTACATGCGCTTGAACTTTAATGGCATCCCAGTCCTAGTCCATAGGGTTAAATATTGCATTTTCCCACCCTTTGCAGCTATAACAGCTTCAACTGTTCTGGGAAGGCCGTCCACAAGGTTTAGGAATGTGTCTATGGAAATGTTTGATTATTCTTCCAAAAGCACATTTGTGAGCTCAAGCACTGATGTTGGACGAGAAGGCTTGGCACGCAGTCTCTATTCTAATTCATCCCAAAGGTGTTCTATCAGGTTGAGATCAGAACTCTGTACAGGCCAGTCAAGTTCCTCCACCCCAAACCTGCTCATCCATGTCTTTATGGACCTTGCTTCGTGCACTGGTGCATAGTCATGTTGGAACAGGAAGGGGCCATCCCCAAACTATTCCCAGAAAATTGGGAGCATAAAATTGTCCAAAATGTCCTGGTATGCTGATGCCTTATGAGTTCCCTTCACTGGAACTAAGGGGCCAAGCCCAACCCCCGAAAAACAACCCCACACCATAATCCCCCCTCCACCAAACATTACACTTGGCACAATGCCATCAGGAAAGTACCTTTCTCCTGGCAACTGCTAAACCCAGACAGAGAAGTGTGGTTCGTAAGTCCAGAGAACAGGTCTCCACTGCTCTAGAGTCCAGTGGCAGTGTGCTTTACACCACTGCATCCGATGCTTTGAATTGCACTTGGTGATGTAAGGCTTTGATGCAGCTACTCGGCCATGGAAACCCATTCTATGAAGCTATCTACGCACTGTTGTTGTGCTAATTTGAAGGCCACATGAAGCTTGAAGGTCTAGTGAGGTCATGCACTGATGTTGGATGAGAAGCCCTGGCTTGCAGTCTCATCTCTAATTCATACCAAAGGTGTTCTATCGGGTTGAGGTCATCACTCTGTGCAGGCCAGTCAAGTTCCTCCACCCTAAACGCACTCATCCATGTCTTTATGGACCTTCAAATTGTCCAAAATGTCTTGGTTGCACAGAGTCCTGACCTCAACTCAATAGAACACCTCTGGGATGAATTAAAACATTCCCATAGACACACTCCTAAACCTTGTGGACAGCCTTCCCAGAAGAGTTGAAGCTGTTATAGCTGCAAAGGGTGGGCCAAGTTAATATGGAACCCTACAGACTAAGACTGGGATGCCTATAAAGTTCATAGGCGTGTAAAGGCAGAGTACAGTATATACACAGTATCTCAATATCTTTTCATGTGACAACACTGAAGAAATGACACTTTGCTACAATGTAAAGTAGTGAGTGTACATCTTGTATAACAGTGTAAATTTGCTGTCCCTTAAAAATAACTCAACACACAGACATTCATGTCTAAACCACTGGCAACAAAAGTGAGTACACCCCTAAGTGAAAATGTCCAAATTGGGCCCAAAGTGTCAATATTTTGTGTGGCCA
Organism: Lithobates septentrionalis; assembly: GCA_037952835.1. Taxonomy (NCBI): domain Eukaryota; kingdom Metazoa; phylum Chordata; class Amphibia; order Anura; family Ranidae; genus Lithobates; species Lithobates septentrionalis. The sequence goes on along the minus strand of JBBDGP010002468.1, from coordinate 294,382 downwards.
ACATTTTTTTCGAGCACTGCCTTAACCCCCTTGGGCATGAAGTTCACCAGAGCTTTACAGATTGCCGCTGGAGTCCTCTTCCACGCCTCCATGGTGACATCACTGCGTTTGTGGATGTTAGAGACCTTGCACTCCTCCACCTTCTGTTTGAGGATGCTCCACAGATGTGCAATAGGATTTAGGTCTGGAGACATGCTTGGTCAGTCCATCACCTTTACCCTCGCTTCTTTAGCAAGCAGTGGTCGTCTTGGAGGTGTGTTTGGGGTCGTTATCATGTTGGAATACTGTCCTGCGGCCCAGTCTCTGAAGGGAGGGGGATCATGCTCCTCTTCAGTATGTCACAGTACATGTTGGCATTCATGGTTCACTCAATGGACTGTAGCTCCCCAGTGGAGGCAAGACTCATGCAGCATCAGACCATGACACTCCCACCACCATGCTTGACTGTAGGCAAGACACACTTGTCTTTGTACTCCTTACCTGGTTGCCGCAACACACGCTTGACACCATCTGAACCAAATAAGCTTATCTTGGTCTCATCAGACCACAGGACATGGTTCCAGTAATCCATTTTCTTAGTCTGATTGTCTTCAGCAAACTGTTTGCAAGCTTTCTTGTGCATCATTTTTATAAGAGGCTTCCTTCTGGGACGACAGCCATGCAGACCAATTTGATGCAGTGTGAGGCGTATGTTCTGAGCACTCACAGGCTGACCCCCCACCCTTTCAACATCTGCAGCAATGCTGGCAGCACTCATACATCTATTTCCCAAAGACAACCTCTGATTATGACGCTGAGCACGTGCACTCAACTTCTTTGGTCGACCATGGCGAGGCCTGTTCTGAGTGGAACCTGTCCTGTTATACCGCTGTATGGTCTGTGGCCACCATGCTGCAGCTGTTTCAGGGTCTTGGCAATCTTCTTATAGCCTAGGCCATCTTTATGTAGAGCAACAATTCCTTTTTTCAGATCCTCAGAGAGTTCTTTGCCATGTGGTGCCATGTTGAACTTCCAGTGACCAGTATAAGAGAGTGAGCGAGATAACACCAAATTTAACACACCTGCTCCCCATTCACACCTGAGACCTTGTAACACTAACGAGTCACATGACACTGGGGAGGGAAAATGGCTAATTGGGCCCAATTTGGACATTTTCACTTAGGGGTGTACTCGCTTTTGTTGTCAGTGGTTTAGACATTATTGGCTGTGTGTTGAGTTATTTTGAAGGGACAACAAATTTACACTATTATATAAGCTCTACACGCACTACTTTACATTATAGCAAAGTGTCATTGTCACATGAAAAGATACAATATTATATTTATAAAATTGTGAGGGGTGTACTCACTTTTGTGAGATACTGTGCATATAGTTTTTCACACCTGGATTTGGGGATCCTCTGCCATTCCTCCTTGCAGATCCTCTAAAGTTCTGTCAGGTTGGATGGTAAACATTGGTGGACAGCCATTTTTAGATCTCTCCAGAGATGCTCAATTGGGTTTAAGTCAGGGGGCTGGCTGGGCCATTCAAGAACAGTCACGGAGTTGTTGTGAAGCCACTCCTTCGTTATTTTAGCTGTGTGCTTAAGGTCATTGTCTTGTTGGAAGGTAAACCTATGGCCCAGTCTGAGGTCCTGAGCAATATGGAGAAGGTTTTGGTCCAGGATATCCCTGTACTTGGCCGCATTCACCTTTCCCTCGATTGCAAGCAGTCGTCTTGTCCCTGCAGCTAAAAAACACTCCCACAGCATGATGCTGCCACCACCATGCTTCACTTTTGGGACTGTATTGGACAGGTGATGAGCAGTGCCGGGTTTTCTCCACACATACTGCCTAGAATTGAGGCCAAAACATTCTATCTTGGTCTCATCAGACCAGAGAATCTTATTTCTCACTATCTTGGAGTCCTTCAGGTGTTTTTTAGCAAATTCAATGCGGGCTTTCATGTGTCTTGCACTGAGGAGAGGCTCCCATCGGGCCACTCTGCCATAAAGCCCCGACTGGTGGAAGGCTGCAGTGATGGTTGACTTTCTACAACTTTCTCCCATCTCCCGACTGTATCTCTGGAGCTCAGCCACAGTGATCTTTGGGTTCTTCTTTACCTTTCTCACCAAGGCTCTTCTCCCCCGATAGCTCAGTTTGGCCGAACGGCCAGCTCTAGGAAGGGTTCTGGTCTTCCCGAACATCTTCCATTTAAGGATTATGGAGTCCACTGTGCTCTTAGGAACCTTAAGTGCAGCAGAAATGTTTTTGTAACCTTGGCCAGATCTGTGCCTTGCCACAATTCTGTCTCTGAATCTTCAGGCAGTTCCTTTGACCTCATGATTCTCATTTGCTCTGACATGCACTGTGAGCTGTAAGGTCTTATATAGATAGGTGTGTGGCTTTCCTAATCAAGTCCAATCAGTGGACTCAAATGAAGGTGTAGAACCATCTCAAGGATGATCAGAAGAAATGGACAGCACCTGAGTTAAATATATGAGTGTGACAGCAGAGGGTCTGAATACTTAGGACCATGTGATATTTTAGTTTTTTCTTTCTTAATAAATCTGCAAAAATGTCAAAAATTCCGTGTTTTTCTGTCAATATGGGGTGCTGTGTGTACATTAAAGAGGAAAAAAAATGAACTTAAATTAATTTAGCAAGTGGCTGCACTATAAGAGTGAAAAATTTAAGGTGGTCTGAATACTTTCCGTCCCCACTGTAATAGGTATGCAGCGAACTGAAGGTATACATTTTTTTTCTTTTTTATTTATGATGCCCTCTTTATTTCCTTTATTCATAGACACCTCATTTTTTTTAATTGCTTGAGGGATTCCCATCTAACATTTTATGTTACCTATCTGCTAATATTTAATTGATATCTATAAGGTAATCCACTTTATCAAATAAATAAATGGATGAGAATCCAAAAATAACTGATTAAATAGAAACCAAAATTAATAATAAGTCCATGTAAGATGAGTTGATGAAAATAAGCATCAATAAATAAATAAAAAGTCCATAAGTTCACAAATTAAATTAATCTTAAACATCATGAGCAATTAAATAAAAATACACCGGTGCACTGTGAAGTAAAATCCATGAAATGTAAAAATGTCGTCCTCAAAATCTGTGAAAAAAAAAGAAAGGCTGTGTAGAATCCAACACCAATTCAGCAGGAATATGCCCTTACCAGAACAAGGAGAGCATGTAATAGACCACAACTTGGCTTCACAAGACAGCAGGCACGATCACAGGCTCTGGAAGACCACCTCACAACCAATCAGATCATCGTGTGGATATTGTGGTACATAGAAGAAATAAATGCTCCAAATAGTGTAAAACCTAACAATAGTTTATTAGTATAAAAGTAATGCACTTACAATGTTGTAGTAAAAAAAGGCATGAAGTCTGGTGCGCTGGCCAGAGCCCAAACAGACAGCCCGTTCCTTCTGCATGTACAAATGGAGCACAAGGTGACGTCAGTGGGTCGCTCTGCCCTATGCTTTTCGTAATAACTTACGTCATCCAGGGGCATGGGCGGCGCGCTGCATCACCTCTATTTATACAAAAAAGCGTGCCTTACCTTGTTCCGAGCCGACAAACACCCACCGGCATGCGCAATAGCACAGAAAAGTGTCCAGCACATTGATCTAGATACGAACACCCAAAACAGCTCAAGATAAAGGCCTGAACATTTAAAAATAATTCAAAATAGTCAACAGCCGAGCCAGTATGGTCCGGATCAGAGGCAAACCCCAATTAAAAAATATAAACCTAAGATGGGTATGGAACAATATCGCATCGCACACCCACATACCAGAAATACATACAATGTGTGTAAGGGTGCCAAACTCAGCATTACGACCGAGCAACACCCAGTGGGCAACACGAAAATCGTCCAAACCAAAAAAAAAAAAAGTCCCAACCACACCAAAGGACCACAGCAACATGGTCATTTGATATAGATATAAATAAATCAGGGATATGCAATTAGCGGACCTCCAGCTGTTGCAGAACTACAAGTCCCATGAGGCATAGCAAGACAGCCACAAGCATGAAGCCCAGAGGCAGAGGCATGATGGGACTTGTAGTTTTGCAACAGCTGGAGGTCCGCTAATTGCATATCCCTGAAATAAATGAATACGGATATGTATAATTCATAAAGAACATGTTCAGCTGAAATAATAGCAAATAGAATACCTAGATTAATAGCAAATTGAATTCAATCGCTATGAATAATAAATACATGAGGCTCAAAACGAGGGTCAATCACAGATTCACAAGCAACAAGTGAGATCATACAGTATGTATAACAAATAGTACACTAAAAGGTTCAACCATAATCATACAAAATAAGTTAAAAATACCAACATAAAATTAACATAAAATTAACAAAAAAAATAATATAAATGTGGATAATGACAGAAACCAGCAAACTAGGAGTTATTAATGAATGCATTAACGTCAGTATCCACATTCAAACCAAAGGGTACATAAGTTTTGAGACAATATACCCAAGACATTTCTTGTTTGGAGATCTCCCTAGTCAAAGAGCTAACCCTCCAGTGGGGCTTGTACTTGTCTATCCCCATATAGAGTGTATTGGAGGGGTCTCTGTGATGCACCTCATCATAGTGTGTGGAGACTGCATGGTTTTTAAAGCCCTTTCTAATGTTGCTGATGTGCTCGTTTAGTCTGACCTGGAGAGCCCTTTTGGTCCTCCCCACATATTGTAGCCCACAAGGGCATTGGATGAGGTAGACCACACCCTCAGATGAACAAGTAATGAAGGGTTTAACTTCAAAGGCCTGAGAGGTGCTGTGGATACAAACTTACAGATCTTTCTGTCCTTACACCTGTTAAGGGAGCAGACTTGACATTTCTTGCACCGATAATAACCAGTTTATCAATTCATCTTACATGGACTTATTATTAATTTTGGTTTCTATTTAATCATTTATTTTTGGATTCTCATCCATTTATTTATTTGATTCTTTATCACTCATATTGATGATCACTCCTACACAGGACTTCATATAGATTTGGTCCACATTTATTTTTAGTCAGGAATTTACGGGTAGCGAGATTTTTTATTCTTTCCACATTATTTTCTTGTATTGATGTTGTACACATTAATTGCAGCTCCCGAACAACTGAATGGTTGGAAGTTAGTTTCGCAGCCATTTTTTAGTTTTATCTTAGCGCAGTTTTTTCTATTTCTTTACCAATCCACTTTATCAGTTAGTACAACTCCACCGCCTTTATCAGCCTTTCTGATAAAAAGATATTTTTAATCAGTGAGTTCTTAAATCCCTTCATTAATTTAATTGTTAGAATTATGATTCCAGCTTATGGAAATTGTATAAGGAATATTCTATAGAGTTTCATGGACCTTTTTTTTCCATACAGCGTGTCTGTTCTCTATAATTTTTGGTTGTTTGTAGAGCACTGCTATCTTCTCCTTTATCTGTGGGTGAATATACCATTATAGTAGGCTGTTTTGTGTATTGAAGGAGTGCAGGTGTTTTGAATATATTTACTTTATCAGGAAAGAAAAAGAACTGCTAACTAAATACAATCAATACGTTATTAATAGTCGATATGAGAAGTTAGTATAACAACCTCAGGCATTTCAGCAGAGCTCATAATTCTGTTTATACAATCATTTCTTTCTACAGTTTAAATTGCTCTCCTGAATTTGCTTATCTAAATAGACAGAGGCTTGAAGTGGCTCCAGGTAATCAGAAAAATATTATATCTATTATACTCACAAGGATTTTGAGAGAGATAGCACTAATCTTCATTACATCTGCTGATAATTGCGGTGGCCAGTCAAAAAGAGTTTATGTACTAATAGACAAACAAGAGCAGCTGCATTTTGCAGGCAATTCTGATTGCCAATTTGCAGCGCTGGCATGGGTCTAGAGCAAGACGTGATAACAGTCCCATCATTATACAGAACAAGGTTTTCAATATTTTCACAGAATGCACTAAATCTGAAATGTTTCACTACATCTTTGAAACTTAAAATTTATGTAAACCTTAACAATGATCATCTCTTGTTTGCTTCGTTTTAATCTGTTGAATATAGTATCATTGAAGGTATTTTGTTATATATGTTCAATAATTGCAAACAATTACCTGTTGACATTTTGAGCCTGGTACACACTATTAGTTTTCTTTTGTTCAACCCAGCAGGCTGAAAAAAAAAAGTGAAGAGCTTGGTAGGAGCCGCTGTGCTAATAATGCGATTTTAGTACAGCGATCTCCCCCGCTGAGCTATTATGTTCTGACAGGGGGACTCCCCCACCCGCCAGAACACACCAATCATCCAATGGCTGAGAGCCCTGATCAAATGGCGATCTTCAGACTTTTTTCACTCATGCCTCTTTGACAGGCCGAATGGCCGCCTTTTGTCGGACTGGCTACTGAACACAAGGGCTAAATGTCAGCCAGTTTCCATTGAACCGGCCGATGCCACCTTATATTTGGCCCACGTGTACAGCCTTTTAGACATTCAGAGCTGTCCTCTGTCCTATGCACACTTAGTGCTATCTCAGAGAGTTTATTTATGCCTTCCAGTTCTTTTAATGGACTACAGAGCAATTTGTTTTTGTTGTGGAGGTGAGGTGATTGGTAGGATTCACTGTTTTAGCAAAAGGCAACTTGGAAAGGATAACACCATTAAGTCTACAAAAATGCAGCGTGTCTTGTGTGCGCACTGGAGGATTTAGAATTTGAGTTATTTTCTGGCAGATCTACAGGTGTTTTTCTGTACTTGCAGGGTCTCTAAATAAATAAAACAGAGAAATGTGAATGTATTGCAGAAGCGTACTGCCTTTAATACTAATTCTAAATTATACACCTCAACTAAACATTATCCTTCCAATTCCAATTGCCGTCCTCATGGAAGAAGGCTACCATAATTGTGTTGCATAAAGAGGGGAAGGACATGTTGGATACATTTTTGTATAGGCCGATATCCCTGTTATGCTCCGATGTTAAAATATTGGCAAAGGCGTTGGCAACTGGGCTGAATAAAAGCATTCAAAAACATATACATTCAGATCAATCTGGGTTTATTCCCAATAGATCCACTAGCATGAATATTAAAAGGCTATACTTGAACCTGCAGACCTCGACAAAGAATGTGGGCTCAAGGGCTATCTTAGCTTTAGATAGCATGGAGTGGGGCTATCTCTGGTGGGTCTTGGAGGAATTTGGGTTTGGACCTTCCTTTATTGGATGGATAAAAACACTTTACAATGCCCCAAGTGCCAAGGTATACTTTGGGAAAGATCCCTTATCACCCCTGCTCTTCGCCCTTGCAATGGAGCCATTGGCAATAGTGATTAGATCATATTCAGGTATGAGGGATTCCAAAGGAAGACAAGGAAGGAAAGGATTGCACTGTATGCAGACAATGTTCTGCTTTTTTGGGGGATAGTGAGTTGTCCCTAATGACTGCAATGAATATAGTTGAAGAGTTCGGATGGTTTTTGGGCTTAGTTAGAAACTGGGAGAAATTGATGCTCTTGCCCGAGGACCCGCTTAGAAATCCTATACCGCCTGAAATTCCTCAATTAGAAGTAGTGGAGACAATGAAATATGTAGGTGTATGTCTTACGAGAGACCCAAATCAATACATCAGCAATAATAAACTCCACTCCTGACCAAATTTAGGCGTAAAAGTGATATTTGGTGCCTTTGTCAGTGGTGGGGTGATGCAATTTGATCAAAATGATATGGATGCCACAATTGTTGTACTTGCTGCATAATTCCCCAGTGTGAATACATAAAAAATGGTTTAAAAAAATTGAAACCCTTTTAGGGAATTAATCTGGAAGAATGGCCAGGCCAGGATCCCTCTGCATACGCTACATACGCTGCAGTTACCAATAAATGAGGGGGGCTTAGCTGTGCCACACCCCCAGAGTTCCTTCCTGGCGGCACAGTTGCCTCCACGTGAGGGGTGTAAAATTCCAGGGGGAGGGAACGCAGGTGGCAGACTCATGCTACTAGAAACAACACAGTAGTGGAGGTGTTAGAAGCGGATTCTTTCCCCCTCAGGAGTCCAAAATTAAGGATGGCCATAAAAGTGTGGGAATCAGTTAAGACATTAATGGGGTATAGGGGAGTAACATAATACTCCCCCCTTTGGAATAATAAGAACTTGCAAGAGCTGCTGGTCATGGGGAAGATTAAAGAATGGGAAAAGCAGGGTATAACTCGCTTGGCCCACTTATACTGGGCCAGCACTTTAAGATTATTTGCAGATCTGAGGAGAGAGTATGGTATGTCAAACCACTCATTCTACAGATATTTACAGACCAGACATGCCCTGGGCGCTAAGTTTAAGACACAAGCAGTAGAATGGAGTAGTGTTCCCCTCCTTCAAAGGGTAATCAAGTCTGGTATGTCCAAGGGACTTATCTCTGAGCTATATGCACAGATATGCAGTAGAGTCATCGAAAGGCTGGAATCTCTTATCAGTAAGAAGAGATGGGAAGAGGATATAGGGGAAATAATGGCGGAGCAGTAGAGGAAGATATTGGAACTGGGGCCATTGGTGTCGGTCTACCCCTCACAGAAAGTATCACATCTGTTTCTGGTACATAGAGCTTACTATACCCCTAAGAGACTGTTTATGTTCGGTCGAAGACTGGGCGCCAAATGACCCAGGTGCCAGGAGACCTTATACATATGGTATGGAGATGCCCAAGGCTATTTCGGTATTGGGCAGAGGTTCTTGATATCATAAACACAATATATGGAACTACCTTAGAACTAGATGCCAGGCTGTGTGTGTTGGGATATATGGAAGAATTTTGAGAATTGGTAAGCACTACAGCAATGGTATCGAGGTGCCTATTCCAAGAAAGAAAATAGATTGCACAGAGATGGCAGTCGGTGAGGCCTCCGTCATCTGGGGAATGGGTTAAAGTTATAAATGAGACAGTGTGGAAGTGGTACTCACCAAACAAGGTAATTTCAAGAAATTTGAAAAGATGTGGAAGCCATGGTTGGGAAAGATGGGTTATTCCTCTTAGAGAGAATTAGAAAAAGGATTAGGGTAGCGGCCCGAGCTCAGTTTTTATGCGTAGGAAAATAGTATTCATAGTGAGACTTTAAGGTTGGACAAGAATAATAGGCGAGAAATTTAGGGCACAATAGACAACACTCGGTATGGGTTGTATTTATGTGTGAGGGAACACTGGGTGAGAACGGGGAAGATAGTTGGAGAGAGTAGAGAAGGGCCAAAGTGTATGCGGGAATGGTTGTAGATATGAGAGGTGAATTGAAAAGGTGAAACGAGGGTGAATAAATTGGCATAGGAAGGGGGTGGAGGGGGGGTGTAAATGTAGGATGTATAAAATGTAAGGAGAAAATATTACCTTTGGAAAATATGTTGGTAAAATGTTTTAAATGTATGTTTTATAATTGGAAAAAATAAAAAAAAAATATTTAAATGAAAAAAAAACATTATCCTTAGTACTCAACTCTTATTCTCAAACTAACATTAAGCTTTATTTTAACCCTTAAAATTAACCCCCTTAAATTACCTAATAAAGAAGGCTCTGACAGGGAGTAGTAAGAGGAAAGGTATGCCTTTTCCCATAAATTGGAAAGAGATCAAAGGGTTCCCCTAGGGTGGGATTTTTAAGGCACTACCATAAATAATGCAATATAAGTATAAAAATGGTTTTATTACAAAGATCAAAAAACGACAAAAAATGAACAAAATATATAAATCAAATACAAACAATATATACAGACAAATACATCAAAGGCAAAGGGCATGAAATAGAGGATACCACTGCATTGCAATGGAAAAAAACAGAAATTGGAATGTAATAAGTCTCACTGAACCGACGCGTTTCAGAGAGTCCTTCATCAAGGTTCACCAAGTGAGAGTTACCATTTCCAAAATGCAAATGCTATAGAGGTATCCAAGGCATAAAATCAACTTTACAACGGTCTCCCAGGCCATGTGCACATAAAGGTAGCCAGATTATTGGCCATATAGAGTAGTATTGTAAGTAACTTGTATACAGGATGAAATCCCAATTGGTGCTGGAAAAACGGCATGTCCAAAAGTTTGGCGCGGCACTTGTGTGCGGGCTGGGGTCCAAAAAGTCTCCGGACCTGTAAGCTAGATCCAAAGATGAAACCTACAAGTTGTCATGTAGGGGAGGGGAGGAGGGCTCAGAGTCCATGCTAGCAACCATTAAGCTGCAGATAGTAAGGGAATTTAGTCACCCCAAAAGCACAGCGAGAGTAAGACATCCTCCTCCGATCACACAGTAAGTTCCCTTACTATCAGCAGCTTAATGGTTGCTAGCATGGACTCTGAGCCCTCCTCCCCTCCTCTACATGACAACTTGTAGGTTTCATCTTTGGATCTAGCTTACAGGTCCGGAGACTTTTTGGACCCCAGCCCGCGCACAAGTGCCACGCCAAACTTTTGGACGTGGCGTTTTTCCAGCACCAATTGGGATTTCATCCTATATACAAGTTACTTACAATACTACTCTATATGTCCAATAATCTGGCTACCTTTATGTGCACATGGCCTGGGAGACCGTTGTGAAGTTGATTTTATGCCTTGGATACCTCTATAGCATTTGCATTTTGGAAATGGTAACTCTCACTTGGTGAACCTTGATGAAGGACTCTCCGAAACGCGTCGGTTCAGTGAGACTTATTACATTCCAATTTCTGTTTTTTTCCATTGCCATGCAGTGGTATCCTCTATTTCATACCTTTTGCCTTTGAGGTATTCGTCTGTATATATTGTTTGTATTTGATTTATATATTTTGTTCATTTTTTGTCGTTTTTTGATCTTTGTAATAAAACCATTTTTATACTTATATTGCATTATTTATGGTCGTGCCTTAAAAATCCCACCCTAGGGGAACCCTTTGATCTCTTCCCTTAAATTACCTTGACACAAGTCATTTGTAAATAATGAACAGTGTTGTTATCTGTTTAGACCCCTGATATTTCACCAAAGCCCCAATGGGACTCTGAAAAAATAGTAAAAGAAAAAATATATTATTGTAAAATATAACAAAAAAAAAAATAATAAAAATAAAAAACTACTGACACCATCCACTGCCTTTCTAACACCGTCCATAGTTTTACTGATTGACACCATCCACTGTCCTACTGACATCAACCTTTACCCTACTGACACATCCACTGCTCTACTTACACCATCCACTGCTCTACTGACACTGTCCATGTTTTAGTACATTTTAAAATGTTTGTTTATATATATTTATAAAAGTGTGTGTGTGTGTGTGCGCGCGTGTGTATACATATATATTTTATATATATATATATATATATACACACACATACAGTGCCTTGAAAAAGTATTCATTCTCCTTTTAAATGTTCCACATTTTGTCAGGTTACAACCAGAAACGTAAATTAATTTTTTTGGAATTTTATGTGATAGACTAACACAAGTGGCACATATTTGTAAAGTGGAGGGAAAATTATAAAAAGGTTTTCAAAATTCTTTACAAATAAATATCTGAAAAGTGTGGTGTGCATTTTTATTCAGCTCCCCTGAGTCAATACATTGTAGAACCACCTTTTGCTGCAGTTACAGCTGCAAGTCTTTTCGGTATGTCTCTACCAGTTTTGCACATCTTGAGTGATATTTTTGCCCATTCTTTGCAAAATAGCTCAAGCTGAGATTGGATGGAAGTGTCTGTGAACAGCAATTTTCAAATCTTGCCACAGATTCTCAATTGGATTTAGGTCTGGATATTGACTGGGCCATTCTAACACATGAATATGCTTTGATCTAAACCATTCCATTCTAAACAGCTCTGGCTGTATGTTTAGGGTTAATGTCCTGCTGGAAGGTGAACCTCCGCCTCAGTCACAAGTCTTTTGCAGACTCTAGCAGGTTTTCTTCTAAGATTGCCCTGTGTTTGGCTCCATCCATCTTCCCATCAACTCTGACCAGCTTCCCTGTCCCCGCTGAAGAAAAGCATCCCCGCAACATGATGCTGCCACCACCATGTTTCACAGTGGAAATGGTGTGTTCAGGGTGATGTGCAGTACTAGTTGTCCGCCACACATAGCATTTTGCTTTTATGCCAAAAAGTTCAATTTTGGTCTCATCTGACAAGAGCACCTTCTTCCACATGTTTGCTGTGTCCCCCACATGGCTTCTCTCAAACTGCAAATGGGACTTCTTATGGCTTTCTTTCAACAATGGCTTTCTTCTTGGCACTCTTCCATAAAGGCCAGATTTGTGGAGTGCTTGACTATTAGTTGTCCTGTAGGCAGATTCCCCCACCTGAGCTGTGGATCTATGCAGCTCCTCCAGAGTTATCATGGGCCTCTTGGCTGCTTCTCTAATTATTGCTCTCCTTGGCCGGCCTGTCAGTTTAGGTGGACGGGCCATGTCTTATTAGGTTTGCAGTTGTGCCATAAATTTTCAGATGATGGATTGAACAGTGAGATGTTCAAAGCTTGGGATATTTTTTTATAACCTAACCCGGTTTTAAACTTCTCCACAGCTTTATCCCTGACCTGTCTGGTGTGTTCCCTGGCCTTCATGATGCTGTTGGTTTAATAAGGTTCTCCAACAAACCTCTGAGGGCTTCACAAAACAGCTGTATTTATACTTAGATTAAATTACACACAGGTGGACTATTTACTAATTAGGTGACTTCTGAAGGCAATTGGTTGCACTAGATTTTAGTTAGGGGTATGAGAGAAAAGGGGGCTGAATACAAATTCTAAACATACAAGAGATGCTCAAATTATGCGAACACAATATAAAAAATGTACCAAAAGTAAGTCCAATAAATAATATAAATAACTGTGCAATAAAGGAATAAGTCACTGCAACATTATTAGTGAATAAATAAGTCACTGCAACATTATAAGTGAACCCTGATAAACATCTAATGTGGATACTAGTAAATTAGTGGAAACAAATGTTCACAAAAAAAAATTGTATCAAAACATAACGTCCAAACTGCAACAAAGTGACACACATCTCTGCAGGCAATGCAGAGCTGAGTTCCTATTTGGAGAAAAAAGGCAAGTGTTGTATACAGAAAAAACTCCCCTTGCCATTACCCACGAAGAGAGCCGATATCCCCATTAAGGAGTGAAGGTGGAAACCTCACAGGTGATAATTGTGGATGCTGGAGTATGCTGTATGATTATCCCCTTTGGTGTCTCTATCGTGGGAGAGCTGATGAATGACCGTTCGGAGTAGATCGGCTGGAAATCATCTAGTGTATAGCTGACACAAGGCGATTTTAACCCTTATAATTTAGGGTCCATCCTATTTGGTAAGAGGCCATCTGGCTACTTTTATGTATATCTCCTCTTCAGAATTGAAGTAATTGAAGTATCCAATCAAATTGTTTTTTGAGTGAAAGGCGGCATCCCCTTTTTCCATACAACTGCTATTTTTTCATCCATTTTTTCACTTCGTCACTTTGTTGTAGTTTAGACGTTATGTTTTGATACAATTTTTTTTTGTGAACATTTGTTTTCACTAATTTACTAGTATTCACATGGCATGTTTATCAAGGTTCATTTTTAATGTTGCAGTGACCTACTGTATTTATTCACTAATAATGTTGCAGTGACTTATTACTTTATTGCACACAATTATTCATATTATTTATTTATTTATTGCACTTTTTTTGGTACATTTTTTATATTGTGTTCACATAATTTTCGCATCTCTTGTATGTTTAGAATCTATGTTAAAATTAAGTATGTAATTTTTTAGAGATAGCAGCATGTTTTTATGTTTATAAATGTGGGATTATGCATACACTTTTTTCACCTTTTTATTTAGGTATGTACTTGAACGGTTGGGTAAGCGCAGACTGACTCACATACACATATATTGGCTGAATACAAATGCACGCCACACTTTTCAGATATTTATTTGTAAAAAAAATTGAAAACCATTTATCATTTTCCTTCCACCTCACAATTATGTGCCATTTTGTGTTGGTCTACCACATAAAATCCCAATAAAATACATTTACGTTTTTGGTTGTAACATGACAAAATGTGGAATATTTCAAGAATTAGGGATTTGGGTTTCTAGAGCACTGGGCTGACTTTTCATTGGGGTGCAACCTATATGCTAAAGACGGTTTGCACTTGAATGGAAGGGGGTCTGCTGTGCTGGGGGAGAGGTTTAGGGGAAGGCTGGAGGAGTATTTAACCACTTAAGGACCGCCTCACGCCGATATACGTCAGCAAGGCGGCACGGGCAGGCAAAATCACGTAGCTATATGGGATCTGCCTTCCGCAGGTGGGGGGTCCGATCGGACCCCCCCATTGCCCGAGGCGGTCCTCTTTTGTCCCCCGGCGATTGGAGGTGAGGGGGAGGCCATCCGTTCGGCGATCGCCGCCGGCCAATGAGAACATTCCTTTGCTGCTGTATGCTAAACAGCAGCAAAGGAAATGATGTCATCTCTCCTCGGCTCGGTATTTTCCGTTCCGGCGCCGAGGAGAGAAGACTGCACTGTGAGTGAAAACACACTACACACACAGTAGAACATGCCAGGCACACAAAACACCCCCGATCCCCCCCGATCGCCCCCCGATCACCCCCCCAATTACCCCCCCGTGTCACAAACTGACACCAAGCAGTTTTTTTTTCTAAATTACTGCATGGTGTTAGTTTGTGACAGTTAGTGTGTTAGGACAGTTAGGGTTAGCCCCCTTTAGGTCTAGTGTACCCCCCTAACCCCCCCTAATAAAGTTTTAACCCCTTGATCACCCCCCGTCACCAGTGTCGCTAAGCGATCATTTTTCTGATCGCTGTATTAGTGTCACTGGTGACGCTAGTTAGGGACGTAAATATTTAGGTTCGCCATCAGCGTTTTATAGCGTCAGGAACCCCCATATACTACCTAATAAATGTTTTAACCCCTTGATTGCCCCCTAGTTAACCCTTTCACCACTGATCACCGTATAAGTGTTACGGGTGACGCTGGTTAGTTTGTTTATTTTTTATAGTGTCAGGGCACTCGCCGTTTATTACCGAATAAAGGTTTAGACCCCTGATCGCCCGGCGGTGATATGCGTCGCCCCAGGCAGCGTCAGATTAGCGCCAGTACCACTAACACCCACGCACGCACCATACACCTCCCTTAGTGGTATAGTATCTGAACGGATCAATATCTGATCCAATCAGATCTATACTAGCGTCCCCAGCAGTTTAGGGTTCCCAAAAATGCAGTGTTAGCGGGATCAGCCCAGATACCTGCTAGCACCTGCGTTTTGCCCCTCCGCCCGGCCCAGCCCAGCCCACCCAAGTGCAGTATCGATCGATCACTGTCACTTACAAAACACTAAACACATAACTGCAGCATTCGCAGAGTCAGGCCTGATCCCTGCGATCGCTAACAGTTTTTTTGGTAGCATTTTGGTGAACTGGCAAGCACTAGCCCCAAGCAGCGTCAGGTTAGCGCCAGTACCGCTAACACCCATGCATGCACCGTACACCTCCCTTAGTGGTATAGTATCTGAACGGATCAATATCTGATCCGATCAGATCTATACTAGCGTCCCCAGCAGTTTAGGGTTCCCAAAAACGCAGTGTTAGTGGGATCAGCCCAGATACCTGCTAGCACCTGCGTTTTGCCCCTCTGCCCGGCCCAGCCCAGCCCAGCCCACCCAAGTGCAGTATCGATCGATCACTGACACTTACAAAACACTAAACGCATAACTGCAGTGTTCACAGAGTCAGGCCTGATCCCTGCGATCGCTAACAGATTTTTTGGTAGCGTTTTGGTGAACTGGCAAGCACCAGCGGCCTAGTACACCCCGGTCGTAGTCAAACCAGCACTGCAGTAACACTTGGTGATGTGGCGAGTCCCATAAGTGCAGTTCAAGCTGGTGAGGTGGCAAGCACAAGTAGTGTCCCGCTGCCACCAAGAAGACAAACACAGGCCCGTCGTGCCCATAGTGCCCTTCCTGCTGCATTCGCCAATCCTAATTGGGAACCCACCACTTCTGCAGCGCCAGTACTTCCCCCATTCACATCCCCAACCAAATGCAGTCAGCTGCATGAGAGGCATTTTCTTTATGTCCTCCCGAGTACCCCTACCCAACGAACCCCCCAAAAAAGATGTTGAGTCTGCAGCAAGCGCGGATATAGGCGTGACACCCGCTATTATTGTCCCTCCTGTCCTGACAATCCTGGTGTTTGCATTGGTGAATGTTTTGAACGCTACCATTCACTAGTTGAGTATTAGCGTAGGGTACAGCACTGCACAGACTAGGCACACTTTCACAGAGTCTCCCAAGATGCCATCGCATTTTGAGAGACCCGAACCTGTAACCGGTTACCGTTATAAAAGTTACAGTTACAAAAAAAAGTGTAAAAAAAAAAAATATATATATATATATAAAATTAAAAAAAATAGTTGTCGTTTTATTGTTCTCTCTCTTTCTATTCTCTCTCTCTATTGTTCTGCTATTTTTTACCGTATTCTATTCTGCAATGTTTTATTGTTATTATGTTTTATCATGTTTGTTTTTCAGGTATGCAATTTTTTATACTTTACTGTTTACTGTGTTTTATTGTTAACCATTTTTTTGTCTTCAGGTACGCCATTCACGACTTTGAGTGGTTATACCAGAATGATGCCTGCAGGTTTAGGTATCATCTTGGTATCATTCTTTTCAGCCAGCGGTCGGCTTTCATGTAAAAGCAATCCTAGCAGCTAATTAGCCTCTAGACTGCTTTTACAAGCCGTGGGAGGGAATGCCCCCCCCCCCCACCGTCTTCCATGTTTTTCTCTGGCTCTCCTGTCTCAACAGGGAACCTGAAAATGCAGCCGGTGATTCAGCCAGCTGACCATAGAGCTGATCAGAGACCAGAGTGGCTCCAAACATCTCTATGGCCTAAGAAACCGGAAGCTACAAGCATTTTATGACTTCGATTTCGCCAGATGTAAACAGCGCCATTGGGAAATTGGGAAAGCATTTTATCACACCGATCTTGATGTGGTCAGATGCTTTGAGGGCAGAGAAGAGATCTAGGGTCTAATAGACCCCAATTTTTTCAAAAAAGAGTACCTGTCACTACCTATTGCTATCATAGGGGATATTTACATTCCCCGAGATAACAATAAAAATGATTAAAAAAAAATGAAAGGAACAGTTTTAAAAATAAGATAAAAAAGCAAAAAAAAAAAAAAAAGCACCCCTGTCACCCCCTGCTCTCGCGCTAAGGCGAACGCAAGCGGCGGTCTGTCGTCAAACGTAAACAGCAATTGCACCATGCATGTGAGGTATTACCGCGAAGGTCAGATCGAGGGTAGTAATTTTTGCATTAGACCTCCTCTGTAAATCTAAAGTGGTAACCTGTAAAGGCTTTTAAAGGCTTTTAAAAATGTATTCATTTTGTTGCCACTGCACGTTTGTGCGCAATTTTAAAGCATGTCATGTTTGGTATCCATGTACTCGGCCTAAGATTAGCTTTTTTATTTCATCAAACATTTGGGCAATATAGTGTGTTTTAGTGCATTAAAATTGAAAAAAGTGTGTTTTTTCCCCAAAAAATGCGTTTGAAAAATCGCTGCGCAAATACTGTGTGAAAAAAAAATGAAACACCCACCATTTTAATCTGTAGGGCATTTGCTTTAAAACAATATATAATGTTTGGGGGTTCAAAGTAATTTTCTTGCAAAAAAATAACTTTTTCATGTAAACAAAAAGTGTCAGAAAGGGCTTTGTCTTCAAGTGGTTAGAAGAGTGGGTGATGTGTGACATAAGCTTCTAAATGTTGTGCATAAAATGCCAGGACAGTTCAAACCCCCCCCCCCCCAAATGACCCCATTTTGGAAAGTAGACACTCCAAGCTATTTGCTGAGAGTCATGTCGAGTCCATGGAATATTTTATATTGTGACACAAGTTGCGGAAAGAGACAAATTTTTTTTTTTTTTTTTTTGCACAAAGTTGTCACTAAATGATATATTGCTCAAACATGCCATGGGAATATGTGAAATTACACCCCAAAATACATTCTGCTGCTTCTCCTGAGTACGGGGATACCACATGTGTGAGACTTTTTGGGAGCCTAGCCGCGTACGGGACCCTGAAATCCAAGCACCGCCTTCAGGCTTTGTAAGGGCGTGAATTTTTGATTTCACTCTTCACTGCCTATCACAGTTTTGGAGGCCATGGAATACCCAGGTGGCACAACCCCCCGCCCCCCAAATGACCCCATTTTGGAAAGTAGACACCCAAAGCTATTTGCTGAGAGGTATAGTGAGTATTTTGCAGACCTCACTTTTTGTCACAAAGTTTTGAAAATTTTAAAAAGAAAAAAAAAATGTTTTTTCTTGTCTTTCTTCATTTTCAAAAACAAATGAGAGCTGCAAAATACTCACCATGCCTCTCAGCAAATATCTTGGGGTGTCTACTTTCCAAAATGGGGTCATTTGGGGGGGTTTGTGCCAACTGGGCATTCCATGGCCTCTGAAACTGTGATAGGCAGTGAAGAGTGAAATAAAATTTTACATCCTTAGAAATCCTGAAGGTGGTGATTGGTTTTAGGGGCCCTGTACGCGGCTAGGCTCCCAAAAAGTCCCACACATGTGGTATCCTCATACTCAGGAGAAGCAGCTAAATGTATTTTGGGGTGCAATTCCACATATGCCCATGGCCTGGGTGAGCAATATATCATTTAGTGACAACTTTGTGCAAAAAAAAAAAAAAAGTGTCACTTTCCCGCAACTTGTGTCAAAATATAAAATATTCCATGGACTCAATATGCCTCTCAGCAAATAGCTTGGGGTGTCTACTTTCCAAAATGGGGTCATTTGGGGGGGTTTTGTGCCACCTGGGCATTCTATGGCCTCCGAAACTGTGATAGGCAGTGAAGAGTGAAATAAAAAATTTACACCCTTAGAAATCCTGAAGGCGGTGATTGGATTTCGGGGTCCCGTACGCGGCTAGGCTCCCAAAAAGTCCCATACATGTGGTATCCACATACTCAGGAGAAGCAGCTGAATGTATTTTGGGGTCCAATTCCACATAGGCCCATGGCCTGTGTGAGCAATATATCATTTAGTGACAACTTTTTGTAAATATTTTTTTTTTTTTTGTCATTATTCAATCACTTGGGACAAAAAATAAATATTCAATGGGTTCAACATGCCTCTCAGCAATTTCCTTGGGGTGTCTACTTTCCAAAATGGGGTCACTTGGGGGGGTTGTACTGCCCTGCCATTTTAGCACCTCAAGAAATGACATAGGCAGTCATAAACTAAAAGCTATGTAAATTCCAGAAAATGTACCCTAGTTTGTAGACGCTATAACTTTTGCACAAACCAATAAATATACGCTTATTGACATTTTTTTTACCAAAGACATGTGGCCGAATACATTTTGGCCTAAATGTATGACTAAAATTGAGTTTATTGGATTTTTTTATAACAAAAAGTAGAAAATATCATTTTTTTTCAAAATTTTTGGTCTTTTTCCGTTTATAGCGCAAAAAATAAAAACCGCAGAGGTGATCAAATACCATCAAAAGAAAGCTCTATTTGTGGGAAGAAAAGGACGCAAATTTTGTTTGGGTATAGCATTGCATGACCGCGCAATTAGCAGTTAAAGCGACGCAGTGCCAAATTGGAAAAAGACCTCTGGTCCTTAGGCAGCATAATGGTCCGGGGCTAAAGTGCTTAAACTAGGATTGAGGGGGGAGGGTGAACTAGAATTACATCGGGCAGACAGGTCAATTAGGGGTCAGACATTAATGGAGGGTGGAATGGGAATAGATGGGGGCAGGGTTATGGCAGGTGATAAGAAATTTCCCATGTTGCAAACAGCCATTGGAAACTATAGTGCCATGTGTACTACTAAAAAAGATATGAAAAACACCCGAGCAAAATGTAATAATGCATTAAAGTGTTTGTACACCAATGCCAGAAGACTGCCAAGCAAAATAGGTAAGTTGGAAGCTCTGGTGCATGAGGAGAGCTATGATGTAATCAGTATTGCTGAAACTTGGCTTCAATCCTCACATGACTGGGCTATTAATATTCCTGGCTATGCACTCTTTTGGAGAGACAGGGTAAAAAGGAATGGTGTGAGGTATGTCTCTATGTGAGAAGTGATCTCAAAGCAAGTGTGAAAGAAGACCTGGTTGAAGGAGAGTGTGATGAGTCTGAAGCATTATGGGTGGAACTGCATATAGATGTGCGTAGTTCAAAGTTAATCATTGGAGTTTGTTATAGATCACCCAATGTTAACAAGGAGGTGGAGACTCATCTCCTTGCACAGATGGAAAGGGCTGCAAGGGATGGGACAGTGATAATAATGGGGGATTTTAACTACCCAGAAATTGACTGGAGTAATGGCACTGCTGGGACAGTTAAAGGACAAAAATGTATGAACCTATTACAGGACAATTTTATGGTCCAGTTTATTGAGGCCCCAACTAGGAATGAAGCTCTGTTGGACCTGGTAATCTCAAACCATGCAGAGCTTATTACTAATGTCCAGATAAAGGAACACCTGGGTAGCAGTGATCATAACATTATTTCATTTGATGTTAGCTGTAAACAAGAAATACATACGGGAAAGATAAAAACACTTACCTTCAAGAGAGCAAATTTTCCAAGGATGAGGGCTGCTCTCCAGGATTTAGACTGGGAGGGAATATTTGCATCAATGGACACAGAACAGAAATGGGAATTCTTCGAAAAGACTTTTTGGGACCTCACTGCAAAGTATATTCCCATGGGCAATAAATTTAAAAACAAAACCAATGTGGCTCGCGGCCAAAGTTAAAGAAGCTATAAACAATAAGAAAAGAGCTTTTAAAAAATATAAAAATGAAGGAACACTAGTGTCGTTTAAATATTACAAAGAATTTAACGGAACATGTAAAAATTAAATTAAGGATGCAAAAATTCAAAACGAACGACAGATTGCAAAAGATAGTAGGACAAACCCCAAAAAAGTCTTCAAATATATTAATAGTAAAAAGGCCAGGTCTGAGCATGTAGGCCCTTTACAAAATAATCTAAAGTGGGTGACTGGGGACAAAGAAAAGGCAAATTTATTAAATACTTTTTTCAGCTCTGTGTATACAAAGGAGCATGGGGGAACTTATGTCCATAATGGGGGTGGTAGTGACACAGCCCCAAATGATCCACAATGGCTCAAAAGTGATATGGTCCAGAATTGTTTAGACCGCATAAAGGTGGATAAAGCACCTGGACCTGATGGCATCCACCCACGGATCCTAAAAGAATTGAGCTCTGTAGTTTCAAAGCCATTGTATGTAATTTTTAGGGACTCATTAATGACGGGAATAGTACCACTGGATTGGCACAGGGCGAACGTGGTGCCTATATTTAAAAAGGGATCAAAGTCTTTACCAAGTAACTATAGATCTGTTAGTTTAACTTCTATAGTCTGGAAGATACTGGAGCGTTTATTAAAAGACCACATAGACGAGTTCTTGCTGGAAAAAAAACATTTTAAGCAACAGACAGCATGGATTCATGAAAGACAGAAGTTGTCAGACAAACCTGATTTCTTTTTATGAAGAGGTAAGTAAAACCTTGGACAGAGGGGTGGCTGTGGACGTGGTATACTTGGATTTTGCAAAAGCGTTCCCCACACACGGCTCATGTGTAAGGTAAAGTCTACAGGCTTGGAAATATCAGTTTGTAAATGGATAGAAAACTGGCTAAAAGACAGAATTCAGAGAGTAGTGGTTAATGATTCTTACTCTAAATGGTCTAAGGTTATCAGTAGTGTACCCCAAGGTTCAGTGCTGGGACCCTTACTTTTTAATATCTTTATAAATGATATAGGGTCTGGGATCGAAAGTAACATTTCTGTCTTTGCAGATGACACCAAGCTATGCAGTGGAATAACGTCCTTACGGGATGTCTCCAATTTACAAGCCGACCTTAATGCACTGTCTAATTGGGCGACTATGTGGCAGATGAGGTTTAATGTTGATAAATGTAAAGTTATGCACTTGGGGGCTAAGAATATGCATGCATCATACATGCTAGGGGGAGTACAACTGGGGGGAATCCGTGGTGGAGAAGGATCTGGGGGTTTTGGTAGATCATAAGCTCAATAATAACATGCAATGCCAAGCTGCAGTTTCCAAAGCGAGCAAAGTCACATAATTAAAAATTATTGCGGCGCTGAAAAGTTCAAAAATGAAATTGAAGAGTGGGAGGAATCCAATCACCAAATATATTGTGCAGATGTAGAAAGAGTCACTCGTCACCACGTGGTAATGTAGTCTGCTTACCAGAAGGTGTTAAGGATTAGGCATAGATGATAAATTCTCAATAGCATCCAGCAAATCCAGCCCACTGGAACCCCTCATCAGACCACAACATCCGTGGGATTTCCGTTGAAGCTTAAAACAGCATGCATCAATAACAGGAACAAACGGCTGCAGCAATCAGTGTACGGATGTCAGTCTGCCTGACATGCTTCATCGTAATATGTTTCATCGTAACAGATGTCTTCAGAGGCTGAAGACATCTGTCACGATGAAACATGTCAGGCAGGCTGACATCCGTACGCTGATTGCTGCAGCCGTTTGTTCCTATCATTGATGCATGCTGTTTTAAGCTTCAACTGAAATCCCACGGATGTTATGGTCTGATGAGGGGTTCCAGTGGGCTGGATTTGCTGGAGAGATATAATTTTACCCCTGTACAAATCATTAGTAAGACCTCATCTGGAATATACAGTTCAGTTTTGGGCACCAGTTCTCAAAAAAGGATATCGGGGAACTGGAGAAAGTGCAGAGAAGGGCAACCAAACTGATAAAAGGCATGGAGGAGCTCAGCTATGAGGAAAGATTAGTGGAACTGAATTTATTCACTCTTGAGAGGAGGAGAATAAGGGGGGATAAGATCAACATGTTCAAATATATAAGGGGTCCATATAGTGTACTTGGTGTTGAGTTATTCTCATTACGGTCAACCCAGAGGACACGGGGTGTCATGAAAGACGTCCTGTTAGTTCAGCCGTCGGCGGAAGATCGGTTAACAGAACTACTGTCAGTAGAGCCAGAGGACGCATTCGGAGACACGTTGACGCGAACGAACTCATGCGGGTGCGCGCTAATATGAGCGGGTGTACGCGTGTTCACGATGAGACGAACGGGCACGTACGATTGGTACTCGGACGTGCACGTGTGCACGCGGCGGTGCGCAGACGTGCAGTGTGACAGCTTTTGGCGCCATTAGGCCTATTTAAGGGTGCCTGTCAGCATGCTTCCTTGCTGTCCGGTCTACAGCGTTCCCTGTGACCCTAAGCTTCCAGTATACCTGTTTACCTGATTCCTGTTACCCGGCTTGTTCCTGACTTCTCCTGTTTGCTGCCAGTCCCCGACCTTGGCTTGTCTGACGATTCTCCTGCCTCATCCTTCAGCTATTACTTGCCTGTCTTTTGCCGACCCGGTCCATGCCCTGACTACTCTCCTGGTTCCGTTTTGTACCTGCTCTGCTTGCCTGTGTTTGACCCGGCCTGTCTGACTTTGCTAGTGCTTCCAGTGGTACTACAGAACACCTCCCTGCTGCCTGCTGGTTCGTGGGTGTCTGCTAGCTACAGTGCTTCCCTATCCAGTCAACAGTTCCAGTGTTCCTGCCAAGAGTTCCGGTTCATCTACCAGTTGTTCCAGTGCTTCAGTTGTACTACAGAACACCTCCCAGTTGCCTGTTGTTCCTGAGTTCCTGCCAGTGGATCCAGTGTTCCTGACAGTCCTCCTGCTGCTGCACCAGAGGTCTGGATCAACTCTACACCTGGCACTTACCAAGCACTTGTGGCCTCCTGCGCTCTTAAGTCCCTGTCTTCTCTATCAGGGGCTCTCAAACCAGAGGCACACGAGAGGCTACTCCTTGCATTCTGGGCTCCACCACCAGGTACGTGACAGTACCGGACAGCAATGTCTGAGCCCACGCAGGGAGCCTCTCCCATGGATGAACTCTGCCGCCATCTTGCTGGACTTACCCAGGCAGTAAAGAGCCTACAAGAAGGCTACACCCAGCTGGAAGGCTGAGTCCAGGCCCTAGCAGCTTCTACACCTCCATTATCCGGGACTTCTGCTTCACCATCAGTGGTCATGTTGCCGCCTGAACCCAGGGTCCCCACGCCTGAAAGATTTTCGGGTAACCGGAGCAAATTCAGGTCCTTCCGCAACTTGTGTGAGCTCTTTTTTGCCCTTCAACCAAGGACTTTCTCCCTGGAAGCCACCAAGGTGGGGTTCGTGATCTCGCTGCTGACCGGCGAGCCCCAGTCCTGGGCCCATTGCTTATTAGAAAAGAAAGATACCTCACTTGATACCCTGGATACCTTCTTTCGGGCTATGTCATCACTATATGAAGACCCACAGCTGACCGCCACGGCAGAGGCAGCCTTGCACACCCTACAGCAAGGCCGCAGACCTGTTGAGGACTATGTATCAGAATTCAGACGCTGGAGTTCCGACACAAACTGGAACAATGCCGCCCTACTGTATCAGTTCCGTATGGGCCTTTCAGAATCCTTGAAGGATGAACTAGCCCGAGTGGGCATTCCTGAGACTTTAGAGGACCTCATAGACCTTTCCATCCAAATAGACAGACGCCTGAGAGAACGACGTACAGAGCGATCTTCTGGCCCTGCTCGTCCTGTCTGGATGCTGCCCCGGGTGCCTAGTTCTCCCCACTCCGCTCCTCCAGCTTCTACTACCATGACCTCAAATACACCGGAACCAATGCAGCTGGGACTCTTACGGCCATCCCTCACTCCTGAAGAGCGTCAACGCCGTCGGGCTGGTAACCTGTGCCTATATTGTGGGGAACCCGGACACTTTGTACGAACATGCCCGGCCAAGCTTCGTAAGTGCCTCTCTGTCTCTCTTGCTCTTACCCCAGCTGCACTGAATAATATGTCTCACCTGGCTGTCCCACTTCTTTTACAGCTCCCAGGAGGGAATATACCAACCAGCGCTATCATTGATTCCGGGGCCTGCAGTGGCTTTATAGACTTGTTCTTCGCTTCCAGACATCACATTCCCATCCGGCCCAGGGCGAAAGGACTTTCAGTATATCTGGCCGATGGTTCTACCCTCAGATCAGGACCAGTAACCCAGGAAACAGTACCCATGCTCACCACCATTGCTGGCACTCAAGAGCTACTCTGTCTGGACGTCATTGAATCTCCTCTATTCCCCATCATATTGGACATGCCATGGCTCAAGGCCCATAACCCACAAGTTGACTGGACCTCAGGGAAAATTGAGTTTCCTTCCTCTTATTGCCACCAACACTGTCTACCAGAAGTTACTCAAGCTCCCTCTGCCCTGTTGTGCATGGAAACTGATGCCGAGAACCGTCAAGTTGTACCCGAAGTCTACCATAGCTTTCTGGACGTTTTCAGTCAAAAAGGGGCCGAGACCCTTCCTCCCCACCGCCCATATGACTGTCCGATTGAGCTTCTCCCAGGAGCAGAGATTCCTTTTGGGAGAATATTTCCTTTGTCAGAGTTAGAACTAGGAGTATTAAAAACTTACATTGACGATAATCTAAAGAAAGGCTTCATCCAACCCTCCACGTCCCCGGCAGGAGCAGGAATCTTTTTTGTGGAAAAGAAAGACCATTCATTGCGCCCTTGTGTGGATTATCGGGCACTCAATAAGATTACGATCAAGAACCGTTATCCCTTACCATTAGTGCCAGAACTTTTTCAGAGGCTGGGGTCTGCAGTAGTGTTTTCTAAGTTAGATCTTCGTGGTGCCTACAACCTTGTCCGCATTCGCAAGGGAGACGAATTGAAGACTGCTTTCCGTACCCGGTTTGGGCACTTCGAATATATAGTCATGCCTTTCGGACTTTGTAATGCTCCTGCTACATTTCAGCATTTTGTAAATAACATTTTCAGAGACTACCTTGACCTGTTTGTTGTTATTTATCTAGATGACATTCTAATCTTCTCTTCTTCCCTAGTTGAACACCGTGAACATGTCAGAAACGTTTTGACCCGACTTCGCCTGCACGGCCTTTACGCCAAGCCTGAGAAATGTGTCTTCGAGCAGGAGAGTATTCAGTTCCTTGGTCTTATTATCTCTGTGGAAGGCATCAAAATGGACCCTCAGAAGGTCTCCGCCATTCTGGACTGGCCCGCTCCTACTGACAAAAAAGGGATTCAACGTTTCGTGGGATTTGCAAATTTTTATAGAAAATTCATCAAGGGATTCTCCACCATCATTGCTCCCATTACAAGATTAACCCAACAGGGCCTCAAGTTCCACTGGTCTATGGAAGCTCAGATGGCCTTTACTACACTGAAGGATCTGTTTGTCTCAGCCTCAGTTTTAAAACATCCTGATTCCACGTTACCCTACATCCTGGAGGTGGACGCCTCGGAGATAGCGGTCGGTGCAGTACTCTCCCAAAGACAGGGGCCTAGGGCTCTTCTGCACCCAGTCGCTTTTTTTTCCCGTAAATTATCAGAAGCAGAAAAGAACTATGACATGGGTGATCGAGAATTGTTAGCGATAAAAGCTGCGCTGGAGGAATGGCGATACCTGTTAGAGGGAGCAGCCCACCCGATTCTTGTTTATACAGATCACAAGAATCTAGAATATTTAAAGACTGCCAAGAGGTTGAAACCACGACAGGCCAGATGGGCACTGTTTTTTACTAGATTTTCTTTCCATATTACCTACCGTCCCGGGTCAAAAAATATCAAGCCTGACGCTCTGTCACGGATGTACAGCGATTCGGAAGCACCTTCTCCGCCAGATACCATCTTGTCCTCAGGGAACTTTCTGTTACTCCAAGGGGATCTACTGTCACAGATCAAGCAAGCCTCCAGGAACATTTCCACTCCACCTGATACAACCCTACAGGCCAGAGATGATCTTCTGTGGTTTAAGGATAGGATCTTCGTACCTCAGGAGGTGCGAACGGCAGCTCTTAGTTCTTGCCATGACCATATGTTAGCCGGCCATTTCGGAGTACATAAAACATCTGAACTTCTTCAGCGCACGTTCTGGTGGCCATCATTAAGAAAGGACTGCAAGGACTACGTGGAAGCATGTGTCACCTGTATCCAAAATAAAGGTAGCAAGTCTAAGGCCTGGGGCCTGTTAAAACCACTATCTGTCCTGGAGAAGTGATTGGAGGATGATCTCCATGGATTTTATTGTCGAGTTGCCACCTTCTGAAAGCTACACTACGATCTTCGTAATAGTGGATAGATTATCGAAGATGGCACATTTCCTACCAATGAAAGGCACCCCTACTGCTGCTGAAACTGCCAGGACATTTATTAAGGAGGTGGGGAGGCTTCATGGCATCCCTGCCAATATTACTTCCGATCGGGGGGTACAATTCACCTCTAGGTTTTGGAGAGCTCTTTGTGAATCCCTGAAAATTGATCTTGCCTTCTCTTCTGCCTATCACCCTCAAACAAATGGCCAGACAGAGAGAACGAATCAGACGCTGGAGCAGTATCTGCGCTGCTTTTCCTCGTTCTCCCAGGATGATTGGGCTCCGCTTCTTCCCCTTGCCGAATTTGCATACAACAACTCTGTTCATTCCGCTACAAAACAAACACCATTTTTTGCAAATTATGGGTTCCATCCTCTGTTCTTGTCCACAAACATTCCGGAGTGTCCAGTACCAGCTGTTCAAGAAAACCTAAACTTCTTCGAATCAAATAATAAGCTTCTGCAAGAGACTATGGCAAGGACCCAGAACTACAACAAAGAGGTTTTGATAAGAAGAGAAGGGGGGAGCTTGATCTTAAACCTGGAGATTTGGTTTGGCTATCTACTTTGAATCTGAGATTGGCTTGTCCTTCCAAAAAATTGGGTCCCAAGTTCGTGGGTCCTTTTCCAGTGACAAGAAAAATTAATAATGTGGCCTACGAACTAAAGCTACCAGAATCATTCCAGATTCACCCGGTCTTTCATGTTGCCCTACTCAAACCTGCAGTTCCTGATCCCTTTGTCAACCGGAGGGTCAATCCCCCTGAACCCGTGATCATTGACGGAGAAACCGAATATGAGGTCGAGTCCATTCTGGATTGTAGGAAGAGACGTAATCAAGTCCAGTTCTTGGTAAAATGGAAGGGGTATGGGCCTGAGGAAAACTCCTGGGAGCCGGAATGCAACATCCATGCTAGGAGGTTGATTCTTGCCTTTAAAAGATCTCATCCAAGTAAGATGGCACAGTTGGGCATCCGGAGGCTGCCCCTTGGGGGGGCAATGTCATGAAAGACGTCCTGTTAGTTCAGCCGTCGGCGGAAGATCGGTTAACAGAACTACTGTCAGTAGAGCCAGAGGACGCATTCGGAGACACGTTGACGCGAACGGACACATGCGGGTGCGTGCTAATACGAGCGGGTGTACGCGGGTTCACGATGAGACGAACGGGCACGTACGATCGGTACTCGGGCGTGCACGTGTGCACGCGGCGGCGCGCAGACTTGCAGTGTGACAGTTTTTGGCGCCATTAGGCCTATTTAAGGGTGCCTGTCAGCATGCTTCCTTGCTGTCCGGTCTACAGCATTCCCTGTGACCCTAAGCTTCCAGTATACCTGTTTACCTGATTCCTGTTACCCGGCTTGTTCCTGACTTCTCCTGTTTGCTGCCAGTCCCCGACCTCGGCTTGTCTGACGATTCTCCTGCCTCATCCTTCAGTTATTACCTGCCTGTCTGTTGCCGACCCGGTCCATGCCCTGACTACTCTCCTGGTTCCGTTTTGTACCTGCTCTGCTTGCCTGTGTTTGACCCGGCCTGTCTGACTTTGCTAGTGCTTCCAGTGGTATTACAGAACACCTCCCTGCTGCCTGCTGGTTCGTGGGTGTCTGCTAGCTACAGTGCTTCCCTATCCAGTCAACAGTTCCAGTGTTCCTGCCAAGAGTTCCGGATCATCTACCAGTTGTTCCAGTGCTTCAGTTGTACTACAGAGCACCTCCCAGTTGCCTGTTGTTCCTGAGTTCCTGCCAGTGGATCCAGTGTTCCTGACAGTCCTCCTGCTGCTGCACCAGAGGTCCGGATCAACTCTACACCTGCCACTTACCAAGCACTTGTGGCCCCCTGCGCTCTTGAGTCCCTGTCTTCTCTATCAGGGGCTCTCGAACCAGAGGCACATGAGAGGCTACTCCTTGCATTCTGGGCTCCACCACCAGGTACGTGACACGGGGGCACTCTTTACGTCTAGAGGAAAAGAGATTTCATCTCCAAATACGCAAAGGTTTCTTCACAGTAAGAGCTGTGAAAATGTGGAATAGACTCCCGCCAGAGGCGGATCTGGCCAGCTCAGTAGATTGCTTTAAGAAAGGCCTGGATACTTACCTAAATGTACATAATATAACTGGGTACTAACATTTATAGGTAAAGTTGATCCAGGGAAAATCCGATTGCCTCTTGGGGGATCAGGGAGGAATTTTTTCCCCTGCTGTAGCAAATTGGAGCATGCTCTGCTGGGGTTTTTTGCCTTCCTCTGGATCAACTGAGGGTATAAAATTGGGTATATTGGATTGTACAATATTTTTTATTTTATTTATTTATTGTTTTTAAGGTTGAGCTGGATGGACTTTGTGTCTTTTTTCAACCTGACTAACTATGTAACTATGTAACTATGAGATAGACATGAAACCATATAAAGACGCCACAAGACTCACAACATGACAAAGACCTGAGGTGTGCCCTGGTCAGCTGATTGGTATGCCAAAAAGGGGGCAAAATACCAGGATAGGAAAAATTGTTTTATTGGTATACATGATATTTATTGGGCAAGCTTGGTGAAGGCTTGCGACATCTCAACCTGGGGATTCCGAATGTACCAGGTAAAGCAGGCAGATTTTAATCTGCTTAATCTTTTGATGACATGACCTGGCACCCCGTGCTGGGAGGCGGCCGAGGCCACTCCAATCCGGAAGGAGTGCCCAGAAAACTGGTAGGGTTGAAGCCTAGATTAGCTAGGAGGATACAAACATGTCTGAGGAACTGGCTAGCTGTTAGTGGGCTGGAAGGAAAAGGCAACAATGGGCTGGAGCTAGACTGGCTCGGCGGGTGTGATAATAACTGGTCCAGAACCGCTACTGGACACCATTAATTGTGGGTCTGGAAGAATTTGATGTTGACCCCGGTGCCGGACTGATGAGTTTTGGACACTGCCAGATGTAGGAGGAAATGGTCTTGAAGGCGGGCCAGATGGCACCTGTGTAGCACCTGGCAACCGGGGCCACTATAAGTGAACTCACAGGGCCGTAGGAAGCCGTGGAAGGCCATGTAGATAGCTGCTTGGATGACCAGGCTGGGCAGCAACCCAAAAGGGGACCGTGACAGGATGGCTGACATGTCACGGAACTTGACACTTCATATGGGCAAGTGTTTGCTACAGGCTAAGGGCTGATGTTTCTGGATGCCTTGCAGCAACGCTTTCACTGCATGGGTCACGAACAACTAGGATTTCCCAGGAGCTTGTAAGGAGAGGAAATGCTGGATGCCAGCTAGGTACAGTGACAGTGTTGTGGGACAGGCTCAGATGAGTGTGGCAGTAAGACACGAAGGCCAGTGTGTGCTTGATGTGACCTGTGCCCATCCCGGGGCATGTGGCTAGGAATTTGCTGTAGGCATTCCAGGTGGTGAAGTAGGCCTTTAGCATGTCCAACGACAGTGACCGGTTTATGAGCAGCGTAGCATTGTGCAGGTGGTCTCTTAGCCCCTCGTTAGCTGCGACCAAGGTGGGATAGGAAAATAGGTTGAGTGTGTCCCCAGGCCTGAGCTGCCGCAACAATAGGGTAATGCTCAAACAATGAGGTTGTCTGGCTGAAACCGGAACCAGGAGGATTCCTTGCGGCCATGGACCTGCAAAACAATGGGTGCCAAAAATGGCAGAGAAGCCAGTAAAGGCTGCTGCATCTGTTACTAAATGAAGTGAGGAGGCTGAAGATGCTGGGATGAACATGGATATGCTGTTCCAGTTCTCACGGAAGTTGTCCCACATTGCTAGATCTGTAGCAGCTGCCTGGTCTAGCCTGATGGTTTGATCGGGGTCCTGCGCATGCGAAAGGAAGACCAGGAGGCGAGAAATGTTCAGCATGCCTAACAGGGACTGCTGTTGTCTCTTGGTGCAACTTTGTGAGGTGGTGAAGGCATGAATGACTGCCCTAATCCAGGACAGCTTGTCACGGGGTAGGCTGGCCTGCATAGAGCAGGTGTCAAGGGTGATTCCTAGGAAGGTGATGGACTGCGCAGGGCCTTTCACTTTATGCTCTGCTATGGGCATGTTGAGCTTTCCGAACACTACCCTAATTTGTCTAAATCTGAGGGGGGCTCATCGTGCCGTTTGATCAGCAGGAAGTCGTCCAGGTAATGGATGACTTTCTGGCACTGCACCTGGTGAGTTAGGAACCAGGTGAGGGACTGAGCGAACGTATCGAAGAGCCATGGACTGCTCTTTAACCACTTGCCTACTGGGCACTTAAACCCCCCTCCTGCCCAGACCAATTTTCAGCTTTCAGCGCTGTCACACTTTGAATGACAATTCCTCAGTCATGCAACACTGTACCCAAATTAATTTTTTGTCCTTTTTTTCATACAAATAGAGCCTTCTTTTGGTGGTATTTGATCACCTCTGGATTTTTTATTTTTTGCGCTATAAATGAAAAAAGACCGAAAATTTTGAAAAAAAACGCATTTTTCTTAGTTTCTGTGATAAAATTTTGCAAATTAGTAATTTTTCTTCATAAATTTTGGCCACAATTTATACTGCTACATATCTTTAGTAAAAATAACCCAAATTAGTGAATATTATTTGGTCTCTGTGAAAGTTAGAGAGTTTACAAGTTATGGTGCAAATCATAAAAAATTGATCACACCTGAAGTACTGGTGGCCTATCTAATTTCTTGCGACCCGAACAAGTCAGGAAAGTACAAATACCCCCCAAATGACCCCTTTTTTGAAAGTAGACATTCCAAGGTATTCAGTAAGATGCATGGTGAGGTTTTTGATGTGGTCATTTTTTCCCACAATTCTTTGCAAAATGAAGATTTTTTTTTTCCCCACAAAATTGTCATTGTAATAGGTTATTTCTCTCACATGGCATGTGTATACCACAAATAACACCCCAAAATATATTCTGCTACTCCTCCTGAGTATTACGATACCACATGTTTCAGACTTTTTCACAGCCTGGCCACATAGAGAGGCCCAACATGCATGGAGCGCCATCAGGTGTTATAGGAGCATAAATTACACATCACATTTCTCAACCACCTATTACACTTTTGAAGGCCCTGGAGCACCAGGACAATGACACGTGACACTGACGTGGCACTGATGACAGATGGCACTGATACGTGGCACTGATACGTGGCACTGATGACAGATGGCACTGATACGTGGCACTGATGACAGATGGCACTGATACGTGGCACTGACACTGATGTGGCACTGATGACAGATGGCACTAATACGTGGCACTGATGACAGATGGCACTAATACGTGGCACTGATGACAGATGGCACTAATACGTGGCACTGATGACAGATGGCACTAATACGGGGCACTGATGACACGTGACACTGATGACAAATGGCACTAATATGTATCACTGATGACAGATGGCACTGATGACAGGTGGCACTGATGACAGATGGCACTAATACGTGGCACTGATGACAGATGGCACTAATACGTGGCACTGATAGATGGCACTAATACGTGGCACAGATGGCACTGATGACAGATGGCACTGATGACAGATGGCACTGATGACAGATGGCACGTGACACTGACAGGTGGCACTGATAACAGGTGGCACTGATGACAGATGGCAGTATGTGGCACTAATGACAGATGGCACTGATGACAGATGGCACTGATGACAGTATGTGGCACTGATGACAGATGGCACTGATGGCACTATGTGGCACTGATGACAGATGACAGTGACAGTGACAGATGGCACTGGGGATAGATGGAATGGGCATGATAGTGGGGACAGATGGCAGTTTAAAACTTTATTTATTTATTTATTTATTTTTTCACTTACCGCCGCAGCGGTTCGTTCTCCCTCCTCACACGCTGTCTGTGTGAGGAGGGAGAGCCGCAGAACACCGGCGATGAGAGATGATCTCATATGTAAACATATGAGATCGTCTCTCATTGGCACAGCCGATCGCGCTGAAAACGGCCGTTTTCAGTGATCTGTGACTGGCTGTGTCCGAGGGACACGGCCAGCACAGAACTTCCCCGATGCGCGCCCGCGGGAGCGCGCAACGCAGAAGTAAACACCAGGACGTCCAGGGACAGCCGCCCGGCAGATAGCGTCCGCGCTGCAGCCGTCTTTCGGCTATAGCGCGGGCGTGAAGTGGTTAAACCGAATGTCAGTTTGGTAGCAAAGTAGTATGAATCTCTCCATATGATGCCGTGCCACTGCCACAAGGAAGGTTCAATGGGTAAGACCTTAAAAGCATCTGAAATGTCCACCTTGGACAGCCATGTGCACGTACCTATGCTAATGATGGACTGTATAGCTAAGTCAACGGAAACATATTTGAGAGAGAACTCTTCGGAAGGAATCAGTTAAGACTGGGGATGTGGGAGGAATGAGGTGCAGACAAGTCATACACCAAACGTAATGTATTTGAGAATTTGCCCTTGACAAGCCAAATAGGGCTAACTCTCCATGTCTCAAATGGCAACTCAGCGAAGAGACCGATAATGAATCCCCGGTCCAGCTCGGTCTGTGACAGATTGTCAATAGCCTGCTTGTCAGTGGAGGCTGAGCGGAGGTTCCTGCACTCATGGGTGGTGTGGGGTAGGGTGATGAGCCCCATGTGGAATCTGGAGATAAACCTGCGCTCCAGAAATAGTGCTTATGCGGGTGACGATTGACAGGAAAGGTAGAACTCCAGCCACCGTATGTTCACCCGGATGATTTGGGACATCCACCCATCACAACAGAGAGGGGGGAGGCGATCCCGCATCGCACTGCACAGCTCCCGGAGGGGATGGGAGCACAGCTCCTAACTGAATCATGTGACACACTGACTTAGGAAATAACTGGAAAACAAGGGATGGGAACTAGCAGCTCCATCCCATGGGTGTGAACCCTATAGAGTGAGGGTAAATTGAACAAAACAATAAATAAAATAGATTTTATAGTGATAGGGAACACTGTCAGACCAAACTGCACAGAGTGCTTCCATCCCTATATTAATTATTTAAAGGAGAAACAATTTGGGACTTTGAATGAGGCGGTGACCTGGTAAGGTCTAGTGCTTCCATCCCTATCTAATGAAAAAGCAGGGACGGGGAAGTGGTACTTTGAATGAAGCACATAGATACTAATAAAATATTTTAATATATGTAAAAAATTGAATATGTTGATAACAAGGTACATAATGGTAATTATGGTACAAATAAAATCTCCAATACCATTCATATATATATATATATATATATATATATATATATATATATATATATATATATATATATATATATATATATATATATATATATATATATATATACACACACACATACATACACAAGTGGTAGAGGCAAGAATTCACATGGTTACAATCAGTTCATATAGTATAGCATATAAAAAGTAGCTGGTAGAACACATAAAGGGTTGAAACATGGCAAATATCAGCTTCACGTGTTTCATGGATTGATCCAATCTTCAGGAGCATGCACGTGATTGGGGTATATATAATGTAGATGGTAAAGAAATCTATTTGGTCTGACCCTGTCATGGAAAAAGATGATAATGAAGAAAATTGAAATGAAATGAAAATTGATAAACCCAAAAAAAAACCCTTATGCCCCGTACACACGGTCGGACATTGATCGGACATTCCAACAACAAAATCCTAGGATTTTTTCCGACGGATGTTGGCTCAAACTTGTCTTGCATACACACGGTCACACAAAGTTGTCGGAAAATCCGATCATTCTGAACGCGGTGACGTAAAACACGTATGTCGGGACTATAAATGGGGCAGTAGCCAATAGCTTTTATCTCTTTATTTATTCTGCGCATGCGTGGCACTTTGTGCGTCGGATTTGTGTACACACGATCGGAAATTCTGACAACGGATTTTGTTATCGGAAAATTTTATAGCCTGCTCTCAAACTTTGCGTGTCGGAAAATGTCGATTGAAAATGTGTGATGGAGCATACACACGGTCGGAATTTCCAACAACAAGGTCCTATCACACATTTTCCGTCAGAAAATCCGACCGTGTGTACAGGGCATAACTCTCAAAAGTACTTACAGGGAGGACTACATAATGATGGTGTGGCACTGGGGATCATGGAATCCCCTAGTGCGCATCACCACTTGGAGCTAAGGCGGCGTGGGGAGGCTGTATGCCCGGCAAGGATAGTGTCCAGGGGGAACAGATCTCCAAAAAGTGATTGTAATCACTGAAAACCATGAGTGTTGAAACCAAACAAGGACTACTGTGAGGATAATATAAGTGATATAGTGTACAGTGTGTCCTGTACTCGGTGGAGGACAGGACAGTGATTATTATAACGAGTGTCAGTAGAGTCCAAGACAGGTACAAATAATGGATTACAAAGGTAATAAGAGTAAAAAAATGGAAACACCAGGTGAAGCAATTACAACCAAAACCAAAATTGTGCCAATAAAAACAGATAGTAAAAAGTAAGTGGAGCAAGTTACCTGAGACTAGGGATGAGCTTCGAGTCGAACCGACGTTCGACTCGAACATCACCTGTTCGACCGTTCATTGAATTGCGAACATTAAGGGGCTGTTCGCACCAAATTCGAGTGGCGCGTCACAGCCCATAATTCACTGCGGCATCGCAGTGCATTGCCGGCTGATAGTTGGCCAAGAATGCACTATGACCCGCAAGCTTGGCCAATCACAGCGCCGTCTGTACAGAGAACCGTAATTGGCCAAAGCCAGGGTGGCTTTGCCCAATTATGGCTCAGGGGGTTTGGTACATGCCCCACACTATATAAAGCCGCCTGCGTGGCGGCCTTGTGTAGTGTATTGTGGTGGAGAGAGATAGACAGAGAGACAGTGTCATTTGATTTAAATTAGATAGAGTAGGCAGGCGAGTCAGTTGGCTGCACTTACAGTGTATTGTGTATATATGCATCCTAGGTGTTGTGTGTGTATATATATATATATATATATATATATATATATATATATATATGCACTGTATTCAGTTTAGCTAGATCCATTCCTGTTATTCTCTTCCTACTGACAGGCAGGCAGGTGTTTTTACAGTATTTACAGTTAGTGTACTGTGTCCTTTGCACAGTGTGCACCTAAAGCTACCTGAAGAAAATTGCTGGTGTTCTTCTGATCCTATTAGTACAACAGGCAGGCAGCTACAGTATTTACAGTTAATGTATTGTGTCCTCTGCACAGTGTGCACCTAAATCTACCTGAAGAAAATTGCTGGTGTTCTTTTGATCCTATTAGTACCACAGGCATGCAGCCGCAGTATTTACAGTTAGTGTACTGTGTCCTCTGCACAGTGTGCACCTAAAGCTACCTGAAGAAAATTGCTAGTGTTCTTCTGATCCTATTAGTACCACAGGCAGGCAGCCGCAGTATTTACAGTTAGTGTACTGTGTCCTCTGCACAGTGTGCACCTAAAGCTACCTGAAGAAAATGGCTGGTGTTCTTCTGATCCTATTAGTAAAACAGGCAGGCAGCTGCAGTATTTACGGTTAGTGTACTGTGTCCTCTGCACAGTGTGCACCTAAAGCTACCTGAAGAAAATTGCTGGTGTTCTTCTGATCCTATTAGTACCACAGGCAGGCAGCTGCAGTATTTACAGTTAGTGTACTGTGTCCTCTGCACAGTGTGCACCTAAAGCTACCTGAAGACAATTGCTGTTGTTCTGATCCTATTAATACCACAGGCAGGCAGCTGCAGTATTTACAGTTAGTGTACTGTGTCCTCTGCACAGTGTGCACCTAAAGCTACCTGAAGACAATTGCTGTTGTTCTGATCCCATTAATACCACAGGCAGGCAGCCGCAGTATTTACAGTTAGTGTACTGTGTCCTCTGCACAGTGTGCACCTAAAGCTACCTGAAGACAATTGCTGTTGTTCTGATCCTATTAATACCACAGGCAGGCAGCTGCAGTATTTACAGTTAGGGTACTGTGTCCTTTGCACAGTGTGCACCTAAAGCTACCTGAAGTCAATTGCTGTTGTTCTGATCCTATTAATACCACAGGCAGGCAGTCGCAGTATTTACAGTTAGTGTACTGTGTCCTCTGCACAGTGTGCACCTAAAGCTACCTGAAGAAAAGTGGTGGTGTTCTTCTGATCCTATTAATACCACAGGCAGGCAGCTGCAGTATTTACAGTTAGTGTATAGGGATGAGCCGAACACCCCCCTGTTCGGTTCGCACCAGAACATGCGAACAGGCAAAAAATTTGTTCGAACACGCAAACACCGTTAAAGTCTATGGGACACAAACATGAATAATCAAAAGTGCTAATTTTAAAGGCTTATATGCAAGTTATTGTGATAAAAAGTGTTTGGGGACCTGGGTCCTGCCCCAGGGGACATGGATTAATGCAAAAAAAAGTTTTAAAAACTGCCGTTTTTTCGGGAGCAGTGATTTTAATAATGCTTAAAGTTAAACATTAAAAGTGTAATATCACTTTAAATTTCGTAACTGCGGGGTGTCTATAGTATGCCTGTAAAGGGGCACATGTTTCCCTTGTTTATAACAGTCTGACAGCAAAATTACTTTTTAAAGGAAAAAAAGTTATTTAAAACTACTCGCGGCTATTAATGCATTGCCGGTCCGACAATACACATAGAAGATCATTGATAAAAACGGCATGGGAATTCCCCACAGGGGAACCCCGAACCAATTTTTTTTTTAAAAATGACGTGGGGGTCCTCCTAAATTCCATACCAGGCCCTACAGGTCTGGTATGGATATTAAGAGGAACCCCCGCCAAAATTAAAAACATAACGGCGTGGGGTCCCCCCAAAAATCCATATCAGACCCTTATCTGAGCACGCAACCTGGCAGGCCGCAGGAAAAGAGGGGGGACGAGAGAGCGCCCCCCCTCCTGAACCGTACCAGGCCACATGCCCTCAACATTGGGAGGGTGCTTTGGGGTAGCCCCCCAAAACACTTTGTCCCCAAGTGGATGAGGACCAGGGCTTCATCCCCACAACCCTGGCCGGTGGTTGTGGGGGTCTGCGGGCAGGGGGCTTATCTGAATCTGGAAGCCCCCTTTAACAAGGGGACCCCCAGATCCCGGCCCTCCCCCCTGTGTGAAATGGTAAGGGGGTACAAAAGTTCCCCTACCATTTCACTAAAAAACTGTCAAAAATGTTAAAAATGACAAGAGATAGTTTTTAACAATTCCTTTATTTAAATGCTTCTTCTTTTTTTTTTCTCTTTTATCTTCTATCTTCCTTCATCTTCTTCTTCTTCTGGTTCTTCTGGTACTTCTGATTCTTCCTCCTGTGTTCTCGTCCAGCATCTCCTATGCGGCGTCTTCTTCCCTTCTTCTCCTCGGGCCGCTCCGCATCCATGGCATGGAGGGAGGCTCCTGCTCGTCTCTTCATCTTCTACTCTTCATCTTCTTCTCTTCATCTTCTTCTCTTCATCTTCTTTTCGGGCCGCTCCGCATCCATGCTGGCATGGAGGGAGGCTCCCGCTGAGTGACGCTTCTCCTCTTCTGACGGTTCTTAAATAACGGGGAATGCCACAGGGAAGTCCTGCATGTCCCCGTGCGTCAGAGGGGGCGGGGTCACCGGGTGGCCCCACCCCCCGTTATTTAAGAACCGTCAGAAGAGGAGAAGCGTCACACAGCGGGAGCCTCCCTCCATGCCAGCATGGATGCGGAGTGGCCCGAAAAGAAGATGAAGACAAGAAGATGAAGACAAGAAGATGAAGACAAGAAGATGAAGACAAGAAGATGAAGAGAAGAAGAGGAAGAGAAGAGCGGGAGCCTCCCTCCATGCCATGGATGCGGAGCGGCCTGAGGAGAAGAAGGGAAGAAGACGCCACAAAGGAGATGCTGGACGAGAACACCGGAGGAAGAACCAGAAGTACCAGAAGAACCAGAAGAAGATGAAGGAAGATATAAGATAGAAGAAAGAAGAAGCATTTAAATAAAGGAATTGTCAAAAACTGTCTCTTGTCATTTTTAACATTTTTGACAGTTTTTTAGTGAAATGGTAGGGTACCCCCTTACCATTTCACACAGGGGGAGGGCCGGGATCTGGGGGTCCCCTTGTTAAAGGGGACTTCCAGATTCTGATAAGCCCCCCGCCCGCAGACACCCACAACCACCGGCCATGGTTGTGGGGATGAGGCCCTTGTCCTCATCAACATAGGGACAAGGTGTTTTGGGGGGCTACCCCAAAGCATCCTCCCAATGTTGAGGGCATGTGGCCTGGTACAGTTCAGGAGGGGGGGGGGCGCTCTCTCGTCCCCCCCTCTTTTCCTGCGGCCTGCCAGGTTGCATGCTCGGATAAGGGTCTGGTATGGATTTATGGGGGGACCCCACGCCGTTTTTTTTTTAAATTTTGGTGCGGGGTTCCCCTTAATATCCATACCAGACCTGAAGGGCCTGGTATGGAATTTAGGGGGACCCCCACACCATTTTTTTTTAAAAATTTGGCCGGGGTTCCCCTTAATACCCATACCAGACCTGAAGGGCCTGGTATGGAATTTAGGGGGACCCCCTTAGGTAATTTTTTTTTAAAATTTTGGCCGGGGTTCCCCTGTGGGGAATTCCAATGCCATTTTTATCAATGAAATTCTATGTGTATTGTCAGACCGGCAATGCATTAATATCCGCGAGTAGTTTTAAATTACTTTTTTTCCTTTGAAATTTCATTTTGCTGTCAGACTGTTCTAAGCACGGGAAACATGCACCCCTTTACAGGCATACTATAGACACCCCCCAGGTACGAAATTTAAAGGGATATTACACTTTTATTGTTTCACTTTAAGCATTATTAAAATCACTGCTCCCGAAAAAACAGCCGTTTTTAAAACTTTTTTTTGCATTGATACATGTCCCCTGGGGCAGGACCCAGGTCCCCAAACACTTTTTATGACAATACCATGCATATAAGCCTTTACAATTAGCACTTTTGATTTCTCCCATAGACTTTTAAAGGGTAATCCGCGGCATTCAAATTTGCCACGAACACCTCAAATTGTTCGCTGTTCGGTGAACTTGCGAACAGCCCATGTTCGGGTCGAACATGACTTTGACTCGAACTCGAAGCTCATCCCTATTAGTGTACTGTGTCCTCTGCACAGTGTGCACCTAAAGCTACCTGAAGAAAATTGCTGGTGTTCTTTTGATCCTATTAGTACCACAGGCAGGCAGCTACAGTATTTACAGTTAGTGTACTGTGTCCTCTGCACAGTGTGCACCTAAAGCTACCTGAAGACAATTGATGTTGTTCTGATCCTATTAATACCACAGGCAGGCAGCTGCAGTATTTACAGTTAGTGTACTGTGTCCTCTGCACAGTGTGCACCTAAAGCTACCTGAAGACAATTGCTGTTGTTCTGATCCTATTAATACCACAGGCAGGCAGCCGCAGTATTTACAGTTAGTGTACTGTGTCCTCTGCACAGTGTGCGCCTAAAGCTACCTGAAGAAAATTGCTGGTGTTCTTCTGATCCTATTAGTACCACAGGCAGGCAGCTGCAGTATTTACAGTTAGTGTACTGTGTCCTCTGCACAGTGTGCACCTAAAGCTACTTGAAAACAATTGCCGTTGTTCTGATCCTAATAATACCACAGGCAGGCAGCTGCAGTATTTACAGTTAGTGTACTGTGTCCTCTGCACAGTGTGCACCTAAAGCTACCTGAAGACAATTGCTGTTGTTCTGGTCCTATTAATACCACAGGCAGGCAGTTGCAGTATTTACAGTAAGTGTACTGTGTCCTCTACACAATGTGCACCTAAAGCTACCCGAAGACAATTGCTGTTGTTCTGATCCTATTAATACCACAGGCAGGCAGCTGCAGTATTTACAGTTAGTGTACTGTGTCCTCTGAACAGTGTGCACCTAAAGCTACCTGAAGACAATTGCTGTTGTTCTCATCCTATTAATACCACAGGCAGGCAGCCACAGTATTTACAGTTAGTGTACTGTGTCCTCTGCACAGTGTGCACCTAAAGCTACCTGAAGAAAATTGCTGGTGTTCTTCTGATCCTATTAGTACCACAGGCAGGCAGCTGCAGTATTTACAGTTAGTGTACTGTGTTCTCTGCACAGTGTGCACCTAAAGCTACCTGTAGACAATTGCCATTGTTCTGATCCTATTAATACCACAGGCAGGCAGCTGCAGTATTTACAGTTAGTGTATTGTGTCCTCTGCACAGTGTGCACCTAAAGCTACCTGAAGACAATTGCTGTTGTTCTGGTCCTATTAATACCACAGGCAGGCAGTTGCAGTATTTGCAGTTAGTGTACTGTGTCCTCTACACAGTGTTCACCTAAAGCTACCTGAAGACAATTGCTGTTGTTCTGATCCTATTAATACCACAGGCAGGCAGCTGCAGTATTTACAGTTAGTGTACTGTGTCCTCTGCACAGTGTGTACCTAAAGCTACCTGATGACAGTTGCTGGTGTTCTCATACTAATAATACCACAGGCAGGCAGTTGATTCTGCTAGCTGCAGTATCAGTATATATATACATCCTAGCAGGCCATTAGTATGTCTGGAAGGCCAACAAGGAGAGGCAGACAGTCACAAGCCAATAAAAGAGAGCAAGCAGGCTCTGTGTCTAGAGGCAACAGTGCTGGTCATGGACATGGTGCATCCTCATCAGCATGTGGCCGTGGGACACGCTTGTCCTTTTTTTTGGAAGCTGGCTGTGTTGAGCCGCAACATGTGGAAGACTTGGTAGAGTGGATGACCAAGCCGTCCTCATCCTCCTCATCCTCTCTCACCCAGGCTCAGGGTACTTTGTCTGGCAAAGCAGCTGCCAACGCGGCCTCTTCCCTCGGCTCAATGGCATCAGTCACTCCTTCCTTAGCCCCACCATGTCCTCCTGAGGAGTTCCCTGAACTGCTTGACCACAGTGTTGGGTACATGCTCCAGGAGGATGCCCAGCGTTTTGAAGGATCCGATGATGGTAACCCGCTAGAGGAAGGCAGTAACGTGAGCCCAGAGAGAGGGGGTGCCCAAGAAGGACAGCAATCTGGCAGTCATGTTCCCACAGCTGCAGCATACTGCCAGCTTTGCTCCAGTGATGAGGATGGAGTGGATGATGATGAAGTCACTGACTCCACGTGGGTGCCTGGTAGGAGGGAGGAGGAGGAGGAGGCACATCTCCAACGAGGCAGGATGCCCTCCAGGGGCCAGCTTAAGCGTAGCATACCGACTGCATCACACCGCAGAGCTCCGCATGTGCAAGGCGCTGCTGTCCAAAAGTTCTTTGGTGTGGGCCTTTTTGAGATGATGTCGCATGGCCAAAACATCATTTGCTTGGGCACCACATGCTTGACCAGACATATGTCGACCTGCCATGCAGTTCGTTGGCAAGTGTACCTAAAAGACCCACACCAAAGAACAAAGCGGACATCTCCTTGCTCCTCATCAGCTGGGATCTCCAACCCCACTATACCTTCAGTCTTCTCTGAAGCCTGCACTGAGAGGAATGAAGGTGTAGAATTAGGTGTGTCACAGCCAAGTACTTGCGGGCAATCTGCTATCAGTACACCGACGTCAGATTGTACCAGGCAAATTTCCCTGCCCCAGCTGCTGCACCGCTGAAAGAAGTTCGCTACCAGCCATCCACATGCCCAGTGGTTGAATACTAGCTTGGCTAAATTGCTAGCACTTCAACTGCTGCCTTTTCAGTTGGTAGACTCTGCCCCTTCCATGAGTTTACAGAATGTGCGGTTCCTCAGTGGCAGGTTCCCAAACGCCACTTTTTCTCACAGAAGGCGATTCCGGCTCTCCACCGCCATGTGGAAGGCAATGTCTTGGCCTCGCTGGACAGGGCAGTCAGTGGTAAGGTGCATATTACCGCGGACTCATGGTCCAGCAGGCATGGACAGGGACGTTACCCATCTTTCACCGCGCACTGGGTGACTCTTCTGGCAGCTGGGAAGGATGCAGGACAGGGTGCAGTTGTGTTGGAGGTTGTTCCGCCACCACACCTCCAAAATTCTACTAGTGGTGATTCTGCCACACTTCTCTCCTCCACCTCTCCTCTTCTTCTTCCTCCATGGCCTCTTCCTGTGCTGATTTGTCCTCAGAACCAGCGGTGCTCTGTAAGCGTTCAAGGGGCTACGCAAGCATGCAGGCCAAAAGATGCCATGCGGTGCTTGAGCTAGTGTGCTTGGGGGACAAGAGCCACACTGGGGCAGAGATCTGTCAGTTCTGCAGGGGCAGGTTCAGAGGTGGTTGATGCCATGCCAGCTTAAGCCAGGTATGGTGGTTTGCAACAATGGCACCAACCTCCTCTCCGCCCTCCGACAGGGACAACTGACCCATGTGCCCTGTTTGGCTCATGTCCTTAACTTGGTGGTGCAGCGGTTCTTGGGCAGGTACCCGAGCTTACAGGATGTCCTGAGGCAGGCCAGAAAAGTCTGTGTGCATTTTGTGGTCATATAATGCCAGTGCTCGGCTGGCTGACCTCCAAAAGAAATTTAACCTGCCCAAGAACCGCCTAATCTGTGACATGCCCACCAGGTGGAACTCAACATTGGCCATACTGCAGGGGCTGCACATGCAGCAGAGGGCCATCAATGAGTACCTATGCGACTATGGCACCAGGACAGGATCAGGGGACCTTGTTTTTTTCCCCACGCCAGTGGGCTATGATCAGGGATGCATGCACTGTCCTGTCACCATTTGAGGAGGCCACGAGGATAGTGAGCAGTGACAGTACATGCATTAGTGACACTGTCCCTCTTGTCCACCTGTTGGAGCACACGCTGCATGGAATAATGGACAGGGCACTTAAGGCAGAACAGAGGGAGGAAGAGGAGGACTTCCTTACCTCTCAAGGCCCCCTTTATCCAGACAGTGTTCCTGCGTGCCCGCTGATCACACAGGAAAAGAACGAGTAGGAGGAGGAGGATTGTGTCAGCATGGAGGTGGAGCCTGGCACTCAGCATCTGCAGCAGTCTTCAAGGGATTATTTACAGTCCGAAGAAACCCATGGACCTGTACGTGGCTGGGAGGAGGTAGCTGCAGATCATGTCGTCCTTAGTGACCCAGAGGACTCCGGACCGAATGCCTCAGCAAACCTACGCTGCATGGCCTCCCTGATCCTGCAAAGCCTGCGGAAGGATCCTCC
Source organism: Lithobates septentrionalis (assembly GCA_037952835.1). Taxonomy (NCBI): domain Eukaryota; kingdom Metazoa; phylum Chordata; class Amphibia; order Anura; family Ranidae; genus Lithobates; species Lithobates septentrionalis. Next base: position 250,064 of record JBBDGP010002468.1, on the reverse strand, counting down.
TATTCGTGGTATCAATGGGAGGGATCATTACTGACTGGCAACCCTCCATGATCCACGTTACAAGGGTAAGGTTGCAGACCTTATCTTGCCATCGCAGAGGGAGCAGAGGATGAAACATCTTTGGGAGGCCTTGCAGAAAGGTTTGTGCAACTCGTTTCCAGAGCCTGGGAGGTTACAATTTCCTGGTCCTCCTGGACAACATGTTGCTGAGGCTTCGGTCAGTCACAGAAAGAGCGGTGGAGAAGGTGGCTGGTCTGACCGATGCGTTCAGACAATTTTTTAGTTAGTTCCAGCAACCATCGCCAGCATCTGATTCACATGGTGCAGGATTACCTAGGGGCAAGATCAGACTTGGACACCTTTCCCACCGAAAATCCTCTGGGTTACTGGGTCTTGAGGATGGATCACTGGCCAGAGCTTGCACAGTATGCAATTGAGCTACTGGCCTCTCCTGCATCCAGCGATCTTTCGAAACACACATTCTGTACTGCTGGAGGCTTTGTAAGCGATCACAGGGTGCGCTTGTCCACTGAATCGGTCGATGGGCTGACCTTCACAAAAATCAATCAGTCTTGGATTGATTTTTTTTAATGTGAGATCCCTTCAAGACTGCCTATGCTGATGCTGAGTGACTATCCTGTTATGCTGAGTGACAATCCTCTTCCTCCTCAATTTTCATGCTGATAGCTTGTAAGAACATTTTTAGTTCTGGCACTGCCACCAGTGGCCAAGGCCCAATTTTTCTGCCCCTGTTTAACAGGGGCGTGTAATTACAATTTTGATGCAATACTTTGCAGCAGGCTCATTCCTGCGCCTCCAACTATAGTATCTGTGAGGGGGTTGCAGTGTTGTGGCACCAGCACCAGTGCCCAAGGCCCAATTTTTCAGCCCCTGTTTAACAAGGGCATATATTACAATTTTTGCTGCAATACTTTGCAGCAGGGCTCATTCCTGCGCTCCAACTATAGCATATGTGAGGGGTTGCAGTGTTGTGGCACCAGTGCCTAAGGCCCAATTTTTCTGCCCTGTTCAAACTGGGACATATAATCACAATTCTTGATCTAATATTTCACAGCAGGGCCCATTCCTGTGCCCACCAAGAGTAACTGTGTGGGCTTACAGTGTTGTGGCAACAACCACCACCTACAAAGGCCCAATTTTCTACCACTGTTCAACAATGGCATGTAATTAAAATTCTTGATCTAATATTTCACAGCAGGGCCGTTCCTGCGCCCACCAAGAGTAACTGTGAGGGCTTACAGTGTTGTGGCAAAACCAACACCTAAGGCCCCAATTTCTGCAGAGTATGTAGGGCAGGCCCCTACTTTTAAACATCCAACTTACAAACAACTCCTACTTGCAAATGGAAAGAGACAACAGGAAGTGACATGAAATCTACCCCTAGGAAGGGAAATTCTCTCCTGTAAGAGTTAATATGGGAAAACATGTCTCCTCTTCACTGATGCTTTATCACCAATCCTTATTTCACTAAAACCCCCAAATTTTCAAAAAACATTTGTCATTGGGACAGAAAGTGAGCTAAAATCTTCGGAAGAGGTGCACGGACAGCAAAACAAATGTTACAGGGGTGATAACCCTTCCCTATGTTTTCCGAAGCTAAACTTTAAAAATGTAGCAGTTCAAATTACAAACAGATTCTACCTAACAACAAACCTACAGTCCCTGTCTTGTTTGCACCGGCCTGTATACTGCTGTTCAGAGTATAAAGGGCCTGGGGCCCCACGCCTTTCCTTTTTTTAATTTGGGTGTGGAGTTCCCCTTAATATCCATACAATACTCAAAGGGCCTGGTAATTGACTGGGGGTACCCATGCCGTTTGTCTTACTGATTTTCATCCATATTGCCGGAACCCAACATTACATTAAAGCCACAAGCAGTTTGGCTTCTGTCCAAAATTGGCCCTAGTATATGAATGGGGACCTTGGATTGAGGGTAGGGACTGATGTGAGTGTGCGATGTACAGGGTTAGGGACAAGGGTCAGGGTTGTAGACACACACTCACTCAGGTTGAACTGGATGGACTGGTGTCTTTATTCAACCTTACTAACTATGTAACTATAAGTTTTAAATGACTTTTATTCCTTTAAAAATGTCATTTTGTGCAGCGACTGTTCTAAGCACGGGAAACACGCGCCACTTTACAGACATACTTTACAGGCATACAATATTTAAAGGAATATTTCACTTTTTTTTCACTTTAAGCATCATTAAATCACTGCTCCAGAAAAAACTTCAGTTTTTAAAACTTTTTTTGCATTGATACATGTCCCCTGGGGCAGGACCCGGGTCCCCAAACCCTTTTTAGGACAATAACTTGCATATTAGCCTTTAAAATTAGCACTTTTGATTTTGAAAGTTTGAGTCCCATAGACTTTAATGGGGTTCTAAAGTTTGCGCAAACTTTCGGTCCGTTTGCAGGTTCTGGTGCGAACCGAACCGGGGGAGTTCGGCTCATCCCAACCTGAGACTTACCCACAAGGACCTATGTCCAGGTGATACAGGGGTGAACCATGTAGAAAGATTAAAACCTCCAAAGCCGCGGGATCTCCTCCCCTCCTCTCTGTTGGGGTGGTTGGATGCCCTTCCGCTGTGCATCAACGTCACCTCGCACAGGGCATCACAATTTTTGTGGCGCCACCTCACCGACGCTGTTGCTTCCATCTGGCGGCTGGATGGAGGGTTGGTTTTTGGAGCCAATGTTGGATGGCTTGACCGCCAGATTGATGGCGCCTACCTCTTCCTTTTGCACACCAGCATGACATTGGTGGGCGTGTGCTGGCAGCTGCGCCCATATAGGCTCCGTCCCTGGGAGACTGTTTTGCTTTGGTGGTTTTAATCTTTCGACATGGTTCACCCCTGTATCACCTGGACATAGGTCTTTATGGGTTAGTCTTAGGTAACTTGCTCCACTTACTTTTTACTACCAGTTTTTATTGGCACGATTTTGGTTTCCATTGCTTCACCCGGTGTTTACACTTTTTACTCTTATTACCTTGGTAATCTCCTATTTGCACCTGTCTTGGACTCTACTGACATTCGTTATAATAATCACTGTCCTGTCCTTCACCGAGGACAGGACACACTGTACACTATTATTATTTATTATTATTATACAGGATTTATATAGCGCCAACAGTTTACATACCGCTTTACAACTGGAGGATAGACAGTACAAATACAATACACATAATAAAGTAGGAATCAGAGGGCCCTGCTCCTTAGAGCTTACAATCTATCACTTATATTATCCTCACAGTAGTCCTTGTTTGGTTTCAGCACTCATGATTTTCCATGATTACAATCACTTTTTGGAGATCTGTTCCCCCTGGACGCTGTCCTTGCCGGGCATCCTGCCACCCCATGCCACCTCAGCTCCCAGTGGTGATGCCCCCTATGGGGTTCCACGATCCCTAGTGCCCCACCTTCATTATCTAGTCACCCCTGTAAGTACTTTTGAGAGTGAGGGTTTCTTTGGGTTTATCAATTTTTATTTCATTTCAATTTTCTTCATTACCATCTTTTTTCTTGACAGGGTCAGACCAAATAGATTTCTTTAACATCTACATTATATATATACCAATCACATGCATGCTCCTGAAGATTGGATCAATCCATGGAACGCGTAGAGCTGATATATGCCGTGTTTTAACCCTTTATGTGTTCTACCAGCTACTTTTTATATGCTATACTATGTCAACTGTTTATAACCATGTGAATACTTGCCTCTACCACATGTGTATTAGGGATGGGCCGAACACCCCCGGTTCGGTTCGCATCCAGAACATGCGAACAGGCAAAAAAATTGTTCTTACACGCGAACACCATTAAAGTCTATGAGACACGAACAAGAATAATCAAAAGTGCTCATTTTAAAGGCTTATGTGCAAGTTATTGTCATAAAAAGTGTTTGGGGATGTATCAATGCAAAAAAAGTTTTAAAAACGGCCATTTTTTCAGGAGCAGTGATTTTAATAATGATTAAAGTGAAAAAATAAAAGTGTAATATTCCTTTAAATGTTGTACCTGGGGGGTGTCTATAGTATGCCTGTAAAGGGACGCATTTTTCCCATGTTTAGAACAGTCCAAGAGCAAAATGACATTTCTAAAGGAAAAAGTCATTTAAAACTACTTGCGGATATAATGAATTGTTGGGTCTCGGCAATACACATAAAAGTCATTGAAAAAAATGGCATGGGATTCCCCCACAGTCAATTACCAGGCCCTTTGGGTCTGGTATGAATATTAAGGGGAAACTCTGCGCCAAAATTTAAAAAGAAAATGGCGTGGGGGTCCCCCTAAAAACCCATACCAGACCCTTATCCGAGCACGCAACCTGGCAGGCCACATGAAAAGAGGGGGGACGAGAGAGCACCCCCCCTCCTGAACCGTACCAGGCCACATGCCCTCATGTTGATGTGGACAAGGGCCTCATCTCCACAACCCTTGCCCGGTGCTTGTGGGGGTCTGCAGGCGGGGGGCTTATCGGAACCTGGAAGCCCCCTTTAACAAGGGGACCCCAGATCCTGGGCCCCCCGTGTGAAATGGTAATGGGGTACAAATGTACCCCTACCTTTTCACAAAAAAGTGTAAAAAATGTTAAAAAAGACAATAGCCGTTTTTTGACAATTCCTTTATTAATGTCTACTTCTTTCCCCGCTTCTTCTTCCATCTTCTGGTCTTCATTTGGTTTTCTTCCTCCATATTGTTCTTCCCCCTCTTCTTCCTCTGCTTCTTTTTCGATCCCCTTCCTCCAGTCTTCTCGTCCGCATCTTCCTCCAGCTTCTTCTTCCCCGCTTCGTTCTCCGGACGATCCGCATCCATAGGAGGTTCCTGTTGTGTGACGCTTCTGTTCTTCTGACAGTTCTTATATAACTGCCACCCGGTGACCCCGCCCCCTCTGATGCACGGGGACTTCACGGGGACTTCTCTATGGCTTTCCCCGTGGTGTCAGAGGGGGACGGGGTCACCCGTTATGTAACCGGAAGACCCAGCCCCCTCTGACAAGTTATTACAAGTTATATAACTGTCAGAAGAACAGGAGAGTCACACAGCGGGAACCTCCCATGTATGGGGGCTTCCAGATTCCGATAAGACCCCCGCCCGAAGATCCCCACAAGGAGGGTCTGGTATGGATTTTGAGGGTGACCCCCACGCCATTTTTTTTAAAATTTTGGCGTGGGGTTCCCCTTTATATCCACACCAGACACAAAGGGCCTGGTAATGCACTGTGGGGGAATCCTATGCTTTTTTTCAATGACTTTTATGTGTATTGCAGAGACCCGACAATTCATTAATTGCCGCGAGTATTTTTAAATTACTTTATTTATCGATGTATAACACGCACTTTTTTACCCTTAAAATCAGGGGGAAATCGTAGATGCGTGTTATACGCCGATCCGCGCCGATCTCCGCTGATTGTGAGTGGAGCGATCACTGCTGAGATACACATAGCTGAGTGTACTTGGCTCTTCTCAGCTCCACTCACAGTCACGCCCAGTCCCGCCATTGGACCTGTGTTATGTCCATCATAGGGCGGGACTGGGCGTGACTGTGAGCGGAGCCAATAAGAGCTGAGTACACTTGGGTATGTGTATCCCGGCTCCGCCCAGTCCCTGCGATCTCGGCGGCGCTTGCTCTGCTCCACCGAGTCCCCGAGATCTCGGCGGCACCATATTTAAATCTGGACAGGGCTGCAATGGACACTGGGGGCAAGGCTGCAATGACAAGGCTGCAATGGACACTGGGGCAAGGCTGCACTGGGGCAAGGCTACACTGGGGCAAGGCTGCAATGGACACTGGGGAAGGCTGCACTGACAAGGCTGCACTGACAAGGCTGCAATGACAAGGCTGCTATGGACACTGGGGCAAGGCTGCACTGGGGCAAGGTTGCACTGGGGCAGGCTGCACCAACAAGGCTGCAATGACACTGACAAGGCTGCAGATGGACACTGCATTGATGGGCATTTAAATGTAAGTTTTTTTCCTTAAACTTCCCTCCTAAAAGTTTTTTTCCGTAAAATTCTTTCCTAAACTTGGGGTGCGTGTTATACGGCGGCACGTGTTATACGCCGATAAATACAGTACTTTTTTTCCTTTAGAAATGTCATTTAGCTCTTGGACTGTTGTAAACACGGGAAACATGCACCACTTTACAGGCATACTATAGACACCCCCAGGTACGAAATTTAAAGGAATATTTCACTTTTATTGTTTCACTTTAAGCATTATTAAAAACACTGCTCCCGAAAAAACGGCCGTTTTTAAAACTTTTTTTTGCATCTATACATGTCCCCAGGGGCAGGACCCAGGTCACCAAACACTTTTTATGACAATAGCTTGCATATTAACCTTTAAAATTAGCACTTTTTATTTCTCCCATAGACTTTTAAAGGATGTTCCGCGGCTTTCGAATTTGCAGCAAACACCCCAAATTGTTCGCTAATCGGCGAACGGGCGAACAGCCAATGTTCGAGTCAAACTCATGTTCAACCTGAACAGACAGCCCATCCCTAATGTGTATGTATGTGTGTGTATATATATAGGAATTGTATTGGAGATTTTATATGTACCATAATTACCATTATGTACTTTGTTATCGACATATTAAATTTTTTTACATATATTAAAATATTTTATTAGTATCTTGTGGTTCTTTCAAAGTCCCACTTCCTGGTCCCCGTTTTTTCACTAGAAAGGGATGGATGCACCAGGGCAGTTTTTTCCACTGGGCATGCTGGGCAGTTGCCCGGGGGCCCCACTTGTCTGGAGGGCCCCATCCAGGGTTGATCCTCAGTGCTGCAATCTTCTGCTTAAGTTGACTGACTGCACTGGTTGCTCACTTGCTAGAATCACCGGCCGCCCGGCGTCTAGCTAGCAACCAGTGATGTCAGTCAGAGGCCGCGGCTGCCCCAGAATTCATAGCACACCGCTGCTGCCCCAGCTGCTAGTGATCAAGCTCCACCCACCTCTGCCATGTTCTTCAGACAGCGTGGAGAGGGAGTGGAGCGGAAAGACGGCCCTTGATAGCTGGAGCTTCCTTGCTGCTGTGAGTGACACACTGTACTGCACCAGGCCGACGGCCTCAAGTAAGTCTAACACTGTCTACATAGGTATGTTCAAGTTGTGCATCACACACAGCCACTGTCTGTGCCCCTCAAAAGCTGCCACTGAGCCCAAACAAAGCCACTGTGCCCATCAAAGCTGCCACTGTGCCCATCAAATGCAGCCACTATGCCCATCAAAGCTGCCACTGTGCCCATCAAAAGCTGCCACTGTGCCCATTAAACACAGCCACTGTGCCCATCAAAGCTGCCACTGTGCCCATCAAAGCTGCCACTGTGCCCATCAAATGCAGCCACTGTGCCCATCAAAGCTGCTACTGTGCCCATCAAAAGCTGCCACTGTGCCCATTAAACGCTGCCACTGTGCCCATCAAACGCTGCCACTGTGCCCATCAAACTCGTATTATATTGTCCAAACGTTGTGTTAATGTTTAAACACTGATTTTGTTGGAAGTACCAATAAATATAGCCTTTTTGATCGTTTGCATTTTTATTCTCGTTCGTGATTGTGTAGACGGGGCCCCAGTGCACTGTATTGCCCGGGGGACTATAATGCTCTTAAGATAGCCCTGGGAGGCACTGGACCTTACCAGGTCACTGCCTCATTCAAAGTCCCAAATTGTTTCTCCTTTATACTGTATAAATAACAGCGGAGGAAAGACAGAGTATGTAAGAAGTAAGGGGGGAGAACAGAAAAAGGAACGACAGGCATAGTGAAGAACACAATGCATTCCGGTGAACACTCAAGAGTGGAAATTTAGAAAACTCAGAGTGCGGGGCAACCGAGGTTAGCCTGGAGGTGACTGGCCAAATAACTGATAGCTCGGGTACCTGGTCAGTGTCATGCATGGACCTGTGAACCAGAGCCCCAGGGCGTACTGGGGTGGGAAGCTGCAGTTGTGGCCCAAGTAGGAATGTTGCGTTCTGTAGTAGGTAACGTATGGCTGGCCACTGGAGATGTGCTTGCAACGAATGCAAGAAAGTAGCCTCATCAGGGAGGTAAAAACAAGGACAAATTGTGTCGACTCAGGTCAGAGTTAAGAAGCTATCGTATGTGTTTGTGAGTAAGTGCGACCGTATGAATGGTCTGAGTAACGACTAGATGCTTGTGGCAGGAGCCTCAGGGGAGAGATCAAGCTGCAGGAAGCTTGTGATGTGTCCGACAACTGGAATCGACTTGTGTTGTGCCGAGGATATGAAACACTAGGTCGCCGGCGTGACCGGAATTCGATTTAGGTCATCATAGAGGGTTAGTGTGCCACCCCCAAAACCAAACACATACCAACCACCCAGCTCCAGAGGCTAATCAAAGTGCAGACAAGGCACTAGGTGGGTCTAATTACCACCTCAATCAGCCACAGAACTCATGCAATCAATCAATACAAACTAATCTCCAAATGGATTAGATGGCAACCCCATAGACAGTGAATCCTATAACCAGCGAAGCCTGTGTCGGGTGATATTGGACATCGACTGACAATGGCTCCGAGGCTTGGAACTACGAACGAATCGTATGTTTGTGGATGGGATGACAAACAAGGCAGAGGGAGCCTACGAATCAACTATTACGCCTGTGCTGAATGATGTCGGGACACGACCGACAACTTGAATGCAGCTAAGTACGAAAGGGATGTGGGATAAGAAACATAAAGAACATTGCGTATGATACGAAAAAGGTTTTGAATCCTACCTGCAACAGTGAGCGAGAACCGCCGACGAAGACTACGAACGGAGAAGCTGCAACACATTTGCAATTGAATACACAGACTCACGAACATGAAGTGAGCTGGGGAGAGTCGACCTAGTGACGTGTAGTATCGCGCACTGGAACCGACAAGGAACAAAAGGTGAGTGGGCTGCTTAAATACCCTCCACCCCCCGGGCTCCTCCAGTAAATTCAGGCCACCATACTGGCCTTCTAATTAAAATGATATATATATATATATATATATATATATATATATATATATATATATATATATATATTTATACACACACACACAAACCGGCATGTGTTTTTAAACTCTGGGGTGCACATCCTAATCCACTGTCCAAAAGAGCAAGTTTCAAAGCTGAACCAGGACACCAGGTTGTAACCTGTCTGGCTATGCAGTGTGGCAGTTTTGTAAATAGAATGACAAATCCTTTGGCTTGTAAAACAGTTCATATATTTGTATTTAAAAGTGTATTAAGTGGTTAACCTAGAGCTTGTTTCATTAAACCCAGCACTTATGTAGGCTAGGAACACTTTTGTTGACAACTTTTAGGACAACTAGCAATAATTTCTGGGAGAAGAGGGAAGCATAGGATGGAATTTGAATTCTTAATTTGAATTGCCTTGATAACGAACAAAAAAAAAATTGCCTGAAAATGGTATAAAACTAACAGGATTGCAAGATTAATTAGCTAAACTTCTCAATGAGAGGGGAAAAAATCCTTTCCAATACACATTTGCAAATAAAACTGGGGGGGGGGGGGGGGGGATCTTGGCAAGAGTCTTGTAAAAACAGAGAGATCTGCCATGTTCATGAATTGGTGCCTGGAGCAGGGAAAACAGGTTTGAAACAAACTAAAAACTCAGAAGTTTAAAGATATACTATACACCTCATGCCCCTGATGATTCTGCCTCATCCAAAACAAAGAGAATGGAACTGATTCAATACCATTTATGAACTGCGCAGTTTTCTACCTTGTCAGCTCAGGCAATTGAAGACCTTTAAAGGCCCATTTCCATCCCTGAACTATGGTAAAATCTCTCCCTAATGGTAAAAGCCATGGACCTGACTGGTACATCGTGGCATAATATAATAAAAACGTCTCTTGCTATAAAGACCCCCTATGTAATTCTTATAGTTAATTGACCTCTGGGTCTTATTTTTATCCAGAGACCCTACTTGCATACATCATGGTTCTTCCTAAGGAAGGAAAGGACCATGTTAATTGCCAGAATTATGGACACAATTCTTTTTTGAATCAAGGCATGAAAGTATTCTCAAAAACTCTTGCTCCAAGACTAAACCCTTTCCTCTTAGCCTTAGCCCACCCTAATCAAAGTTCTATCATATTCTACTAAGTTTTACATTTGCGCTTTGACACTGGAGATAACTTTATTTGAGCACTTATTATCGTTCACTGAATCATGTGATGCTCAGATTTGCCTCCCTATTTATTTTATCGGAGCAGGCCCTTGACAAGATAGAGTGGATATTCCTGGAGGAAACTCTAGAGGCTTTAGGTTCTCACATACTTCCTTTGACATTGGCCTTTTTAAAATTCCAGCACTTCCAGTGTTAAAATTTAAGGTACTCAGACAAACTAAACTAAATGTACATTTAACTGTACACAAAATTCGGCATGTGTGTAATAGATCATTTTCAAACCATATGCCGCGTACACACGGTCGGACTTTCTGTCCTACTTGGTCCGGCACACTTTCTGACGGACTTTGTCCGCCAGGTGCGCCGGACTTTAAAACGGACGGACTTGCCCACACACGACCGGACTTTGCGGCGGGCTAAGTCCGCCCGTTTTTCCGACGGACTTTCACCGGAGTTACGGTGGACTTTCAGAATGAACGGACTTGCCCACACACGGACAAGTCCGTTCATTTTGAACGTGACTCAGGTGCGACGGGACTAGAAAAGGATGTCAATCTTACCGCTTTTATCGGCGAGATTGACACCTTGCCAACCCCGTTGCGGGCATACCAGGCCCTTAGGTCTGGTATGGATTATAAAAGGGAACCCCCCTACGCCGAAAAAATGGTGTGGGGTCCCCCCTAATATCCATACCAGACCCCGATCCGAGCACGCAGCCTGGCCGGTCAGGAAAGGGGGTGGGGACGAGCGAGCGCCCCCCCTCCTGAACCGTACCAGGCCGCATGCCCTCAACATGGGGGGTGGGTGCTTTGGGGGAGGGGGGCGCCCTGCGGGGCCCCCCCTCCCCCAAAGCACCTTGTCCCCATGTTGATGAGGACAAGGGCCTCTTCCCGACAACCCTGGCCGTTGGTTGTCGGGGTCTGCGGGCGGGGGGCTTATCGGAATCCGGGAGCCCCCTATAATAAGAGGGCCCCCAGATCCAGGCCCCCCACCCTATGTGAATGAGTATGGGGTACATGGTACCCCTACCCATTCACCTAGGGAAAAAGTGTAAATAATAAAACACTACACAGGTTTTTAAAATATTTTATTAAACAGCTCCGGGAGGGGGGGATCTTCCTCCGAGTTCGGGGGTCTTCTTCCGGCTTCGGGGGTCCCTCCGGTTCATCTTCTCCCGGCGTCCGGTTGGTTCTTCTCCGCTCTCTCCTCCCGGTGTTCCAGTTCTCGCCGCAATAGGAAAATTTTGTTTTTCCTATTGCAGCGAGCGCAAAATGCAATACCCTGCCCTCGCGTCGTATCTGGTCCGTTGGACCAGCATACACACGAGCAGGCTTTCCGTCGGACTAGCACACAGACGAGCGGACTTTCCACCCAAAACTGAGTCCGATGGAAAGATTTAAAACATGTTTCAAATCTAGGTCCGGCGGGCTTTTGGGAAAAAGGCGCCTACACACGGGCGGATTGTCCGGCACACTCTGGTCCGCCGGACCAAGTATTCCGTAAAGTCCGACCGTGTGTACGCGGCATTAAAATTACCATTCCTAACATCATGGCAGAACTCTACTCCTTTTATGTTTTGCCTAAGATTAAAATTAACTACACAAAATCTAAAATCTTGTGAGTTATGAATGGGGGTCCCTCTGAGAAGCTGAAAAATGTCTTGAAAAATACTCAGGGACTTACCCATTTTATTTTACAAATGTTAAAATGCATATGTTGTTTAATTAGCATTCCTTCCCATCATCCATAATAGAAGTAGAAGACGTCACAATGTGCGCATGCGTGGAAACCTTTGAACGCTAATCTTTTGGCACCAAATTCCCCTATATATGGTTATTGAAATAGCACTCCATGGCAACTACCCTGCTTCCAAACTATCATTTATGGGGGTAATTTTTCAAGGAATACTGATCTAGGAGGATTCATCCTAACCTACAAATTTTACTGAATGTCTAAAGGTAAACCATCAAATGCTAACTGGGGATTGTTTTATGTCACTTATAGTAAATTGGTATAATATGTTTGGGGGATCTTACTTTGTTAGCGGGAGATGTATTCTTCCCTATGATTACCTATAAAAAATTGATATAATATATTGAAAGTTTTTTTATTGGGGATTTACTCTCCTCTTAGGAGGATTATAATATAGTTTCAAATTTCTTTTGCCCCCCCCCCCCCCCATTATACATAGATCTATTATATACTTATCTATTTATTTATCCATATAAGCAAAATTCAATAGTGTTAGATCCCTCTAGGACCACCTTATCAATATTTTATACTTAGGGAGTAGGGGTGCAGTGGGAAAAAATGTCAATACCAATTGACTTTATAAAATACACATACTATTATAGTATACATTAATGGTGTTACATAGTCCCCTATAAAATATATGTTATATCATATTATTTATGAAATTCCCTCTTTTTGCAGCACATGTAGAATTGGCTCCTTAATCTGATACCATTTTTTCGGGCGACCTAAAGGGACAAATTACACCCCTCTTGGATACATTTTCCTCATGATGTTGCGATTGTGGGCTGTAATGCCTTGTTGTTTTTACTAAATAACCTATTCCTCTACAATAGGTATGGTACAGTGCCTTGAAAAAGTATTCATTCCCCTTGAAATGTTTCACATTTTATCATGTTACAACCAAAAGTGTAAATATATTTTATTGGGATTTTATGTGATAGACCAACACAAAGTGGTACATAATTGTGAAGTGGAAGGAAAATGATAAATAGTTTTCCAAATTTTTTCCAAATAAATATCTGAAAATTGTGGCGTGTATTTGTATTCAGCCCCCTTTATTCTGATATCCCTAACCAAACTAAAATCAAGTGGATCCAATTGCCTTCAGAAGTAATCTAATTAGTAAATAAAGTCCACCTGTGTGTAATTTAATCTCAGTATAAATACAGCTGTGAACAAATAGCATCATGAAGGCCAAAGAACACACCAGACAGGTCAGGGATAAAGCTGTGGAGAAGTTTAAAGCAGGGTTAGGTTATAAAAAAATATCCCAAACTTTGAACATTTCACGGAGCACTGTTCAATCCATCATCTGCAAATGAAAAGGATATGGCACAACCGCAAACCTACCAAGACATGGCCTTCCACCTAAAATGACAGGCCAGGCAAGGAGAGCATTAATCAGAGAAGCAGCAAAGAGGCCCATGGTAACTCTGGAGGTGCTGCAAAAATCCACAGCTCAGGTGGGAGAATCTGTCCACAGGACAACTATTAGTCATGCACTCCACAAATCTGGCCTTTATGGAAGAGTGGCAAGAAGAAAGCCATTGTTGAAAGAAAGACATAAGAAGTCCCGTTTGCAGTTTGCAAGAAGCCGTGTGGGGGACACAGCAAACAAGGTGAAGAAGGTGCTCTGGTCAGATGAGACCAAAATACATTTTTTGGCCTAAAAGCAAAACGCTATGTGTGTGTCAGAAACCATGAAATCAGACCGAGACAGAAGTACAGTAAAATCACACTTGCTTATTAATAAAAATAAAAAGGTAAATAGAGTAAACGTAGTCAAAGCATAGCCAGAGTCCAGTAACCGTATCGGGTAGTCAGCCAAGCTAGGGTTCAGTAACCAGATCGGGTAATCAGCCAGGCCAGAAGTCAGGGATCCAAGTAGAGGAACAGCAAGCAGGATAAGGAGCCAGAAAGGATGTCAGCAAAGCCAGTCTTTAAACAGGAATGCAGGAGATGGTTTCTTGTGATGTGACCAAGGCAAAGGCAGGAATGAAGTGGGCTGGAGATCTTTAAGTAGGCGGGACTGACGAACAGATCCACAACAGCTGGTTAACTGTGGAGAGAGATGAGAGCTGCCAATAAGCCAACAGCTGAGCGGTCAGTTCAGAGAAGGAAGGGCTGAGCCAGCCCTAACAGTGTATCGGAAAACCAACACTGCACATCACCCTGAACACCATCCCCACTGTGAAACATGGCAGTGGCAGCATCATGTTGTGGGGATGCTTTTCTTTAGCAGGGGCAGGGAAGCTGGCCAGAGTTGATGGGAGGATGGATGAAGCCAAATACAGGGCAATCTTGGAAGAAAACCTGCTAGAGTCTGCAAAAGACTTGTGACTGGGGCGGAGTTTCACCTTCCAGCCAGACGACGACCCTAAACATACAGCCAGAGCTACAATGGAGTGGTTTAGATCAAAGAATATTCATGTGTTAGAATGTCCCAGTCAAAGTCCAGACCTAAATCCAATTAAGAATCTGTGGCAAGACTTGAAAATTGTTGTTCACAGACTATCCCCTTCCAATCTGACAGAGCGTGAGATATTTTGCTAAGAAGAATGGGCAAAAATTTCACTCTCTAGATGTGCAATGCTGGTAGAGACATCCCCAAAAAGACTTGCAGCTGTAATTGTAACAAAAGGTGGTTCTACAAAGTATTGACTCAGGGGGCTGAATACAAATGCACACCACACTTTTCACACACTTATTTTGTTAAAAAATTTGAAAACCATTTATCATTTTCTTTCCACTTCACAATTATATGCCACTTTGTGTTGGTCTGTCACATAAAATCATGAAAAAATTTGGAAAATTTCAAGGGGTATGAATACTTTTTCAAGGAAGTGTATATACTGTACTGTATGTGTGTATATATTCATTATGTGCCCTTTCTGTGGCTTGCTCCTTATTTTGTTTCTTACATTTTCTGATCCAAATTTTCTTATAATTTCAGAGATTTATTGTTATTGCTTGTCTTCCCGATGTAGCCAGCCTATGACCTTATAATGTCAGCCACTATCCCCACCCCTTTGCTTACATTCCAGGTGACAACTTGGGGAGCTTTCATTAGCATGTGGCAGTTGGCAGGTGTTGATGGGTTGCCATGCTTTTTGTTTTGTTCAGTTGGTAGTCACTGTTTATTGTGATTGGCATGGATATGAATCACTGTAGGCATGTTATTTAAAAGAATTTTGCATTTTTTATGGGTTTTTTTTTTGCTTTGGTACATGTTCTTTAAGGCAGTGCCCAGACACCATGGCATTTGTTTTAAAATCCCTTGCCTATTGCTTCAGTGGGGTTTGGACTCAGGACCCAAACTTACCCTGATTCTGAACTCAAGGAGTTTGGCTTATCACTACTTATAATGTGTCTTTGGGCAATTTTTTGATGGATCCCTGGAGGTACAGGAAATTGCTGGACTTTTTCCACAAACATCTTACCAATATGAGCTCTGTGGACACTCCATTTTGGGTCCCTATAGGGTTGATTTACAAAAAAACTGGAGAGTGCAAAATCTGTTGCAGCTATGCATGGTAGCCAAACAGCTTCTAACTTCAGCTTGTTCAACCAAGCTTTGACAAAAAAAAACCTGCCCGCTGATTTCTATGCAGAGTTGCACCAGATTTTGCACTCTTCAGTTATAGTAAATCAACCCCTATGTGTAGATAAAATAAACCTGACCATATTCACTTCCTAAAGTATAACCTGTTACAAAGTATCTCCTCAAAGACTAGGAAACTAACATTTTACCTCCAATTCTCCCCTCCTCAGCTAGATATAAATCTTACTTTAATACATACTCAATCTAATATTATGAGGCTACCTGGTTTCATGAGGCAAACAAATATGTCACTCCTAACCCATAGCTACTGTATCTAGATGGCAGAATCCAGTTATATGGCAGCGCAGCACCTGTATTAGTAAAATGTACTTTCCTCCTTAAAGCCAATTTTGTATTTTTTCCATCTTACCTCCCTCAGATTACTATATGCAACATATAATGAAGTGTGAGCACTTTAGTTAATTGAGTTTTTCTTTTTTCTTTTTCTCCTTCATATTCCCTCTCTCTAGCACTTCTTCCCTATCCTTATTATTTCATTCCCTCCTAATCCTGTTAAATCCTTAAACAGTGAAATATACCATTGTATAATTGGATGATTGCAGAACTGACAACACTGTTTTTCTTTGTTCCCTATCAACTAATGTAACATATTGATTAACACAATTTGTTATGGTTAAATACTGAATAGTACCAAAAACCCTTTCTTTGATAATGGGTGGGATTTGTGATTGATATTTTTAGGACACCATATTTTTATATACAGTATGTAGATATACAAATTTATATTTCTACTAATCTAAGGGCAGGGTTTCTTCCCACAAACTTAGCTTTTCACGAAAAAGTCTACATTGTCTTTTATATTATTGGCAGATAACACATGGTTGCAGAAAGTAGAATAAAGAACATGTCATAAAGAGCTGGCATTGATGTATTTGAAGCTTGCCTGCAATTTGTGGTGTCACTGGGTTTACTGTATAGCCTAAGCCACTCAAAAACCCAAGCCCATATCACAAATGTTACAAAAGGATGGAGGATTTATATTTTAGAAGGAAGAAACCCCGATAGATAGATAGATAGATAGATAGATAGATAGATAGATAGATAGATAGATAGATAGATAGATAGATAGATAAATAAAAAGGTATTTGTTAAACACACATACAGTTCTTTCACAAATGGAATGCTTATAACAGATGGCTACTTTAGTAACATCTGCATAATAATTCACATGGCATCTTTTAAAGTAAATACATCAATTTATTTCTGTCTTCATTTATTAGGGCTGGGAAAACCAGATAACATGTACAATTTTTTCAAGGTACAATATTTTTTAAATTGTAATGACTATGTAAATGAATCATTATTTTTTGGCAGAAATAAGGAAAAGAGCTATCATACCATATGTCCATGTAGACACATAGATTAGCAGCATATCTCATTATAAACATTTAGGACTGTGTAATAATCAACCTTAGCAGTGACAGAAAGCTTGAGTCTTAATCATGAAAATGCCATCTCTGACTGGTGACTCAATTGCTTACACTTTTCTAAATAATATACTAGAGCTGATATAAAGGACAGTTACAAAAGACTGCTTATTTGGACAATACACTGTAGTGGTATCTTCTTTCTAGTGGACTGCATAGTTTCTATGTGGTCCATATGCAAAGCAATAGTTGAGGCATTTCTTGTGCTCATACACAGTGCTTATCATTGCATTTGCTCACTTGTCAAGATGACATGAGAAGACAAGGTTTCACCAAAACATACTGTTGTGCCACCTTGCTGCCCATTTTGTTTCTATTTCCTGCATATTTCACCATTAACAACATTGTTAGGGCTGGGCAGGGATGCTGACGTCACCAGGCTCACCAGTTTGTACCCGCGGCTCGAATCTTCGGCCAGGGATGAATGGTAATATAGTCAAGCGTTACTTCCCTAGTGTCGGGCTGACACTATGCAAATGTGAGTGTTTTTAATCTGTTTAAATAAAAGCCTATGTACCAGGGGCCCCTCCTCGCCCCTTCCTGCTGCGGCTATTAAATAAAAGCCTATGTATTTTACAGATTTACGCTATGAGAGCCTTCCTTCCTTTTACCCGACCTCTATATCTGATTGGGACCTGCATGTGAGGACCCACTGAGAAGGGATCAAATTGAGAGCCAGCACCTTGGAGTTATTTATCCTAAAGGGATCAGTAATAAGTACAGTAGCTGGTTCTACAAGACCAGCCATTAACTCTGGTGAGTTAATTTAGGTTAATGGGTGAAGGATCTCACTGGGTGTCAAATATATTGTTTGGAATACAGCGCTTTTGAGCAAGAATCATCACATATATTTTTGAGTTTTCTAGTTTTCTATGGGACTTTTCTTTTCTTTTCATCACTGAGGACTGTGTTTGATTCTTCACTTTACGAAGTTTTTTTGAATATTTGTGTTACCTCTGTGTGAGTTACACTGTGGTTTTTTCACTGCACTAGCACTTTATTTTTGCATATATTGCACATTAAGATATAAGTATATTGTTATATTATCGCATATTGTGCTATATCGGTTCGCACTGTACTAGCACTTTATTTTTAATTTTTGCATACATTGCATATTATGATATAAGTATTGTTGCACATATTTTGGTGTTTGCAGTATTAATTTTAGTAGTCATTATTTTGTGGATATGTTTCCCAACACAGATGGTTTTATCTCATTATCACTACTGTAGTGTGTAGTTATCAAAGAAATTTGTTTTTGACAGAGCTGCTCTCCTTTTTTAAATTTTTTTAGTTCCAAACCTACGCTAAAATCTTTTCACAGTTAAGTGTGCATTTTGCAGGTACAGATAGTCAACAGTGGAAGATTGCTTCTTCCCCCCTCTTTACAATATAGCCAGCAGCTTAGGGTGCACTGCTGCCTAGGGCACAGCCACGGTCAGTGGCATAGCATGGGGGGGGGGCAGCCAGACATTTAGAGGGGTGCAAAATTATTGTTGCACCATTCCGAGTGTGCTGTGCTGTGGTCTCCCTCTACACCTCTGATGAGGCATATTCCTGTGACTTGCGTGCCTAGGCAGCACCATATTCTTACTCCCCCTGCCCAGAATTTCTCCAGTCCAGCCAGCCTGTCCCCTCTGGTGCGGCCTGTTGTGTGAGAACGGCGGAGGGGGAGGGGGAGGTGCATGGTGCAGATGGTCATAGGAGAGGTACAGTGGCTGTTGGTGAACCTCCCAGCCAGCAGGGGATACTGAGGAGCTGCTGGGTTTTAGGGCCGCAAAGGAATACTGTCTGTTGCTTGGGAGAGCCTGATGGTGGAAGACATGGAGAGGTAAGGGAATCCACCGATGTACATTGTACTGGGGAAGGGGGAGATTTGTGTGAGGGCTGCAGGTGTACAGGACTTTCCAGCCACAGTTGGTAGGAATCAGGTAAGTCAGTGTAGGTGTCAGGTAGGTCAGTGTAGTGGTCAGGTAGGTCAGTGCAGGTTAAGGTAGATCATTTTAGGGGTCAGGTAGGTCATTGTATTGGTCAGGTAGGTCAGTGTCATGGTCAGGTAGGTCATTTTAGGGGTCAGGTAGGTCAGTGTGGGAGCCAGGTAGGTCAGTGTGGTCACACTGCCCCCCACCTGTCACACTGGCCCGCATCTGTCACACTGCCCCCCCACCTGTCACACCGCCCCCCCACCTGACACACTGTTCCCCCACCTGACACACCGTCCCCCACCTGACACTCTTCCCCCCACCTGTCACCCCACCACCTTTGACACTGGCCCCATACCTGTGACACTTGCCCCCCACCTGTCACACTGCCCACACCTGTCACACTGGCCCCCACACCTGTCACACTGCCCCCATCACATTCCCTCCACCTATCACACTGCCCTCCCCACCTATAACACTGCCCCCCACCTGTCACCCCCCACCCGTCACACTTTGCTATATGTGGATGTCTCTTTGCTTGATCGGGCTGTCCCTTTGCTTAATTGGGATGTCTCTTTGCTGGATTGTAATGTCTCTTTGCTAAATGGTGATGTCTCTTTGCTGAATTTGGCTGTCTTTTTGCTGGATTTGATGTCACTTTAAATGAGGATGTCTCTTTGCTGGATGTGGATGTCTCTTTGAAGGATTTGACTGCCCCTTTGCTGCATTGGGCTGTCTCTGTGCTGGATTTGGCTGTCTCTTTGCTATATGGGAATGTCTCTTTGCTATATGTGGATGTTTCTTTGCTGGATTGGGCTTTCTCTTTGGTGAATTAGGCTGTTTTTTTTTGTTTTGTTTTTTTGTTTGTTTTTTTGCTGGATTGGGCTGTCTCTTTTGCATCTTATAGCACTAATTTTTGCAAATTGAAATAAATTTAGCAGTTTCATGTTTTGATGTTTTAATTTTTTTTCTACTGTTTTAAAAATGTAGAATTTTTTTTTATTGGGGGGATGTCTTTTTTTGTGCAAAGTTTAATTTCACCACATTTACTAGGCTCTGGGGAAAATACAGGGTGAACAGTTTAATTATTTGTCTTTATAAAATCAAACCCTACTGAAGAGCTAGGAGTGTGACAGCGCCCTGCATGCAAGAAAAAAAAACATCTTCTCTGGGACATGTTTGAATGACGGAGGTCAGCAGAGTTTAACTTCATGCACAAAGCTCTGGGAATATTACCTTAACCACTTGAGCCCCGGACCATTATGCTGCCTAAGGACCAGAGGTCTTTTTCCAATTTGGCACTGCGTCGCTTTAACTGCTAATTGCGCGGTCATGCAATGCTGTACCCAAACGAAATTTGCGTCCTTTTCTTCCCACAAATAGAGCTTTCTTTTGATGGTATTTGATCACCTCTGCGGTTTTTATTTTTTGCGCTATAAATGGAAAAAGACCGAAAATTTTGAAAAAAAATGATATTTTCTACTTTTTGTTATAAAAAAAATCCAATAAACTCAATTTTAGTCATACATTTAGGCCAAAATGTATTCGGCCACATGTTTTTGGTAAAAAAAATGTCAATAAGCGTATATTTATTGGTTTGCGCAAAAGTTATAGCGTCTACAAACTAGGGTACATTTTCTGTAATTTACACAGCTTTTAGTTTATGACTGCCTATGTCATTTCTTGAGGTGCTAAAATGGCAGGGCAGTACAAAACCCCCCCAAATGACCCCATTGTGGAAAGTAGACACCCCAAGGAAATTGCTGAGAGGCATGTTGAACCCATTGAATATTTATTTTTTTTGTCCCAAGTGATTGAATAATGACAAAAAAAAAAATATATATTTACAAAAAGTTGTCACTAAATGATATATTGCTCACACAGGCCATGGGCCTATGTGGAATTGCACCCCAAAATACATTCTGCTGCTTCTCCTGAATATGGGGATACCACATGTGTGGGACTTTTTGGGAGCCTAGCCGCGTACGGGGCCCCGAAATCCAATCACCGCCTTCAGGATTTCTAAGGGCGTAAATTTATGATTTCACTCTTTACTGCCTATCACAGTTTCGGAGGCCATGGAATGCCCAGGTGGCACAAAACCCCCCCAAATGACCCCATTTTGGAAAGTAGACACCCCAAGCTATTTCCAGAGAGGCATATTGAGTCCATGGAATATTTTATATTTTGACACAAGTTGCGGGAAAGTGACACATTTTTTTTTTTTTTTGCACAAAGTTGTCACTAAATGATATATTGCTCACACAGGCCATGGGCATATGTGGAATTGCACCCCAAAATACATTTAGCTACTTCTCCTGAGTACGGGGATACCACATGTGTGGGGCTTTTTGGGAGCCTAGCCGTGTACGGGACCCCGAAAACCAATCACCGCCTTCAGGATTTCTAAGGGTGAAAATTTTTGATTTCACTCTTCACTGCCTATCACAGTTTCGGAGGCCATGGAATGCCCAGGTGGCACAAAACCCCCCCAAATGACCCCATTTTGGAAAGTAGACACCCCAAGCTATTTGCTGAGAGGCATGGTGAGTATTTTGCAGCTCTCATTTGTTTTTGAAAATGAAGAAAGACAAGAAAAAACTTTTTTTTTTTCTTTTTTCAATTTTCAAAACTTTGTGACAAAAAGTGAGGTCTGCAAAATACTCACTATACCTCTCATCAAATAGCTTGGGGTGTCTACTTTCCAAAATGGGGTCATTTGGGGGGGGTTTGTGCCACCTGGGCATTCCATGGTCTCCGAAACTGTGATAAGCAGTCAAGAGAGAAATCAAAAATTCACGCCCTTAGAAAGCCTGAAGGCGGTGCTTGGTTTTCGGGGTTCCGTACGCGGCTAGGCTCCCAAAAAGTCTCACACATGTGGTATCCCCGTACTCAGGAGAAGCAGCAGAATGTATTTTGGGGTATAATTTCACATATTCCCATGGCATGTTTGAGCAATATATCATTTAGTGACAATTTTGTGCAAAAAAAAAAAAAAATTGTCTCTTTCCCGCAACTTGTGTCGCAATATAAAATATTCCATGGACTCGACATGCCTCTCAGCAAATAGCTTGGGGTGTCTACTTTCCAAAATGGGGTCATTTGGGGGGGTTTTGAACTGTCCTGGCATTTTATGCACAACATTTAGAAGCTTATGTCACACATCACCCACTCTTCTAACCACTTGAAGACAAAGCCCTTTCTGACACTTATTGTTTACATGAAAAAGTTTTTTTTTTTTGCAAGAAAATTACTTTGAACCCCCAAACATTATATATTTTTTTTAAAGCAAATGCCCTACAGATTAAAATGGTGGGTGTTTCATTTTTTTTTTTCACACAGTATTTGCGCAGCGATTTTTCAAACGCATTTTTTGGGGAAAAAACACACTTTTTTCAATTTTAATGCACTAAAACACACTATATTGCCCAAATGTTTGATGAAATAAAAAAGATGATCTTAGGCCGAGTACATGGATACCAAACATGACATGCTTTACAATTGCGCACAAACGTGCAGTGGCAACAAAATAAATACATTTTTAAAAGCCTTTAAAAGCCTTTACAGGTTACCACTTTAGATTTACAGAGGAGGTCTACTGCAAAAATTACTGCCCTCGATCTAACCTTCGCGGTAATACCTCACATGCATGGTGCAATTGCTGTTTACGTTTGACGACAGACCGCTGCTTGCGTTCGCCTTAGTGCGAGAGCAGGGGGCGACAGGGGTGCTTTTTTTTTTTTTTTTTTTTTTCTTTATTATTTTTTTGCTTTTTTATCTTATTTTTAAACTGTTCCTTTCATTTTTATTTTTTTTTAATCATTTTTATTGTTATCTCGGGGAATGTAAATATCCCCTATGATAGCAATAGGTAGTGACAGGTACTCTTTTTTCAAAAAATTGGGGTCTATTAGACCCTAGATCTCTCCTCTGCCCTCAAAGCATCTGACCACACCAAGATCGGTGTGATAAAATGCTTCCCCAATTTCCCAATGGCGCTATTTACATCCAGCGAAATCTAAGTCATAAAATGCTCGTAGCTTCCGGTTTCTTAGGCCATAGAGATGTTTGGAGCCACTCTGGTCTCTGATCAGCTCTATGGTCAGCTGGCTGAATCACCGGCTGCATTTTCAGGTTCCCTGTTGAGACAGGAGAGCCAGAGAAAAACACGGAAGATGGTGGAGGGGGGGGCATTCCCTCCCACGGCTTGTAAAAGCAGTCTAGAGGCTAATTAGCCGCTAGGATTGCTTTTACATGAAAGCCGACCGCTGGCTGAAAAGAATGATACCAAGATGATACCTAAACCTGCAGGCATCATTCTGGTATAACCACTCAAAGTTGTGAATGGCGTACCTGAAGACAAAAAAATGGTTAACAATAAAGCACAGTAAACGGTAAAGTATAAAAAATTGCATACCTGAAAAGCAAACATGATAAAACATAATAACAATAAAACATTACAGAATAGAATACAGTAAAAAAGAGCAGAACAATAGAGAGAATAGAGAGAGAGAGAACAATAAAACGACAACTATTTTTTTTTTATTTTATATATATATATATATATATATTTTTTTTTTTACACTTTTTTTGTAACTAACTTTTATAACTGTAACCGGTTCCAGGTTCGGGTCTCTCAAAATGCGATGGCATCTTGGGAGACCCTGTGAAAGTGTGCCTAGTCTGTGCAATGCTGTACCCTACGCTAATACTCAACTAGTGCATGGTAGCGTTCAAAACATTCACCAATGCAAAGACCAGGATTGTCAGGACAGGAGGGACAATAATAGCGGGTGTCACGCCTATATCCGCGCTAGCTGCAGACACAATATCTTTTTTGGGGGCGTTCGCTGGGTAGGGGTACTCGGGAGGACATAAAGAAAATGCCTCTCATGCAGCCGACTGCATTTGGTTGGGGATGTGAATGGGGGAAGTACGGGCGCTGCAGAAGCGGTGGGTTCCCAATTAGGATTGGCGAATGCAGTAGGAAGGGCACTCTGGGCACGACGGGCCTGTGTTTGTCTTTTTGGTGGCAGCGGGACACTACTTGTGCTTGCCACCTCACCAGCTTGAACTGCACTTATGGGACTCGCCACGTCACCAAGTGTTACTGCAGTGCTGGTTTGACTACGACCGGGGTGTACTAGGCCGCTGGCGCTTGCCAGTTCACCAAAACGCTACCAAAAAATCTGTTGGCGATCGCAGGGATCAGGCCTGACTCTGCGAACGCTGCAGTTATGCGTTTTAGTCTTTTGTAAGTGACAGTGATCGATCGATACTGCACTTGGGTGGGCTGGGCTGGGCCGGGCGGAGGGGCAAAACGCAGGTGCTAGCAGGTATCTGGGCTGATCCCGCTAACACTGCGTTTGTGAGAACCCTAAACTGCTGGGGATGCTAGTATAGATCTGATCGGATCAGATATTGATCCGTTCAGATACTATACCACTAAGGGAGGTGTACGGTGCGTGCGTGGGTGTTAGCGGTACTGGCGCTAACCTGACGCTGCCTGGGGCTGGTGCTTGCCAGTTCACCAAAATACTACCAAAAAAACTGTTAGCGATCGCAGGGATCAGGCCTGACTCTGCGAACGCTGCAGTTATGCATTTAGTGTTTTGTAAGTGTCAGTGATCGATCGATACTGCACTTGGGTGGGCTGGGCCGGGCGGAGGGGCAAAACGCAGGTGCTAGCAGGTATCTGGGCTGATTCCGCTAACACTGCGTTTTTGGGAACCCTAAACTGCTGGGGACACTAGTATAGATCTGATCGGATCAGATATTGATCCGTTCAGATACTATACCACTAAGGGAGGCGTATGCTGCGTGCGTGGGTGTTAGCGGTACTGGCGCTAACCTGACCCTGCCTGGGGCTGGTGCTTGCCAGTTCACCAAAATACTACCAAAAAAACTGTTAGCGATCGCAGGGATCAGGCCTGACTCTGCGAACGCTGCAGTTATGCGTTTAGTCTTTTGTAAGTGACAGTGATCGATCGATACTGCACTTGGGTGGGCTGGGCTGGGCCGGGCGGAGGGGCAAAACGCAGGTGCTAGCAGGTATCTGGGCTGATCCCGCTAACACTGCGTTTTTGGGAACCCTAAACTGCTGGGGACGCTAGTATAGATCTGATCGGATCAGATATTGATGCGTTCAGATACTATACCACTAAGGGAGGCGTATGCTGCGTGCGTGGGTGTTAGCGGTACTGGCGCTAATCTGACGCTGCCTGGGGCGACGCATATCACCGCCGGGCGATCAGGGGGCTAAACCTTTATTCGGTAATAAACGGCGGGTGCCCTGACACTATAAAAAATAAACAAACTAACCAGCGTCAACCGTAACGGTTATACGGTGATCAGTGGTGAAAGGGTTAACTAGGGGGCAATCAAGGGGTTAAAACATTTATTCGGTAGTATATGGGGGTCCCTGACGCTATAAAACGCTGACAGCGAACCTAAATATTTATGTCCCTAACTAGCGTCACCAGCGACACTAATACAGCGATCAGAAAAATGATCGCTTAGTGACACTGGTGACAGGGGGTGATCAAGGGGTTAAAACTTTATTAGGGGGGGTTAGGGGGGTACCCTAGACCTAAAGGGGGGTAACAGTATCTGTCCCAACACTGTAACTGTCACAAACTGACACTATGCAGTAATCAGAAAAAAAAAAAACTGCTGGTGTCAGTTTGTGACAGGGGGGGGGTGATTGGGGGGGGGATCGGGGGGCGATCGGGGGGGGGATCGGGGTGTTTTGTGTGCCTGGCATGTTCTACTGTGTGTGTGTGTGTTGGTGCACTCACATTGATGTCTTCTCTCCTCGGGCCGGAACGGAAATTACCGAGCCGAGGAGAGATGACATAATTTCCTTTGCTGCTGTTTAGCATACAGCAGCAAAGGAATGATTCGATTGGCCGGCGGCGATCGCGAGGGGGGGGCCACGAACGGATGGTCTCCCCCTCACCACCGATCGCCGCTGGACAAATGACGACCGCCTCGGGCACCGGGGGGGGGTCCGATCGGACCCCCCACCCGCGGAAGGCAAATCACGTACCCTGTACGTGATTTTGCCTGTCCGTGCCACTTTGCCGACGTACATCGGCGTGAGGCGGTCGTCAAGTGGTTAAAGTGTTACTAAACCCAGTAATATGAAAATAGTTCATCCGCCCCCCACCCCACAGTGCCCACAGCTTTGGCTGATCTGTATACCATGGTCAGAGATAAATTGCACAGTTTCTCCAGTGCTGAGAGATCAGGTAGGAACAGATTTCCACTGCAGCCTGTATACATGCCTACATGTGTGATGCCAATATCATGTGACCTGGCTATTTCTGAGAACAAGTAAATGTTCTCTCCAGCATAAAAGACACAACTGAGCATGTGCAGGTCAGCTACTTTGCCTGTGTTAGCTGGCTTTCTCCAGATAGACAGTGCAGGAGGGGGAGGATCTGTGCATACAGGATAAAACAGCCTTTTTACACAATGCAGAGTATTAACCCCTTAAGTTTCACATGTTATGCAACTTCCTTGCAAACAGTATGTTTGTCTTTAGTAAATCAACACCCATAGCTGCCAAGTGTCCAACCTTCTTCAGGACAGTCATCTCATTTTTCAAATTGTCTCATGCCCCCATTTTCTAACTAATGTCTTGCCAGATAAGGAACAATGCTTATTTCCCTTCTGCTCATGCACAATGATTTTTTTTTGCTATAAACAGAAGAGTGTTCTTACAGTTTCCCCAGGATTGCTGGGCAGATGTGCTTTATGCTGCACAAATTATCCTCTAGTGGAAAATTGCAAGGGTTGATTTAAGGCACATAGACTGTTCACTTTGAAAGATAATTTTTCCTTAGTTCAGTGAATGTGCTCAAAATGTATTTTGTAAATAACTCACAATCACATGCAAGGAAAAAAACAGTATTCTTGAACATGATTGGTTAATGCAAATCAGCATGATTTTACCTCATTAACCGCTTGCCGCCTGCTGCACGCTTATATACGTCGGCACAGTGGCAGCGGTGGGCAAATTGGCGTACCTGTAAGTCTCCTCTAATTGGCGGGGCTAGCGGGTGTGTGCCGCATACAGCGTGACCGTGCCCGCGGGACCCGCGGACTCGATGTCTGCCGGTGTCCCGGCGATTGTGTCACGGAGCCACAGAACGGGGAGATGCCCGATGTAAACAAGGCATTTCCCCATTCTGCCTAGTGACATGACAGTGATCACTGCTCCCTGTCATCGGGAGCAGTGATTGCTGTCATGTCAGTGGAAGCCCATCCCCCACAGTTAGAATCACTCCCTAAGACACACTTAACCCATTGCCCCCTAGTGTTTAAACCCTTCCCTGCCAGTGTCATTTACACAGTAATTAGTGCATTTTTATAGCACTGATGGCTGTATAAATGACAATGGTCCCAAAAGTGTGCCAAAAGTGTCCAATGTGTTCACCATAATGTCGCAGTCATGATAAAAATTGCAGATCGCCGCCATTACCAATAATACAAAATTAATAATAAAAAATGCCATAAAACTATCCCCTATTTTGTAGACGCTATAACTTTTGCGCAAACCAATCAATTTATGCTTATTGTGATTTTTTTTTACCGTAAATATGTAGAAGAATACATATTGGCCTAACTGGGAAAAAATTTGTTTTTTTATGTATTTTTGGGAGATATTTTTTATAGCAAAAAGTAAAAAATATTGCTTTTTTTTCAGAATTGTTGCCCTTTTTTTGTTTATAGCGAAAAAAATAAAAACCGCAGAGGTGATCAAATACCACCAAAAGAAAGCTTTAAAGGGCGTCAATTTTGTTTGGGTGCAACGTCGCACGACCATGCAATTGTCAGTTAAAGTGACGCAGTGCCGAATCGCAAAAAGTGCTCTGGTCAGGAAGGGGGTAAAATCTTCCGGGGCTGAAGGGGTTTACTAAGCTGAGGATAGAATCCCTTGCAAAGCTTTTTTGCTGTTCGTAAATCAATTCTACAGAATCAGCAGGTAGAGCAGTTCATCACAGACTTCTTCATCTAACTATAGCCCAGTCTCATTCTGGGGGTCAAATCAGTAAAGTAATGCTAAACAATGATCTAATAATGGTTACATGATATAAGATATATACCGTATTTATCGGCGTATAACACGCACTTTTTTCCCCTTAAAATCAGGGGAAAGTCGCAGGTGCGTGTTATACGCCGATCCCCGCCGATCCCGAGCTGTCCAAATGTCAAAATCGCGGACCGCGATTTGAAAATGGCGCCGCCGGAGCCGAAGTACACAGAGCCGGTCCTCGGCTCTTTCCGGCGGCTCTCGTTTACTTTCGGCTCCACTCGTAGTCCCGAGCGGAGCTATCCGAACCTACTCGGATAGCTCCGCTCGGGACTACGAGTGAAGCCGAAAGTAAACGAGAGCCGCCGGAAAGAGCCGAGGACCGGCTCTTTCCGGCGGCTCTCGTTTACTTTCGGCTCCACTCGTAGTCCCGAGCGGAGCTATCCGAACCTACTCGGATAGCTCCGCTCGGGACTACGAGTGGAGCCGAAAGTAAACGAGAGCCGCCGGAAAGAGCCGAGGACCGGCTCTGTGTACTTCGGCGCCGGCGGCGCCATTTTCAAATCGCGGACTGCGATTTTGAAGCCCTGGAAGCAGGGACAGGGGATCCCAGGCTGCACTGGGGCAAGGCTGCACTGGGGAAGGCTGCACTGACAAGGCTGCACTGGGGAAGGCTGCACTGGGGAAGGCTGCACTGACAAGGCTGCACTGACAAGGCTGCACTGACAAGGCTGCACTGGGGAAGGCTGCACTGGGGAAGGCTGCACTGACAAGGCTGCACTGACATGGCTGCACTGACATGGCTGCAATGAAGGGCATTTAAATGTAAGTTTTTTTTTCCTTCAACTTCCCTCCTAAAAGTTTTTTTTCCTTAAAATTCCCTCCTAAATTGGGGTGCGTGTTATACGCCGGTGCGTGTTATACGCCGATAACTACGGTATATATATATATATATATATATATATATATATATATATATATATATATATATATATATATATATATATATATATATATATATATATATATACACACACACACATATATATATATATATATATATATATATATATATATATATACACACACACATATATATATATATATATACACATATATATATATATAAATCAGGCTGCTTCTTAGGCTGTCTCTCATTTGTGCAATTGCATCCCCTGCATCTACAGTGCTGGGCAACCAACTGAGACAATTGTCCGATGGTCTTTGGCAAAAGTAGCACTGGGGATCAGACAGGTATTGGGCCTATTGACACTTTTTCATTTGGGTGCATTGTGGTAACTCACATTACATACATTGGCATGGTACACTGCTATTCATTTATGAATAGCTCCCCAACACACTAATGCCGTGTACACACCATTGCACATTCCAACAACAAAATCCATGTTTTTTTTCTGAAGGATGTTGGCTCAAACTTGTCCTGCATACACACGGTCACACAAATCTTGTCGGAAATTCTGATCGCCAAGAACGCGGTGATGTACAACACATACGATGAGCCGAGAAAAATTAAGTTCAATAGCCAGTGTGGCTCTTCTACTTGATTCCGCGCATGTGTGGAACTTTGTGCATCGGAATTGTGTACACGCGGTCGGAATTTACGGATTTTGTTGTCGGAAAATTTGAGATCCAGATCTCAAATTTTGTTTGTCAGAAAATGTCCGATGGAGCCTACACATGGTCAGAATTTTCAACAACCAGCTCCCATCGAACATTTCCCATTGGAAAATCCGACCGTGTGTACGCAGCATAAGGCTATGCACCCCAAACAGACAAGCACCGGTGATGCACTAATATATGTTGTGGAGGGCTGCAAGGAAAAACATTTTTGCATGTTTGTTTTCTTGTTTATTCTGGTATGTTGACAGCCCATTCATTTAACACCTATGCGTGCGTTAATGCAGTGCACCAGGACTGCAAAGTGTGAATGGGCCCTTTAACCCCAAACCAATGCACAATTAAGACATTTTCAGGGGCAAATTAATTATATTGTAGTGCAAATATAAAGAAGCTGAGAGATGAATCAAACTGTAATATTATAATAAATCTGTCTCAAAATCCTGTTTAGCATTGCCTTGCTGCTCATTCATTTAAACTGGAGAAAAGAAAGTAAGAACCAAACTAGAGCCAATTATATTGCTTGTTTTATTTTTCCTGTAAAATGAATAGGTATGTTTTATTAGTTCTAATTGACAAAATTCAAATTTTGTTCATTTCCTTTGCTTTGTTTTGTTTTAAAGAATTGACAGATTCAGTTATTGGGATTGCATATTATTTGCTATCTCACTCCAAATAAAGTAGGTACAATATATTTAGCAGATATGACAGCTGCTCTTCTTAGAACAATGCCTTGCATTTAATTAGTCTAGACTTCTTTATTTCAGAATAAAACACAATGAGGGCATGAAAACAAACAGTGATGTGGGCTTTATTGTATGCTCAGAAATGTGTTCCATACTTATAAGTAAAGTGATAGATTTTCTCTAAGTAGACTCACTCATTTTTCATCTTTGTCAGTTGGAACAATATTGATAGATATTTGTTGATGTGAAGAAATCTTGAGATCGACCTGCTGAAGAAAGATGAAGATATAGCTGGTGTACAGGGATACCAGGCTTCTCTGCGTGCAGCCTATTTCCTATGTGTTAGAGACAGTGGAGGCAGAAACTTAGCTCACAAAATTAAGTGGAAAGTGAAACATTAATAAGTACACAGAAACATATGTTTTAATGGTTGTTAAAGTGGTTGTTAAGCCACTGTATAAAGTACATGCAATCCCCTCTGTTAGAAAATGTTCTATGCCCCAGTGTCTGTGCTTTTCAAAAATATGCCCATTACTACCTTATTTCACAGCGCTGCTCGGCACTCACGTGACTCCTCGCTGCTTCCTCTCCTGATCTGACAGTTACAGTGGGCAAGAATCCTCTGCTGACATCAGTCAGGAGGGGAAAAGAGGAGGAGAGAACCGAGATGTCAGCCAGGGAGGAGGGGAGGAGAGGAGGAGAGCAACCAGGAGTCACGTGAGCCCTGAGCAGTGCTGTGAAACAAGATAGTAATGGGCATATTTTTTACAAAGCACAGACACTGGAGCATAGGTCATTTTCTAACAGAGGGGATTGCATTTACTTTTTACTGTTATTTCAGCAGCGAGAGGGGGGCAGGCCCTGACACAGAGCTGACAGGCAGGGAGGGGAGGGGGGAGAGAGGACAGAGGAGACCTGCAGATAGCTGTGGATGACGGAGACATGTAAACTGACCGTGGTGTCAGGCCTCAGCAGCCATGATAATCCGTGATCAGTTTACAGGGGGGAGGGCAGAACCAGGCAGGATCAAAAATGTATTTTGAAGGGGAGCTCCAAGTAAGACACCAAATTCATGGTATTTGAGAATTTGATTGTATCAGTTAGGCTCCAATGAAATGTAGCGTTTCTCCCAAAGCGGCCGATGAGAAAGTACCCAGGTATCCCTAGCTAGTACACAGGCTGACAGTCACAAGCACAGTTCCACGCACACAAACAGTGCAGGCTCAGTCTAGAAGATATCTTTTTAGAATTCATTGCGGAATAACTTGAACATGGGAAAGGTTGGATCAGGATACTCAAAACAATAGCAGAAATAACAGAAGGACAGCTTCTCACGAGGTATGAGCGTTTGGCTCGAACATTGGGTGTTTGCCGAATAGCGAACAGTTTGGGGTGTTCAAAAGCCGCGGAACACCCTTTAAAAGTCTATGGGAGAAATCAAAAGTGCTCATTTTAAAGGCTTATATGCATGGTATTAAAAATTGTTTGGGGACCCGGGTCCTGCCCTAGGGGACATGTATCAATGCAAAAAAGTTTTAAAAATGGCCAGCAGTGATTGTAATAATGCTTAAAGTGAAACAATAGAAGTGAAATATTCCTTTAAATTTCATACCTGGGGGGTGTCTATAGTGTGCCTGTAAAGTGGCACATTTTTCCCGTGTTTAGAACAGTCCCTGCACAAAATGACATTTCTAAAGGAAAAATTGTCACTAAAAACTGATCGCGGCTGTAATGAATTGGCTGTATGGAATTTGTGGGGAGCCCATGCCATTTTTTTTATTTTGGCGTGGGGTTCCCCTTAAAATCCATACCAGACCTGATGGGTCTGGTGTGGATTTTGAGGGGGACCCCTACGCCATTTTTTTTTAAATGTTGGTTTTCCCTTAATATTCATACCAGAGCCAAAGGGCTTGGTATGGATTTTTGGGGGGACCAGCATGCCTTTTTCTCAATTACTTTTATCTGCATTGCCGAGACCCGACAATTCATTACAGCCGCAAATAGTTTTAAATGACTTTTTTTCCTTTAGAAATATCATTTTGTGCAGGGACTGTTCTAAACATGGGAAAAATTTGCCACTTTACAGGCATACTATAGACTCCCCCCAGGTATGAAATTTAAAGGAATATTTCACTTTTATTGTTTCACTTTAAGCATTGTTAAAATTACTGCTCCCGAAAAAACTGCAGTTTTTAAAACTTTTTTTTGCATTGATACATGTGCCCTGGTGCAGGACCCAGGTCACCAAACACTTTTTATGAAAATAACTTGCATATTGATTTTTCATGTTCGTGTCCCATAAACTTTAACTGTGTTCAAACAATATTTTTGCCTGTTCGCATGTTCTGCTGCGAACCAAACCCGGGGGTGTTTGTCTCATCCCTACTTCTCACTTAACTTCTCTAAATAGCCTTTCCTTGACAGGTAACAGGCAGTGAGGATCCCTAAGACCTAAAGCAGGCCCCATCCATATAGCAACCTCTGGCACTTAGATTCCTTCTAGCACTTGCACACCCCAGAGTGTGCAGCACAGTCCTTACTCACAATTAGGGATGAGCCGAAAAACCCCCCTGTTCGGTTCGCACCAGAACATGCGAACAGGAAAAAAGTTTGTTCGAACACGCAAACACCGTTAAAGTCTATGGGACACGAACATGAATAATCAAAAGTGCTAATTTTAAAGGCTTATATGCAGGTTGTTGTCATAAAAAGTGTTTGGGGACCTGGGTCCTGCCCCAGGGGACATGGATTAATGCAAAAATAAGTTTTAAAAATGGCCGTTTTTTCAGGAGCAGTGATTTTAATAATGCTTAAAGTCAAACAATAAAACTGTAATATCCCTTTAAATTTCATAGCTGGGGGGTGTCTATAGTATGCCTGTAAAGGGGCGCATGTTTCCCGTGTTTAGAACAGTCTGAGAGCAAAATTATATTTCAAAGAAGAAAAGTCATTTAAAACTACTCGCAGCTATTGCATTGCCGGTCCGACAATACACATAGAAGTTCATTGATAAAAACGGCATGGGAATTTCCCACAGGGGAACCCAAACCAAAATTTAAAAAAAAATGACGTGGGGGTCCCCCTAAATTCCATAGCAGACCCTTCAGGTCTGGTATGGATTTTAAGGGGAACCCTGCGCCAAAATTTAAAAAAACGGCGTGGGGTCCCCCCAAAAATCCATACCAGACCCTTATCCGAGCACACAACCTGGCAGGCCGCAGGAAAAGAGGGGGGACGAGAGAGCGCCCCTCTCCTGAACCGTACCAGACCACATGCCCTCAACATTGGTAGGATGCTTTGGGGTAGCCCCCCAAAACACCTTGTCCACATGTTGATGAGGACAAAGGCCTCATCCCCACAACCCTGGCCAGTGGTTGTGGGGGTCTGCGGGCGGGGGGCTTATCAGAATCTGGAAGCCCCCTTTAACAAGGGGACCCCCAGATCCCGCCCCCCCTTTGTGAAATGGTAAGGGGGTACAAAAGTACCCCTACCATTTCACTAAAAAACTGTCAAAAATGTTAAAAATGACAAGAGACAGTTTTTGACAATTTCTTTATTTAAATGCTTCTTCTTTCTTCTATCTTCCTTCATCTTCTTCTTCTTCTTCTGGTTCTTCCTCCAGTGTTCTCCTCCAGCATCTCCTCCGCGGCGTCTTCTATCTTCTTCTCCTCAGGCCGCTCTGCACCAATGACATGGGGAGAGGCTCCCGCTCTTCTCTTCATCTTCTTCTCTTCTTCATCTTCTTCTCTTCTTCATCTTCTTCTCCGGGCCGCTCCGCATCCATGCTGGCATGGTGGGAGGCTCCCGCTGTGTGACGCGTCTCCTCTTCTGATGGTTCTTAAATAACAGGGGGGCCCCTCTGATGCACGGTGACTTGATGGGACTTCCCTGTGACGTCACAGGGAATGCCACAGGGAAGTCCCGTCATGTCCCGTGCGTCAGAGGGGGGCGGGGTCACCGGGTGGCCCCAGTCCCCCGTTATTTAAGAACCGTCAGAAGAGGAGACGCCTCAAACAGCGGGAGCCTCCCACCATGCCAACATGGATGCGGAGCGGCCCGGAGAAGAAGATGAAGACGAGAAGAAGAAAAGAAGAGAAAAAGATGAAGAAGAGAAGAAGATGAAGAGAAGAGCGGGAGCCTCCCCCCATGCCATGGGTGCGGAGCGGCCCGGGGAGAAGAAGATAGAAGACGCCGCAGAGGAGATGCTGGACGAGAACACCGGAGGAAGAACCAGAAGAGCCAGAAGAACCAGAAGAAGAAGAAGAAAATGAAGAAAGAAAGATAGAAGAAAGAAGAAAGAAGAAGCATTTAAATAAAGGAATTGTCAAAAACTGTCTCTTGTCATTTTTAACATTTTTGACAGTTTGTTAGTAAAATGGTAGGGGTACTACCATTTCACACAGGGGGGGCGGGATCTGGGGGTCCCCTTGTTAAAGGGGGCTTCCAGATTCCGATAAGCCCCCAGCCCGCAAACCCCCACAACCACCGGCCAGGGTTGTGGGGATGAGGCCCTTGTCCTTGTCAACATGGGGACAAGGTGTTTTGGGGGGCTACCCCAAAGCACCCTTTCAATGTTGAGGGCATGTGGCCTGGTACAGTTCAGGAGGGGGGGCGCTCTCTCGTCCCCCCTCTTTTCCTGTGGCCTGCCAGGTTGCATGCTCGGATAAGGGTCTGGTATGGATTTTTGGGGGGACTCCACGCCGTTTTTTTTAAATTTTGGCACGGGGTTCCCCTTTAAATGGAATTTAGGGGGACCCCCACGTCATTTCTTTTTTAAATTTTGGCCGGAGTTCCCCTTAATATCCATACCAGACCTGAAGGGCCTAGTATGGAATTTAGGGGGACCCCACGTCATTTTTTTTTTTTAATTTTGGTTCGGGGTTCCCCTGTGGGGAATCCCCATGCCGTTTTTATCAATGAACTTTTATGTGTATTGTCGGACCGGCAATGCAATAGCCGCGAGTAGTTTTAAATGACTTTTTTTCCTTTAAAATGTCAGTTTGCTGTCAGACTGTTCTAAACATGGGAAACATGCGCCCCTTTACAGGCATACTATAGACACCCCCCAGGTACGAAATTTAAAGGGATATTACACTTTTATTGTTTGACTTTAAGCATTATTAAAATCACTGCTCCTAAAAAACTGCCATTTTTAAAACTTTTTTTGCATTGATCCATGTCCCCTGGGGCAGGACCCAGGTCCCCAAACACTTTTTATGACAATAACTTGCATATAAGCCTTTAAAATTAGCACTTTTGATATCTCCCATAGCCTTTAAAGGGTGTTCCGCGGCATTCGAATTTGCCGGGAACACCCCAAATTGTTCGATGTTCGGCGAACTTGCGAACAGCCGATGTTTGAGTCAAACATGAGTTTGACTCGAACTCGAAGCTCATCCCTACTCACAATGTCACAGGTGCTGTCTAAAACCCAGCATCCACATAGTTCCTCAGTGAGGGAGACAAAAGATATCAGACCAGGACTCCAGGATGATGTCCTCCAGAAAATAATCCTTTAGTAATCAGCTCCAAGCCTGTAGCCCAGCTCCTGCTCAGGCCCAGACTGCAATTCTTGTCTCAGTGTAGTCACATCCCAGAGGCAGCAGCCCCATGTGAACTGAGGCCATCTTTGAAGAGGAAAGAACTCTCTGGAAAGGCCTCCAAGACACTTATCAACTCCCCAGCCACCTTCTGGACACCTGCTTCCAGGGATTGGCTGGTGCATGATAAATAGTCATAATGGCCATTTGACTCTCCCTGCCCTATATTCTGGAAACTTTATCCATGAGCAAGTGAGAGAAATCAAACACCCAGCTTGGGAAATCCTGACCAGAGAAAAACAATCAATTGCTGCTACACTAACTGCGTGAAGCCAAAAAATAAATTTAGCCTAGCAACCTAACTAACGAAATTGCTAAAGAAATATGCAGATGAAAAAAATTTCTAGACTGTATTTTTTACATTAAAAATATATTTTCCCTAAAGTTTAAATTGAACATTTCAAATATCCATATTACTGCAGAACCTTAATCTAACAACTGAAAATATCACTAAAAAGAGATTTAAACCCTAATTCTAATATTTAACACTAACCCTGCCTCCCACACACTTGAATTACTACTGCCCATCAAAATGATGGTCTGCCCCACTGGTCAATAGGAATGTGTTAAAGGGTAATCTATAACACTACAAGATTTGAGGGTGTGATTGGTTATCTATTGCTTTATGCATATCTTTAATATGGCTTTACCCTCATTTCCTGTCGTTGTTACAACAAGACAGATCATTCTTCTCAATTTAAGCAATCAAATACACATCAAAAAGTTTATATAGCACAAAAGATTTCTGAAACATGAGATCTATTTAATAAAACAATCATATTTTAGCATTTTATTGTTAAATGTACGGCAAGCATAAAGCAACACAGTCATTAAAAAAGTATCCTATTAAACTATGTAAATACAACTTAGCAAAGCCAATCTTTGCTATTTTGCAGAACCACAGCCACACCTGGAATCTTCATCATTCATTTCCAAATATTGGAGAAATCTACATTTTCACCCTTCAGAGCTATACAAAAAAGGACAGTGTCATCAAGAGTACTTATTATTCTCCTCTGGTGGAGATGGACAATCCTTCCTACACAGAACAGATCGCCAGGTTTTATTGATGTTTAAATAGTTTGTTTGGACCAAGCTGGTCCAAACAAACTACATACTTCATTAATTTCTTTCCCCTTGACTCTAAGTATTTAAGTAAAGTTAAAAGTATTTATTCTTCTTTTATTGAGATACTTAAAGACAAGGTTTGAGTTTCCTTAGCTTAGCAGCAGTAGCAGAGGCTAAATTAGAAAAAAATTTTGGCTGTGCCCTTGAAAATAAATTTCATTATAGGATAGAAGCTGACAACAAAGTACGAGTAAATATATAAATGCAGAGCTAATTCTGTGATCTGTGACATAAAAAACAACATAACAACGCGTCACTCAGAGATAATGTGAAACTAGTGATGACTTGAGAATCAAACACAGGCAGGTATATGCAAATCAAAAAAGGACTATCAAATATATGTGAAAAATCAATCTACAATATATGTAAAGGAAAAACCAAAAATTGTGTCCATAATGAAAAAATATTCCTTTACAGTATTTGTAAAGGAAAAAAACAAAAATTGTGTCCGTAATGAAAAAGTATTGCTCAATGAGTGCAAAGAAATTTCATGGGGAAAAAAAGGAAAATTTATTATCAAATACTTACCGTAATTTTCCTTTCCTGATGGACTCCATGGCAGCCTACGTGTGGGTTTAACCCCGCCTCCTCTCCAATGCTATAGGACCCCATTCCCATAAAAGAGTACTCACCACTAGCTACTGCGTTCCGTAACTAGCCTACTCTATGACCAATGGGTGGGAACTCCGTCTGCCATGGAGTCCATCAGGAAAGGAAAATTACGGTAAGTATTTGATAATAAATTTTCCTTTTTCCTGACAGACTCCATGGCAGCCTACTTGTGGGAAATAACTAGCCGACCACACGGGTGGGTATGTTGAATCAAACCAAAAATTTTAATTTGCCCTATCAACCGATAGGATTCTCAAAGCAAAGTTTACAGAGGACAATGAAGCAGGCTCAATACAATAGTGAGACATGAAAGTATTGATAGAGGCCCACGAGGCCGCTTTGCATATGGTGTCCGGGGCCACGTGTCGAGCTGCCGCCCATGAAGCCACCATCCCCCTGGTGGAGTGAGCTGTCACCGCCTGTGGAGGAGCCAAGCCCTTTGCCCTGTACGCTTGTTGAATAGTCTGAACAATCCAAGTAGCGAGTGTCCTAATCGAAGCTTTTTTCCCTTTATTGCTTCCTGAGTGTAAAATAAATAAATGGTCAGAACGTCTGAAGGGAGAAGTTATTCTCAGGTATTCTTTAATTGCTTCCCCTACATCCAGAGGATGAATTTCGGAGGATCCTGGAGACTTAAACGTAGGAAGGACTATTTCTTGATTATCATGGAATACTGAGGACACTTTTGGATTTAAACCCAGCATAGGGATGAGTACTACCCGGTCCGGGAAAAACGTCAGGAAGGGTTCTACACAACCCAGAGAGCCAATCTCAGAGACTCTTTTTGCCGATGTGACGGCTACTAAAAAGGCCACCTTTGCCGAAAAGTCCTTAATAGAGAGCGGGGAAGGCCCGCTAGTACTGAGTCCCGAGATTGAATCCAGAACTAGTGGCAGATCCCATTTGGGGAACCTGGATTTTCTTTGGGGCTTAAGCCTTGAGGCGCCACGAAAGAATTGCCGGATTAACGGATTATTTGCCCAAGAGGACCCCGAGAAGGCAGACAGTGCAGATACCTGGACTCTAAGCGAGCTGACGGATAATGGTAGGTCTAAACCTGTTTGAAGGAAGCTGAGGACGTCTTGCACCTCCGGGTGTCTACAAGACCTGCCGTTAGAAGAGCAGAAATCCACGAACTTGGACCAGATCCTACTGTAGACTTTATTCGTGCTAGGTCTTCTTGAGCTCATAAGAGTTGAGATCACTGTGGGAGCGCAACCAAGCGAGATTAGCCTCTCCCTCTCAAGAACCAGACCATCAGTCTCAGTACTGCCGGACATGGGTGCAGAACTGACCCCTGAGAAAGAAGGTCCGGCCTGAGAGGGAGAGGCACCGGGTCCCTGAAGCTGAGCTGGACAAGGAGAGGGAACCATGGCCTGTTCGGCCAGTATGGAGCTATCATCAACACTTCGGCTGTTTCCGAACTGAGCCTCTGCAGGAACCTCAGGATGACTGGAAGCGGTGGAAAGGCATAGGCCTTGTTGAATCTCCAGAGATCCGTCAGTGCGTCCGACCCGAGAGCCTGGCTGCAATGACCTCTGGCATAATATTTCTTCAGCTTGCAGTTGTGGCGTGAGGCGAATAGATCCACCTCGGGTTCGATCCCCAGTGATGAGACCCATCTGAATGTCTCCATATTCAGGGACCACTCGTTGTTGTCCAGCTTGGTGCGAGAAAGGAAGTCTGCTTGGGTATTTTGGACCCCTGGGACAAACACTGCCGAGATGTTGCATAGGTTCTTCTGTGCCCAGGAAAGGATGGGCTCGACTTCCCGAAGGAGATTGAGGCTCCGGGTACCCCCCTGCCTCTTCACATAGGCGACTGCCGTTGTGCTGTCCATTCTTAGTAATACTGAGTTCCCTTTCAGTAGGTGAGAGAAGGACTGCAGTGCACACCAGGCCGCTCTGAGCTCTAGGACGTTCGAACCCGGGACTGGCAGGCATGGATCCCATTTGCCCTGTGCAAGGTTCGAACCGCAGAGGGCTCCCCAGCCCGTCCCGCTGGCATCGGTCGTAACCGTGATCCAGGCGATGGGAGCAATGGAATGACATGTCAGTAAGTTCTTGCGTTGGAGCCACCAGAAGAGGCTGTTCCTCATTGATGATGTCACCCGGATGACCTGATTCTTGTCCCCTGTTTTCCATTGCTGCAGGAACCCTGACTGGAAGGGACGTAATCTCCACAAGGCCCATTTGACCATGGGAGTCGTGGAGACCATCGTGCCGATGATTATTAGACACTGAGAGGCCTTCAGGTGTGAAGTATGTAGAGCCCGAGCAATTCTGTCCCGGACCACCGGAACTTTCTGTAGTGGAAGAGAAATAGTGCTCCTTACG
This sequence comes from Lithobates septentrionalis, assembly GCA_037952835.1. Taxonomy (NCBI): domain Eukaryota; kingdom Metazoa; phylum Chordata; class Amphibia; order Anura; family Ranidae; genus Lithobates; species Lithobates septentrionalis. The sequence goes on along the minus strand of JBBDGP010002468.1, from coordinate 210,121 downwards.
GTGTCGAACTGTGCTCCCAGATATATTAGGCGTTGAGTCGGAATTAGGTGGCTCTTTGCAAGATTCAGAAGCCACCCGAAGCTGGATAGAGCGGAGATCACCTGCTCCCGGTGGGCCAGCAGCTGATCCCTGCTTTGAGATAGAACCAAGAGGTCGTTGAGGTAGTGGTAGAGCCGCACCCCCTTTAACCTTATGAGGGCCACCGTGGCTAAGAGGATCTTTGAGAAGACCCGGGGGGAGGTTGTCAACCCGAAGGGGAGGCAAATAAACTGCAGATGCTCCTGCCCTACTTGGAAACGTAGGTACTTGTGAAGCCGCTCCTCTACTGGGACGTGGAAGTAAGCGTCCTTCAAATCGATGGAAATCATCCAATCGTTTGGCTGAATGGCTTGCTGAATGGTCGACAGAGATTCCATCTTGAACTTTCCTTGCTCTATAAACTCGTTCAGGTAGGTCAGGTCTATGACCGGGCGCCAAGAGCCACTCTTTTTTCGAACTAAGAAAAGGGGAGAATATACCCCCTGAAACCATTCGTCCCTGGGGACATGTACAACTGCTCCTTGAGACTTCAGAAGGTCCACATAGGACAGAAGAGCTTTCCTTTGGTCTTCCGACCGGGGAAGAAGAGTGGAGACAAATCTGGGGGGAGGAATATTGGAAAAGGTCCATCTGTGACCTGTTGAAACTGTTCTTATCACCCAAAAGTCCGAGATCGAGGCCACCCAGACGTGCCGGAAGAGGCTTAGCCGTGCCCCTACCCGACCCGCCTGGGCAGGCGTAATCTCAAAAGGACTTTGCCTGCTCACGACCACTGGATGTCTGGCTTTTAGCGGACTTGCGAAAGGAAGCTTGACCTCTGCTCCAGTTCTTCCTGAAGTCCCTGCCGGGCTTGTAAGAGCGAGCTTCCCTGGAGCGCTCTGGGGAACGTCTTCTAAACTGAGGTTTCTTCCGCCCAAGAAGGCATCTGTCCTGGGGAAGGAAGCCCGACTTGCCACCCGTAGCACGTGATATGGCATCATCGAGTTTATTGCCAAACAGTGAGGATCCCCCGAAGGGAATTTTACACCAGGCCTGTTTGGAAATAGGGTCAGCAAGCCAAGGACGTAACCATAATGCCCGTTTGGCCGTGACTGACGATAGCATAACTCGCGCCAACAGGCGTATCAAATCAATGGATGCCTCCCCCAAGAAGACTGCCGCTAGCTTTAATTCTGCGGCCGCTGAACTTCCCGCCAGTTCTTCCGAAATTCCCTTAAGGAAGGAATCCACATTCTCCGCCCAAGCCTCCATGGCTTTTGACATGGCTGCCAGAGCAAACGCTGGTTTACAGGCCGTGCCTGCCAACCCATAGATTCTCTTCAGATCCTGGTCAATCCTTCTCTCGAGACCATCTTTGAAGGATACCGTATCCTCCAGGGGAAGAGTGACATGTTTAGCCAGCCGCATCAGGGCAGCGTCTACAAGGGGAGCATTCTCTAGATATTTCACCTCTTCTGACTTGAAGGGGTACAATCTGGAGGTTTTGTTAACCATAGACGATTTCCTATCCGTTTTGCTCCATTCCTCATCTATAATATCTTTCAGCTCTGAAAGGAGCGGAAAGCTTGAACGTTCTTTTCCGAGGTGTTTGAAGAATTTCTTCTGCTTGGCCGGGGGAGTAGCGGGATCCTCCCATTTAAGGGCCTCTTTGATTGCTTTAATTAAAGGTGACACCATGTTGAAGTCAAAGCCTCCGATTTCCTCTTCCTCCCGAAGATCATCATCTGAGGAATCAAGAGAGGCCGCATAAGGCTGGGACGTGCCCGGGTCTTCACGGGCCTCATCAGCCGGGGGGCCAGACAGCACCGTAGACTGACTCAGCGTATGGGGTGAATCCAGCTCTTTCAGGGATTGCTGTACCACACGTTTAACTAGAGATTCCAAATGCTGGGTCTCTGTTTCCTTTTCCCTGACCGCCCGGGCATAGCACCGGTCACATAGTGATTTGCCCTCCGGAACTCTTGTTCCACATCCCCAGCAGGCTCTACGATCAGAGCGGCTGTCATGGCGGTGGGAGCGGTGTCTGGAGGAGGAATGAGATCGTCTCCTCTGGTGGTGGTCTCCAGAAGCAGAGTCTCGTCTGGATCTTGAAGGAGACTGGCGTTGTGGCCTGGCAAGGTCTTTAACATTCTGGACCGGAATCTGAGGGTCCGATCTAGAAGGGCTGGAAAAAAGCACAATAGGGAAGGGAAAATGATGGGACCGTCATCAGAAAACGCATATACCATGCGACTGACCTTCCTCCCCTCTTAAGCACATACCTTGTGCGAGAGGGCTGGCCACTTAAAGGCGGTGAACTATCCATAATTTGCTTCTTCTATAAGAAGTGCGATACAATGCAGCTGGTCTGCAAAAGAGAGAAAGAATGGCCTAGATGGGCCAACAAAACCAGTAAGAAGGAGTCCGTTGCCCCTAAAGAGTCACAACATCTCATCATATATCAAGAAGAAAATTTATTTGTTTTCTTTATTATTATATTTTTTTTTTTTTTTTATTGTTTCCCCTTTTTTTTTTTTTTTTTTTTTTAAACTTTGAATATAATAAAATATATATATATATATATATATTTTTTTTTTTATTTACAAGTATATGCATTTCTTCAAAGTGCTCAAAACACTCACCTAGAGTTGACCAGTGCTGGGCATGGGGAAGACCGCTGCACTCCCGTTCACTGTGAGGGAAATCCCACTGTGAGGGAGTCTCAGAGCGGCTTTTAAAACTCCCCGCCCGTGACGTCACCGCCCATGACGCGCCTGCGCCATGGGTCAGCGATCGTACCGCGCACGCGCGGTTTCCAGGGCATTATGCCGTACTGCGCGTGCGCGAGCCAAGCCTCGGTCTCGAGGAGGCTATTGCGCACGCGCGAACAGCAAGAACGCCGTACCCGGAAGTAGTGAGGCAGGCTGGAACGCACCAGCGCTCCAGCCGCCATGAGGGGCGGAAAAGGACCCAAAACGACCGGTCTCGCTGACATAGAGACCGGAGATACCTGGGGAAAGACAGAATACAAAGAAAACACTGCCATGGAGACAAACATGCTTCCGACCTTGCCAGCCGTTCGGTACGTCCAGAAGTTTTCAGCATACAGAGGCAACCATCCCTCCACCACAAGGGGAAAATCCTCAGCCTCAAACGCTACTCGCCCGCCCGTGGCTGGGCCCTGAGCTGCACCGCAGGAGGTATGCCATAATCCTGGATCCATCCGACCGGACGTGAACAACTTGAATAGGTCCATTGGAGGAGGACAAAAAAGGAACGCAGTAGCTAGTGGTGAGTACTCTTTTATGGGAATGGGGTCCTATAGCATTGGAGAGGAGGCGGGGTTAAACCCACACGTAGGCTGCCATGGAGTCTGTCAGGAAAAATGTATATAAGTGATGCCTTTTCCACCAATGGGTACAGCAGAACAGACTTCTTCATGTGGCATTAAGCGACATACAGCTGAAATGATGAAAGAAATGGGTACGCTTACCAGAAAGGGTGGACACACTCACCATACGGCGGTGGGTCAATCAGGCATTTGGATCAATCAATCCTGTGGGTGCTTGATAGATGGTAGTGATGGTGTAAAAATGCACTTCAATGGCCTCATCCAGAGCAGTAATGGATGGATGATAATGGTTAGGGTCTCCAACAGGCAGATTTACTTGCACTCGCATGAAGTGGTCAGCTGGATGGAATACGCAAACTCCAAGGTGCAGCATATCTGATCATAAAAAAGAGAAAAAAAGAGAAAAAAAGGGCCTCCACATAGTGCATAAATCCAATGGAAAAAAAAATTATTTAAAAATGCCAAGAAAATAAAAGTACAATCACCTGGCCAGGTGAGTACAAAGAGTGATCACATAAAATATATATATCTAGATCGCGTGGTGTCAAAAAAACACAAAGGCTCAGCAACCCGACATGTTTCGGACAATAGTCCTTCAACTGGGGCAAACAGCCTAGTGTTTGGCACCACGCTTTTGGCACCACGCTATATAAGAACCCTTAAAATTGAAAGAAACGCTGGTCAGCTGTGTGCGCTAAAACTGGTCAGACACAACAACCAATCATGGGTCGTCAGTATGCTCACACTCCTTGTCAGTAGATCATATGACTCTATAGACCAATGGTCGCTCTAAACACTCCCAAACTGCGGTCACGTGTTAACACTGCCATAGATGACATCATCGCGCACCGGTGTTTGAGCTCCAAGCCTCATTTTCATTACAGGTATCAGCCTGTATGCTTTTAAGGCTAGGGGTGAGATAACCCCACCCACTCCTCAAATGTACACATCATCACGCACCGGAAAAAAGTGCTCATAGCGTAATAGCAGCTCGTGTCTACGGAAATACAGGGTCGGCTTGGCAGTAGTAAATGGAGTGGTGAGATGAAGTATGTTTATAGTCATAGAGCGGAGTGTGGACATAAAGAACATCCGATACAACAAAGTGCCTATGATTACCTTTATTAGCCAATCATCTTTTCCACAGTCTTCCCTCATTTAGTTTCACTTTGTTACTGGGATCTGACTTTCCCAGTCTTCATGGCTAACCCCAGCAAAATGTAATTATAGAGGCCATCTCAAAACCTATGGAGGGAATTCTCATTGGATATGAGTATGCCAGTTGCTAGGTCTTAGCCATTAAATGATGGAAAGGTTGGAAACAGTGACAATGTATGGTGCATGGAACATGTTTTTCTAGCAAACAAATGGTAATAGTAGGCATCTTGGCTTGTCTGCTTTTAGGCCAGGCATTATAGTTAAAAATTTTAAATGGAGTACATGTTCATTTGAAATGGTTAATCTATTCCGTGAGACTGCTTTAGATCATTGCCATCCACATTCACTCTATATCTGTGAGGCACAATATCAAACAGAGCTTCACATGGATTGAGTCCTCCCAGCACAACAAAAAAAAAAGTTTTAGAAATTCCTGCCCATGTTTTTCATCAGTGAAGCAAAAAATAGAAAGATTTACACAGGGGTTTGTGTAAGCCTATTACAAAACTATATCCAACTTCCTTGCTATTCTGCTTCACTTTCTGGGCATTATTCTACTGGGATATATGTCAGATGTCGCTCGGGTTAGGGTCCTATCTGTAGAGGCAGATGGGGCTGGACATGTGCCCAGCACATTTTCACACATGCTGCCTTAGCAGTAACTGCCTCTTTCACTGCCCTTCCCCTTCTGTGGGTAAACCCACCTTTCTAATTAGGGTTAACTCCTGAACTAATTGTTCTGAGCAATCAGGTTCCACAGACTACAACCAAGTTGCATTGGTATAGTTGAACAATGCTGTAGTCAGTGCTGGATACCCACAGTCTCTCTCAGCAATTGAATACTCCTGTGTCGGTTCCTCTGGCTCCCCCTATTGGATAGCTTAAATTAGTTTTCTTGATTTTATTCTGGCTCCTGTGTCTCCTTTGCAGTGGCTCATAGGTCTTCTTCACATTTTCTTTTTTGGCTTATGGTGTAGCCTCAAGGAGTGTGGAGAATAGGGCACTCTGGATAACAAAGAGACTTTGACAAACAGTACGTGACTGGCTCTTGAAATGGGATTAATGCACCACAGCAGCACTTCTGAACAAGGAAGCAAACTTTATAGGAAAAACAAAACAGAGAAGAAGGCGCTTCTAAGTGCAGTAATAAAACACTTTAATGACAAGGAATGGTTAAAAACACTTACAAGATGGAAGTGAAAAACAGGCATATCAATAAGTCCATAATGTCCAGCAGGATGCCTCCTGGGAGTAAAGACAGCTGCAAATGGAAGTTCCAGCCGACCAGTGGTGGTAAACACTGTGTCTCTGATCCAAGATGGAGAGCTATGCTGTCAGGATATTGGTTTGAAGAAGGAGCGACTGGGCATGCTCTGAAACATGTCCCGCCCACTCTGACATCACTGCCGGTTGCCTGGATTCTATGCTGGTCCTGACAGCATGGCTCTCCATCGTGGATCAGAGACACAGTGTTTACCACCGCTGGTTGGCTGGAACTTCCACCTGCAGCTGTCTTTACTCCCAGGAGGCATCCTGCTGGATGTTTGGGATTAATTGATATGCCTGTTTTTCACTTCAACCTTGTAAGTGTTTTTAAACCTTCCTTGTCATTAAAGTGTTTTATCACTGCACTTACAAGCGCTTTCTTCTCTGTTTTATGGTGTAACCTGTTCGTTTCAGCGGTGTCCCCTTCTGCGTGATTTTAGCGTTGAGGTGGATGGTCCATTTTGTGTATCCTATATGCATACTTTCTGAAGAAGCTAAATGGCAAAACATGTAGAATAACATGTCCATAAAAAGGACCATGAAAACACTATCTATTTCAGAAGATGAGAACATTTTGTGTTTGTAAATAACCATGGATGAATTTGTAAGAAATGTAATACGTTTTTAACAGTTCATTTTTGAATAACTGATATAGCACCTTGAAAATCCTTATTCTGTCCAATGTTTTTGCATGTATGGAGGCGTACACACGAGCGGACTTTTTGGCAACAAAAGTCCGATGGCCATTCCGGTGGACTTTCGTCAGACTTTTGAACAAATGGACTTGCCTACACACGATCACATCAAAGTCCGACAGATTCGTACGTGATGACGTACGACCGGACTAAAAAATGGAAGTTGATAGCTAGTAGCCAATAGCTGCCCTAGTGTGGGTTTTCGTCCGTCGGACTAGCATACAGACGACCGTCAGAAAGATTTGAAGCATGTTTCAAATCTAAAGTCCATCAGTTTTTCGACTGGAAAAGTCAGCTGAAGATCCGATGAAGCCCACACACGATCGGATTGTCCGTCAGACCAGTCCATTCGAAAAGTCCGCTCGGTGTACGCCGCATAATACTTACAGGAATGTGGTGCTGACAAAAACCCTCTTTTCATTGCATACACATGTTCATGATAAACGCTTAAAGAGTAACTCCACTTTCATGGGAAAAAAATTACAAATAATAAAAGTAATATAGCATATACAATTGTGACATATTGTAAGTCACATTGTATATTGTAATTGAATATTATTAAAAATTACCTTTCTTTTTCAATCTGCAGCTCTGTAAGTTTCTATAAAATGCAATGCGATATGACTACCTAGATGTGTTCTGTACACAGAATGTGTACAGAACGCCCCCCAGAAACATAATTTAATGCTTGTGTGATTGGCTTACTGATTTTCCCAGAAGTCTGCACTTCTGCACAAGATACAAGTCTGCACAAGCTACAAGTCAGATTTTTGGCATGCCCTGCAGCAAAAATGTCATTTTTGGTAAGACAATACCAATACCAATAGAAAATCTCATCTAAAGGGATGCAGGCCCTGCAATTTTCCTCATTTGAGCCCTGCAGGTGCAGCAGCTGATTGATGATTATGAAACCAATCCCATTAGACATGGACACGGACAAACAAACTGTGATTTCTTTAGAATAATAAATGGTAGGAATCTGCAACAAAGTTTGTTAAAAAATTATTGTAATGTACATAGATCACTCAGAGAGGAATGTTTTTTTCACAACAAAATGGAGTTACACTTTGCTGAAGTAAATCTTAGTAAAAATGAAAGCAGGTGACACAAATATAAGAAAAAGGAATCTGGAGGATTTGAAGCTACATTTTGTTGCTCCTTTCTCTGAAATATAATATACTGTATCTTAATATTTACAGACTTGTAATTATTGCCATACACTTGACAATGAGATTTAATTCTATACAACATTTTTCTTTAGAGTTGTACTTTTTAGTACTTAGATGTACATAATACATATTAGGATTATCTTGGAGAGCAAATACAAAATAGAAAATGTATTCTCCTCACACTGACATTCAATGGCCTTTCTGGATGAACTCTTGTAGGGATATAAATCAAAACGAATAGGTAATTTGAGTGCTACAAATAAACAAAAAGACTATGTTTTAAAGCAAATGACACCCCATAAAAGCCTGTAGAGAATAACCACTTCTAGTTTCTCCATGTCCAACCAGCACCTTCTGGCTTCCAAATGAGGTATATTACAGAGCCTGACAAAAAGTCAATGACTCTCTTCAGCCTTACACAAATTTTAGTAGAGCACTGTTTGTGACAAGGAATCTCTGGCCAACATCAAACTCCCTCGTATGTCAATTCTTGTTATATTCTTGTTTTCTTGTTATATTATTTTTCCTTTCTATTTCTATGAAAATATAAAACTCACAAAAAAAAAAAAAACATTTTTTTTAATTTGTGAGTTTTATATTTTCATATAAAACTCCTATAGACCCTTTAGGTCTGGTATGGATTTTAAGGGGAACCCTGCGCCAAAATAAAAAAAATGGCTTAGCGGTCCCCTCCAAAATCCATGCCAGACCCTTATCCAAGCACCCAACCTGGCAGGCCGCAGAAAAAGAGGGGGGGGGGACAGGAGAGCGCCCACCCTCCTGAACCATACCAGGTCACATGCCCTCAACATGGGGAGGGTGCTTTGGAGTCACCCCCAAAGCACCTTGTCCCCATGTTGATGGGGACAAGGGCCCTTATCTCCACAACCCTTGCCCAGTGGTTGTGGGGGTCTGCAGGTGGAACAAGGGGACCCCCAAATCCCGGCCCACCTATGTGAATTGGTAAGGGGTACATTGTACCCCCACCAATTCACAAAAAAAGTGTAAAAAAATAGTAAAAAAGACAGGAGGCACTTTGTGACAAGTCCCTTATTAAAAAATAAAATAATAAAAATGTCCAGCAATGTCCATTCATCTTCTTTCACACCACCCGACAAAACGAAAAAAGAAAAAAAATGCAACAGCTCCGCCTCCATTGGAGGCTCCCACCGAGTGACGCTTTTTCTCAGTGAAAGCTGTTATATAGCTGAGGGAGGGGCCACTCTGGGATGTAAACGGGTGACCCCGCCTTCCTCTGACGTCACGAGGCATCAGAGGGGGCTGGGTCACCAGTTTACATCACAGGGTGACCCGGCCCTCAGCTATATAACAGCTGTCACCGAGAAGAAGCGTCACTCAGTGGGAGCCTACCATGGAGGTGGAGCTGTTGCATTTTTTTTCTTTTTTCGTTTCGTCGGGCGGCGTGCTAGAAGATGAATGGACACCGCTGGACATTTATATTTTTTTATTTTTTAACAAAGGACTTGTCCCAAAGTGCCTTCTGTCTTTTTTTACTATTTGACACTTTTTTTGTGAATTGGTGTGGGTACAATGTACCCCTTACCAATTCACATAGGGGGGTAGGATCTGGGGGTCCCCTTGTTAAAGGGGGCTTCCAGATTCCGATAACCCTTGCCTGGTGGTTGTGGGGGTATGCGGCCGGGGGGGCTTGTGGGGATGACGCCCTTGTCATCCAACATGGGGACAAGGTGCTTTGGGGGGCTACTCCAAAGCACCCTCCCCATGTTGAGGGCATGTGGCCTGGTAAGGTTCAGGAGGGGGGGCGCTCTCTCACCCCCCTCTTTTCCTGCAGCCTGCCAGGATAAGGGTCTGGTATGGATTTTGGGAGGACCCCTACGCCATTTCTTTTAAAATTTGGTGCAGGGTTCCCCTTAATATCCATACCGGACCTGATGGGCCTGGTATGGATTTGGTGGGACCCCCACACAATTTTTTAATTTCGGTTCAGGGTTCCCCATAATATTCATACCAGACCCAAACGGGACTGGTAATGGACTGGGGGGAACCCATGTGTTTTTTTCAATGAGTTTTATCTATATTGCCGAGACCCAACAATTCATTACAGCCGCGGTCAGTTTTAAATCACTTTTTCCTTTAGAATTGTCATTTTGCTGTGGTACTGTTCTAAACATGGGAAAACTGCGCCACTTTACAGGCATACTATAGACACCCCCCCAGGCACGATATTTAAAGGACTATTTCATTTTTATTGTTTCACTTTAAGCATTATTAAAATCACTGCTCCCGAAAAAATGTTTTGTTTTTAAAACTTTTTTTTTGAATGTATACATGTCCCCTGGGGCAGGACCCGGGTCCCCAAACACTTTTTATGGCAATAACTTGCATATAAGCCTTTATAATGAGCATTTTGATTTTTCATGTTCGTGTCTTATAGACTTTAATGGTGTTCGCCTGAATTTTTTGCCTGTTCGCAATTTCTGGTGCGAACCGAACCGGGGGGGGTGCTTGGCTCATCCTTAGTCACTGCTACCAGATGTTCTTTTATTTGAACATTAGTAATTAGCTCTGCATGGTTTGAGATTACCAGGTCCAACAGAGCTTCATTCCTAGTCGGGGCCTCTATGAACATGGCGGTGATCAGAACACTGGTATCATGTATGGTGGTAACCAGGATGCTAGTATGGGGTATGGCAGTGATAAGGATGCTGGTATTGTGTATGTTGGTGATCAGGATGCTGGTATGGTGTATGTTGGTGATCAGGATGCTGGTATGGTGTATGTTGGTGATCAGGATGCTGGTATGGGGTATGGCTGTGATCAGGATGCTGTTATGGGGTATGGCAGTGATCAGGACTGTGGTATAGGGTATGGTGGTGATTAGGACACCATACCCTATACCATACCATGAAGTACTGTGGTGATCTGGACACTGATATGATGTTTGGCAGTGATCATGATGCTGGTATGAGGTATGATGTAATCAGTACTTTAGTATAAGGTGTGGCAGTGATCAGGACACTGCTATAGGGTATGGTGGTGATCAGGATTCTGGTATGGGATATAGTGGTGATCAGGACGCTGATATGAGGTATGGCGGTAACCAAGACGCTGGTATGAGGTATGGCATTGATCAGGATGCTGGTATAGGGTATAGCAGTGATTAGGATGCTGGTATGAGGTATGGCGATGATCAGGATGCTGATATGGGGTATAGCAATGGTGAGAATTCTAATATGGGGTATGGTGATGATCAAGATGCTGGTATGAGGTATGGTGGTGATTAGGACACTGGTATGAAGTACTGTGGTGATCTGGACACTGATATGGTGTTTGGCAGTGATCATGATGCTGGCATGAGGTATGATGTAATCAGGACATTAGTATAGGGTGTGGCAGTGATCAGGACACTGCTATAGGGTATGGTGATGATCAGGATTCTGGTATGGGATATAGTGGTGATCAGGACGCTGATATGAAGCATGGCGGTAACCAAGACGCTGGTATGAGGTATGGCATTGATCAGGATGCTGGTATAGGGTATAGCAGTGATCAGGATGCTGGTATGAGGTATGGCGATGATCAGGATGCTGATATGGGGTATGGCAATTATGAGAATTCTGATATGGGGTATGGTGATGATCAAGATGCTGGTATGAGGTATAGTGGTGATTAGGACCTTGGCATGGCATATGACAGTGAGCAGGATGCTGGTATGGGGTATAGTGGTGATCAGGAAGCTGGTATGGGGTAAATCAGTCTGGCATCACTGCAATCAGGGACACTGGCTGGTGGCAATGGTCTAGTGACACTGACTGATGTAGCTAGTGATAAGGTACAGTGTTACCAGCAGCCTTGGAGACACTGAGGCAGGTGTGACAAATGAAAGGGGGCTGGTTGCACTGTTTATTTGCACTATACTAGGAATTGGGGACACTGTGGGAAGGCTGACATTGGGGTTTTGCTTGTCTAAATGCTGTGTGACAGGTTAAGTATACTCATGACACTGCTGTAAGGGTTTTCTTTCCTCTCACAGGGATCTCTGTAGAAGGAGAGAGAACCAATCTTTGCGTTTACTTTCTACCCGGTTATATGATCAGCATTGTCGAGGGGCACATAACAATCACTGGGCTTGCGGGTGCACTCTCTGTGAGCAGTGCACTAGCTTCTGATGCGGGGGGATGTACAAGTATATCCATCCACATTGGCACTGCTTCCTGCCGGCCATTTGTATACATTAGCCAGACACTAAGTGATTAACAAGTATCAAACCCGTGTGAGCCAGCAACTCTCAATGACAGCTGAAGTGCCAAATGATCATCAGAAACCAATCACAGAACACAATGGTTCCTTTTTTATGTGACCATTATTTTGCTCTGACATACTGATCCCATTCCAGCTCCATTGATTAAAAAAAAAGACAATTTCTTCAACATGAAGATAAAAACTGCCACCTTGAGAAAGCAATGCTCATCTGCTATCTATTTATGTGTTTAACGATAGGTAGATAGATAGACAGTGAAATAATAATATAATTTGTGAACCTAAAATAAAAGCAAAGAATGTTTTTTTGATGCTATACAAATATGTATATGTCCCTTAAAATTTGTACAAAGTACTTAAGTATGAAAATTAATAAAGTCGTTATTTCGTTGAAACAAAATTTGGCTTGCAATTATAGATATTATTAGTTAATGTATAACTAGTTTATAATAAAGTTGAAAAAAAAATTCTTTGACAGGTCACGTGACTGGGCTCTTCTTCTGACACATTTTATTTACATCCATTAAAATAAATTGGTGTTCATGCTTAATGCCCCGTATACACGGTCGGATTTTCCGATGGAAAATGTCCGATCGGAGCGTGTTGTCGGAAATTCCGACCATGTGTGGGCTCCATCGGACATTTTCCATCGGATTTTCCGACACACAAAGTTTGAGAGCAGGATATAAAATTTTCCGACAACAAAATCCGCTGTTGGAAATTCCGATCGTGTGTACACAAATCCGACGGACAAAGTGCCACGCATGCTCAGAATAAATAAAGAGATGAAAGCTATTGGCCACTGCCCCGTTTATAGTCCCGACGTACGTGTTTTACGTCACCGCGTTTAGAACGATCGGATTTTCCGACAACTTTGTGTGACCGTGTGTATGCAAGACAAGTTTGAGCCAACATCCGTCGGAAAAAATCCTAGGATTTTGTTGTCGGAATGTCCGAACAAAGTCCGACCGTGTGTACGGGGCATTAGAAATGTGGCAAGTTAGTTTTTTTATAATAAGTGGTATGGTCACATCAAGTCCATACTACTGCTATTTAGCCGGGCCCTTTGTGAAATTTGTGTAATGCCCCGTACACACGGTTGGACTTTGTTCGGACATTCCGACAACAAAATCCTAGGATTTTTTCGACGGATGTAAGCTCAAACTTGTTTTGCCTACACACGGTCGCACAAAGTTGTCGGAATTTCCGATCGACAACCACGCGGTCACGTACACCACGTACGACGAGACTAGAAAAGGCCAGTTCAGAACCAAGCGCGGCACCCATTGGGCTCCTTTTGCTAATCTCGTGTTAGTAAAAGTTTGGTGAGAGACGATTCGCGCTTTTTCAGACTCGTGGCTTTCAGATCGTTTTCTGCTGTTCAGTTTGTGCTTGTGGGTTTGTATCTGCTCTTCAGTGCATGCAGTCAGTTCGTATCAGAGTTATCTGTGTGATCTTGCCTGCTCGTTGCTGTTTTTCAGGTCGCTCTTCACAGGCCTTGCTGTTCTTCAGTGCGTTCTGTTACTTCGTTCTGAGCAGCCGACCGTTTTCTAGCCATGTTTCGTATGCGTACTCCTCGTAGAGTTCGTGCTGTGCGGGGGCTTGGTGTTGGGATCCTGACCTTGACACAAGTCCAGTCCATGAACAGGGTGGGGAGGAGTTCAGTGACCAAGAATTGGTTGCTTCAGCGTGACCAGTTCTATCATATGCCTTTGCTCCGTGAGATCCGTGAGAATAATCCTGATGATTTCAGGAACTTTCTCCGGATGACGGACCCCGTGTTTCACCGTTTGTTGGCTTCGCTGACCCCCTATATTAGCAGGCAGGATACCTGCATGAGGCAAGCCATCACTCCGGAGCAGAGGTTGGTCGCTACCTTGCGGTATTTGGCCACAGGGAGAAGTCTGCAGGACTTGAAGTTCTCGACAGGCATCTCCCCCCAGGCTCTGGGAATCATTATCCCAGAGACCTGTTCTGCCATCATCCAGGTCCTGCAGAAGGAGTATATGAAGGTAAGATTTTTATCCTTTAATATCACATTTTATTGTATTGAATGTTTGGTAATATATTGTATTTCTTTCCTCATTCCCTAATTACCATGATTGTAATATGCTATGAATGTCCCCTTTGTCCTCATGCATGCTGGATTTTTATGTAATTATTATTTTAGGTCCTTCATACATATTTGCCCTTCAATAACCTCTCCAGCATGGTGTCTCCTGCCCTATATTCACCTCATGTAGTCACTTAACAATGTATTTTATCAGCTCCATAGTAGTGCTTTACCTCAAACACCCCCTAAAATGTTAGGAAATGTTATTTTTGATTTAAATTCAGGCAGAGTGCCAGAGGCTTTTTTTTGTGGTTTACCAAAATTTTTTGTAACCCTCCCTCCCCCAACTGCTAAGTCAGCTGATCCCAATTCTCTATCCTCAATCATCTATTTGCTGACTTTGCCAAACCCATACACACTATACCCATCTCTTTACTGGTCAGATTTATGGATGAATTCCCCAAAGCATGTAGTGCAAGGGGCTGCCTGTATACTTTCCAATGGTACTGTTTAAAGTTCTTGTATCCTATTATTATCTTGATAGGTAATAGCAGAATGTCCAAATGTCCTCAAATGTGTACAGTGTGTATTTATATCTTTGTATTCTGACACTTCTTACCTGTCCAGTGGTCTGCCAATAGTGTAACTAAGGAGGGGCTGTTCCAAGTAATACCCATTATTTAGGCATTCATCTTAACTGAAGTGAAGAGGGTTACCTGTCCAAGAGTTCCCCCCCTATAATGTTAGAAATGGCCCATGAGGTGGGGAGAGGGAATATGATAGGTGTACCTTATACTTTGGCCTTGATAAATTCCCCGTAGTAAATGCTATCTGGAGGTTGACCCAGAATGTTTGTGTGTAATCTGCTTGCCATGTTTCTGTGAAAAAATAGTAATGTTTATTGTTTTTTCCTCAACAGTTTCCTTCAACGCCACAGGAATGGCAGACTGTGGCCTCCCACTTTGCCCAGCGGTGGGACTTTCCTAACTGCGGAGGGGCAATTGATGGGAAACATGTCCACATTGTCCCACCACCCAACTCGGGGTCGTACTATTATAATTACAAGGGGTTTAATAGTATAGTGATGTTGGCGGTGGTGTCGGCTAATTACGAGTTCCTGTATGTGGACGTGGGGAAGAATGGCCGGATGTCCGATGGTGGAGTGATTGCCCAGACGGAGTTCTACAGGCATCTCCAGAATGGCAGCTTGGACTTGCCACCTCCAGAGGACAATGTTGAAGGTCTCCCATTTGTGTTCGTTGCTGATGAAGCATTTGCGCTGGGGGACCACCTGATGCGGCCATTCCCGATGAGGACCCTCACCCCGGAACAGAGGGTTTTTAATTACCGGCTGGCCAGAGCCCGAAGAGTGGTGGAATCCTGGCCAGCCGGTTCCGATTATTTCTGACACCCATCCATATGGCGGAGTATAAACTGAACCATATAATACTTGCCTGCTGTGTTCTCCATAATTTTTTAAGAAAACATTCAGCAAACTATGCTGGCTCAGTTGGGCCTGAGGCCGGAAATCCAAATCCATCAACACTGACGGCGCTTGAAAGTGGCCGTCCTGGCTTGCCCTCCCTGAGTGCCCGTGATGTCCGGTTACGCTACCTGGAGTTCTTTGCGGGTAGTGGGGCTATCAATATGCCAGACAATCTGTGAAAACTTTTTAAAATAAAAACCAACCAAAATAAATTCTTTGTGGACATTTACTGCTTGTGTTTGTTTTAGCTGACCCTGACAGAAATGTGTTGAGTGCAGAAAATGTCGTGATTGGGTAACCTTATAAAAAACAGTGTTGGCTGGTCCTTCCTAAATGCAAAAACACATTTCACTACAAGTGCACTTGCAACTGCACTGAACCTGCACTTGTAGTGCAAAGTGTATTTGCCCTTAGGAAATAACCCCCATTTTTGCATAAAACAGCAATTACATCACCCCAAAAGTGTTGTAGTGTTGAGACAATAATCCACACATTCTTGAGTAAGCCACTTTTTTATAGCTGCACAATCACATGTGCATTTACCAAAGGTTTTTAAAACAAACCAACATGTTTGTTGTATAACAATTTTTGCAGTAGCATTATCAAAAATCGAAATATCCATTTCAGATAAAACAGGCCTGTGTAAAACCAACAAGAAAGCCAAAAAACTTGAACTTACAAAGTTCACATATGGTAAAACCTGAAGGCTATATCAGACATCAGTATTTAGGAACTGGGTTTGATATAGCGTTCAGATGGGGGGAACTCACCCCTGGAAAAGCCAAATTTTGAAGATGCACACCAAGTTCAGAATGTCAACATGTGCTATCTGCCATCAGGGGGGATCAAGGGACGTGTTTTGGGGGAGCAAGCCCTTCCTCAACGCGACTTTATAATTGAGGAAGGGGTTGCACCCCCAAAACACGTCCATTGATCTCCCATGATGTCAGATAGCACATGTTGGCACACTGTGTGCATCCTCCAAATTTGGCTTTTCTAAACATTGTAAAAAATTTTTGAATATTGGACCACAATAAAACAGGTGATTTTGTGGGGTTTCATTTAAATCAATGATGTTATTATTTTTTTTAATAACATCACTGATTTGTTGCTGTATGTTGTGCAATTCGAGATTACACCCCATGATCTCCCCGATCAGTATCTGGGCACTTTCAGATGTGAAACGTTCTCTCTCCCTCACATCACGATCACCTAAAAAGAGATAAAGAACAAAAAAAGGTCTCAAAAATCTGCCACCATCCATCTCTTTTACCTGAGTCTGTGGTCGCAGACACTCACCTGTTGTGGTGCCAATCTCCACCACATCTTCTTCTTCCTCCTGCTCTTCTTCTTGGGTTGGTGTTATTTCCCCTTCTTCCAGAGGTGGGGGGTCTCTGGTCTCCTCGGATGAGGGGTGTCCTCCGAGTCTTTTCTCCCCTATGTAAAACAAAAATGGTATACTTAGCACACAGATATTTGATGGCAGAACTAGAACTAGGAAACATTGCTTGGAAGTGGGGTACAATTGTCTATTTTGGCAGAATTCCAAGATGTATATTTTTTATTGCCCTTTGTCAAGCTGCAATACTTTACCTGTTTGGTACAAGCTTCACAGATGTAGCCCCCCCTATAGTATACACTGGAGCACCTGTGTGCCCCCCCTAATAAAAATGGTGTTCTTGTGTACAGATGTGAAAACAGCTGCTCAGTGTCCTCTCCTTACACACAATCTAGTTGGCATTTCATTCTAGTAACAAACCCATCTACACAAACAAATATTTGGCATCCAAGTAGGCCCAAAAAATGTGTGAAAATGCATATGGCCTAAACAATGTTGTTCTAGAGGCCGAAAGAAAAATGTTTGATGCGAACGAATAATGGGCCCATGAACATTAAAGTTGCCCTTTTAAACGTTACAATTAATAAAAGCATATGGAGCAGAACGAACGGAATAAAGACAGAAAGAATAAGAACACAGCACAACTACTTACTTTTTTGCAGCACTCTCCGGATCTTTCGGTACTGCTCTGGCTCTCTCAATTTCAGGTCCGACCACCGTTTCCTGAGCTGATCTTTAGATCTTCGGACCCCAAAATTCCTCTCAAGACTCCTGACCACTTTCGCCATGATCTTGGCCTTTCGGATGTTGGGGTTGGGGTAAGGCCCATACTTTCCGTCATAGTCGGACTTCTTCATGATGTCGACCATCTCCAATATCTCCCCAAACGACATATTTTTGGCCTTAAAACGTCTCCTTCTGGATCGGGACGTGCCTGGATCCGGGCTTTCCTCCTCCGCCTCCTCGTTGCTAGAATTATCACGCACCTGCTGTAACTCCGCCATCATGCTCTTCACCCACTGCGCCGAATGAAAAGGGGCGGGGAATAGACTAGAAAGAACGTCAGGGGCGGGCGGAGTTACACGCATGCGCAGTGTGTATAAAGCGTAACACGCGTGCGTATTACGTACGATCTGTGAGCGGAGGAAGGAGCATTGGACGCGCCGATCGTAAGAACGAAGGTAAGAGACAAACTTGTGCCTATACTGCTTCTAGATTGAGGCCTATATTGTAACAAGATTAGGAGAGTTTTGTCTGACATTAGGCTTTGTCTTGTGTTGTGTCTTGCAGTGAACATGGATATCTTATTAAAAGATACTGACTTCATGTCATTATTCCTCGAGATGCTAAGGGAGCTGCCCTGTCTGTGGGAGATTACCCACCCCCATTTCAAGAACCAAGCAAAGAGGAAGGCAGCACTGGAGCAATTGTTGGTAATTGTGAAGCAGGTGATCCCCACAGCAGACATCACCTATTTAAATAAATTAATTGGTGGCCTGAGGAGCACATATCTGAGGGAGCGCAAGAAAGTCCTGGATTCACAGAGATCCGGAGCAGCAGATGACATCTATGTCCCCAGGATGTTGTACTACGACAGGCTGCACTTTCTGGCAGGCCAGACTGAACCCAGGCCATCCCTCTCCAGTCTTCCTTCCACACTTCCTTCCCCCCCGGCTGAGGCTTCTGACGCCCAACCTGGGCCTTCCAGGCGATATGTGGAGGAGCCCAGATTGAGCCAGGTATAGCATTCCTTTTAAATATTTCTGCTTGTACAATCAATGATGTTAACTAGATGTTAGTTGGGAGTACTAATTTAGGATTGTGATTGATGATGCAAAAACTAAAACCATGTCCCTTTTTCATACACAGGGAAGTCTCAGCCAGGAGGTGGCCGGGCCGAGCCGGCTGGCTGATATCAAGGTCCCTCCACCCCCCCTGAAAACAGAAAGTGGCAGTAGGAGGAGTACCCTAGAGGAGGCGGCTATAGGATTCTTTTGGAGGGCTACAGAGGTCCTGGGAGCACCCCACACCATGCAGGAGAACATTGCTGCCTTCATAGCATATAAAATGCAGAGGATGGAGAAGGGCCAAAAAGTAATGTGTGAGGCCCTCATATTGGAGGCTCTGGAGAAAGGTATGAGGGGCCAAATTACACCTGAGACACACCTTCGCGATGGTCCTCCTCCTCCTCCTGCAGGTCCTCCTCCTCCTCCTCCCTCTCCTCCAGGTCCTCCCAGTCCTCCTCCTCCTCCAGGTCCTACTCCTCCTCCTGCCACATCTCCAACTGCACAGCCACAGCCGGGAAGGAAGCGTGTAAGGAAGACCAGACAGTGATTGCCCTGGGTTCAGTCTGGTCGGCCAAAAAATGCAGCCTCTTGTGGTACCACAGCCTGGGGACACAGATGTCATCTGCTGCTATCTGGATCTCTGCGAATCTCGGACCAGACTGCCCTCCCTTACATATGGACTCCTCAGGCCACCAATTTTGATGTTGAAGAATTGTTGTCTGCTGTGGGGGTCCCAGGCTTCGCTAATTTCTCCTGTTGATCCAGTGTTGCCTTCCTCTTTGTTTGGTTCTGATCCCTTAATAAAGGAATTTTTGTTTTGATTTATAATCTCCTATGTGTTTTACTTCAAAAATGACAGTTGGTTTGTGAGGATTCAGGTACATTGCAAATATACAATGTGAAATGAACAAGGGACACCAACACCAAACAATCTCCTGGAGATTAAATAATAAAAGATATCAATGGTGTTGGGGTAACTTGACACACAAAACACAGACAAAAATATTCTGTAGGAAAAATAAAAATAACATTGAACAAAGATCAGCCTTGGAAAAAATCCAAACATTAAAGAAAAGAAAAGGCTGAAAATCCAAAAAAACAAAAAAAAAAACAAAAAAAAAAAGTCAGATGTGACAACTAATAAGAATATATTCAGGGAATCCCAATAAAAAAACACAAAGAAAAGTTTGTGAGAAGTGTGTGTGAATATGAGCAGCAAAACTACTTCATTCTTGTCACATTATAAAGAAGAAGAGAGTGCGCTGTATTAAACCATTTTTAACATTGCAGCGTGACGAAAGTGTTGTATCCATTGCGAACGCTAAGTTTACCAAAACGAGCTGTCCCGTGTCGGAATTTCTTCTGAGCATGCGTGGCACTTTGTGCGTCGGAACAGGCCACACACGATCGGAATTTCCGACAATTTTGTTGTCGGAAAATTTTATCTCCTGCTGTCAAACTTTGTGTGTTGGAAAATCCGATGGAAAATGTCCGATGGCGCCCACACACGGTCGGAATTTCCGACAACACGCTCTGATTGGACATTGTCCATCGGAAAATCCGACCGTGTGTACGGGGCATAACTCTTTGCAAGTTAGAATTCAATTTAAGTAGAATTCTGAAGACACATCTCAAATCCGATTATCAATGAAGCATACAATATATATTTTTTTCATTAGGCAGATTTATCATCCAATTCATTATAATTATAATTAGACATAACATTAATAACATACTGAGTTGGATTCTTTGGGGTCTATGTGGAAAGCCATACCAAAGTACAGCCTCCTGTTGTGTAAAATATCACCATGCAGCTTCCCCTGTTACATTTATGGTTAGTGAAATTGCTTAGCCATTATAATGCTATAAGATGCACTTTAAAAATGTAAATCTTAATGCCCAGGTACAAAGTCATTATCTTGCCTCTTCTAACGTAATGCACTAGTGATTTCATTTGCTTTAGCTGAAAGCTTGCCTTTGCAAAATTAAAATAATAAAACAAGGTATAAAACAAATGTAGCATTCTGTATTGGCAATAGAGTTGTGCTCAGCCATTCCTACGTTTGAGTTTAGAGAGCCTAACTTTAGCAGGATTCAGGCTAGTGATTGCATTGCTCATTATCTGTATAAACAATCCACTCTAAAAGAAAGTAATTCTTTTTAGAGAATGCTGAGTAAAGTACTTGAGTTGTCTCCATCTTCAGTATCTATCTATCTATCTATCTATCTATCTATCTATCTATCTATCTATCTATCTATCTATCTATCTATCTATCTATCTATCTATCTATCTATCTATCTATCTATCTATCTATCTATCTATCTATCTCATTCTCAAATGTTCACTTCTTTCTTCCCCTACCTCCACATCTTTCACATAGATACATAGATACACATAGATACATAGAAATTTTAAAACACAGTTCTATTTAAGAGCTTTTAAGAATTACAGTCTTTCTCCATTGTTTTGGCTCATTTCTTGAAACAGAAATGACATTCTCAAAACAACATGGACAAATCTCCAAACCACTTGGCAATTGTTCACAACTGAATTAAATTTCTCATTCATTTCATCAAAATTGCAAATGTCTCAGTACATGTCTCAATGTCTCAGTACATCTTTCAAATGATTAAGTACAAGTAGCCTACATTTAGCACAATTTCCAAGTGAATAGATCTTGTTGATCTAAACTGATTGTCAATTCTCAGTCTAATGGTTGTTCTCTCCAAAACGTGTCAGCGTCATTTCATTGTTTAAGTCATCACATGCACAATAGTCTGTTCAATGGTCAAAATTATTCAGGAACATAATACCATGAATACCATATGTGAATCTCTTGGAACATTTGATAAAATGATCACAGCAATTGACAGTCAGGTGCAACTAGAACTTGACTAACAAAGGAGGAGTTGGAGTTGGTCTCAGATGACCAATCAAACAGTATGTTTAGTTACCTGACAGGTGCTGTCCATGATTGTAAATGCTGCCAAACATGTATATATAGAGCTTGACAATGCAGGACCAGTACAATTTCTGAACATGGAGGCACCTGGCCAAGTAAATGAACAAGGGAAACTGCCTGCTCGAGGAAGAGAAAGAAGAGGAAGAGGAGTAAGGGTGAGTGGTGGTGGAATAGGGGGAAGAGGCCGAAGAGCACGAAGACACTGTCCCTGATGAAATTCGGGCCACAATTATAGATCATTTCATCAACCATGGCCTCACAATGGCGGAGGAAGGTCGCCGAGTGCAGCCTAATGTGCCTCGCTCTACAGTCTTCTCTATCATCCAAACCTTTTGCAGGGAAAACAGGTATGTAGTCAGTCAATGATGGAATTATATAATGTATAGGACAGGACACTGTGCATAGAGCAACAAATATGTTTATTTACTCATTTACGTATCTTACCTCAGTGGGATGTTACGTATGATGCTAACAATGACAAGAAAAATATTGTAGAAAATAAACTATGGAATAGTATGGAATAGTTTATTTTCTACAATATTGATGATACAGTTTACAGTAGTATTCCAGTCACTGTGCAGTGATGCATTGGAATTGTGGTAAAGTTACTGTAAGTAAAACAACAATACGATTACATTGGTAACTCATTCTGTACGGAATACATTAGGTATAAATTACGAATGGAGTGTTGTCCTTTAAATTCTATGTTCAGGATTGGGCGACAACCTGGCACGGGTGGCGAGGGAAACTTCTCAATGAACAACAAGAACAAGAGATCTGTAACATGGTGTTTGCAAATAATGCCATCACATTGAGACAGATCCGCACTGCAATCCTACAAGACAAAGCCATATTCCAAAAT
Source organism: Lithobates septentrionalis (assembly GCA_037952835.1). Classification (NCBI taxonomy): domain Eukaryota; kingdom Metazoa; phylum Chordata; class Amphibia; order Anura; family Ranidae; genus Lithobates; species Lithobates septentrionalis. The sequence continues at coordinate 187,731 of JBBDGP010002468.1, read as the reverse complement.
GTCACTCTATAAGCATCTCCACAATAGCCCGCATATTGAAGAAGCATCAGATGACAATGAAGCAAATTTACAGGGTACCATTTGAGAGGAAATCTGACAGAGTGAAAGAGCTGCGGTACCAGTATGTACATGTAAGTCAGTCACTGGTTGTCCATCAAGATAACCTTTTTACAATTACCATAAGCAGTGGTTCCCGAAATGTATTGGTTTCAGTACCCACTTTACCTGATTTCTGAATCTAGGTAATCCAGGTATGAAAGTATTTGATTTACGTATCTGATTTATAAACATTTTGTCTAAAAACTGCAGCTTACTGTATGATGCAATTATCATTATAATCCTTATTTTCTTATTTTGAAGAATATAACATACAATACAGTAAGAAAAAGTGTCAAAGAGCTGCAATTACAGTAGTGCCTCCCATGTAAATCTATCTAATACTGTGGGTTTTACAGTTTTTCTCCATTATTTTGGCTCATTTCTTGAAACAGAAATGACATTCTCAAAACTCTAAGTTCATTTGGCAAAACAGTCTTACAGTTCAGCACAACTCTATAACTCACGTGCAAAAGCTCATATCTCTCCCAAAACTGTTCACTCATGCTTCAAAACCATATTCCTTTCCCATATAAAGAGTCAGTGCTACCAAAATGGCAAAGATTCTTCTCAATTGCTTTGGCTCATTTCTTGAAACAGACCAGACGTTCTCAACTCTCTTGGTGCTTTTGCCAAAATAACCTGGATGGTTCAGCACAACACCATGGTTCACCTTCAAAAGCTCATATCTTTCCCAAAATAGTTCACTCATGTGTCAAAAATAAATTTCTTTCTCATTCAAATAGTCAGTGCCCCCAAAATGCTTCGTCCCTTTGGCATTGTGTAAGCACTGCAAGTCAAAATGTTTAGATGTTTTGTCTCTAAGGCAGAGGACCATTGAAATATCCCTCATGTCCACCTTTCAGTCTTAGCCCAGTCCTTCATTGACAATGGTTACTGTACAGTTTTTTGTCTAGCTAACTGAATACAATTGTGTATACAACTGAAAAAAAAGAAAAGATTTTAGGGTAAGAGTAGCCTCCAAGGTTTGACATCACACATTGCACTCATACTGCCAAGGAAAAATTACTTTACAGTATTGTAACCATTATCATTCACACACAAAGTAACTTCCATACATCAGAGTAAAAAGAAAATGTATACAGCATAATATACGGAAATATAAACACACAAACAAAAAACAAGGAAAATTACATTTAACCCACAATGCTGTAAATAAAGCTGGAGTTTCACAACTACTGTAACATCTCTTCACTGGCCACCGTACTCACCCTCCTGCCCATCCACACGCTGCTGTGTGTCTGGCCACAGATTCTCATCAACATTGCAGCGTATATCCTCCCTTGCGATGCAACGAGGGAAGAAGCTGCGTGCATGTCGCAACCATTCCCTACAAAAAACAAAGGGAAAGGTAATTCATCAAGGAGGAACATGCAATGGTCAAAACGTATATGAAATGCTTTTTATTGAAAGTACACTATAAGCACCAATCCAATAATATACTGTAAAAACAGGTACCATCACCAATATAAAAATGACAACGTTGTCATTGACAGACACAGATGGCCACCACTCACATATACCACACACACCTCATGTGAATTCATTCAAGATAGATATACAAGAATGAATTCAGATTAGATACTAAATTTTCATCTGCTGGATAACTGAAAGTCCTGGTAAATCAAATGATAACAGCAGATGGTAAGTGAAAGGAGAGATATGTGGGGTTGTGGATGGTAATGCAGTAGCCCTAGATATCAGGTCCTCATAGATGTAGGAACAAGAAGAACCGGGGGGATAGGAGGGGAAGATGGGGGGAACGGAAATGGGAAGACCCTGTACTGACTCAACAGTAGCGTGGTCACTGGATACTGCAGTCCTGGTCAGTTACTGTAAGATCACCCTGGTCCATCAATATTTCACAGCGCTGATGACAGGGAATGGGAGTTCCTGTTTGCAGGATATGGTGAGTCGTAGCGGATTGAATCAGGCTGAGCAGTGTAACTCATTTAGTGAATCATACATACTGGGTGGATGCACTGATTGAGACAACTGTCCCCTGTCCAGGACACAAACAGATTAGATCTCACCCAGTGTTGACTCTGTGGTGCATCAGGACACATCACCGGACCGAGTTCAGGCTCATGCTGTCTCCAGCTGGCTAGTTGAGTTGTCTCCCGTCCTTCGCCGGGTACTCAGCTGTGCATATCCTTTGATGGCGTACTGAGGGTAAGTAGAAGGTGTACGCCCTGGGAGATGCGGTGAATAAAGCAGGGTTTTCTAAAGCGTTCAGTCCTCCGCTCGTTCCGTTTCCCGGGAAGTTTCAAACAGCCATGTTACTGTAATTACAGGCCAGTGATGCCTGGGCTGGTGGGTGGATCTGGAGGTCTGTGGGAACGCTATGGGTAGCGTGATGGCATCATGCTGATGCGTTTCATCCGCCAATCGGATTTCATCAGAGCATCCCCTACACTGATCTCCTGTAATATCCTCACAGGCAGCATCCATTGCATGGAGCAGGGACCTCTGATCTTGAGCTCGATGCACATACACTCTCCACCTCCAAGCGGAGAAAAACTCCTCAATAGGGTTGAGGAAAGGAGAGTAAGGTGGTAGGAACACCATATCCATCCTTGGATGAGCAGTGAACCAGGCCCCCATAAGCAGGCCACGGTGGAAATTCACATTGTCCCACACAATTTTATATTGTGGTAGGTGAGGCCCTATGAGACCTCTCTTATTTTCAGGGATCAAATCCATATGAAGGCGGTCCAAGAAGATAAGAAGCTTCTGTGTATTCTATGGGCCAAGACTGGGGATGTGAGTGGCCACACCATTCTCAGAAATGGCAGCACACATAGTTATATTGCCCCCTCGCTGGCCTGGGACATCCACCGTGGCCCGGTGGCCAATAAAATTTCGGCCACGTCTTCGGCCCTTGGCCAGGTTGAAGCCAGCCTCATCCACATACACGAGTATGTGAGAGGTCTCGTTTCCTTCCAATGCCATTATTCTCTACAATAGAGTAAAAAAAGAAAACATCAAATCAGTCATACAGAAGAGTCATACACTACTTTTACAGACAGTTACATAGGAATGTTCTACACAAGTTCAATATAATACTGGCCAGTATTCCAGTGGTTCCAAACCTGGGGTACATGTACCCTATGCAGAGGTACTACAGGGGGTATTTGACAGAAAGGGGAGGGGAAAAATTATCAATGAGTAGACTTACTGAAATGTTACAGTAAAACCCACAGCATTAGATAGATTTACACGGGAGGCACTACTGTAATTGCAGCTCTTTGACCCTTTTTCTTACTGTATTGTATGTTATATTCTTCAAAATAAGGATTATAATGATAATTGCATCATACAGTAAGCTGCAGTTTTTAGACAAAATGTTTATAAATCAGATACGTAAATCAAATACTTTCATACCTGGATTACCTAGATTCAGAAATCAGGTAAAGTGGGTACTGAAACCAATACATTTCGGGAACCACTGCTTATGGTAGTTGTAAAAAGGTTATCTTGATGGACAACCAGTGACTGACTTACATGTACATACTGGTACCGCAGCTCTTTCACTCTGTCAGATTTCCTCTCAAATGGTACCCTGTAAATTTGCTTCATTGTCATCTGAGGCTTCTTCAATATGCGGGCTATTGTGGAGATGCTTATAGAGTGACATTTTGGAATATGGCTTTGTCTTGTAGGATTGCAGTGCAGATCTGTCTCAATGTGATGGCATTATTTGCCAACACCATGTTACAGATCTCTTGTTCTTGTTGTTCATTGAGAAGTTTTCCTCGGCCACCCGTGCCAGGTTGTTGTCCAATCCTAGACATAGAATTCAAAGGACAACACTCCATTCTTAATTTTTTACCTTATGTATTCCATACAGAATGAGTTACCAATGTAATCGTATTGTTGTTTTACTTACAGTAACTTTACCACAATTCCAATGCATCACTGCACAGTGACTGGAATACTACTGTAAACTGTATCATCAATATTGTAGAAAATAAACTATTCCATACTATTCCATAGTTTATTTTCTACAATATTTTTCTTGTCATTGTTAGTATCATACGTAACATCCCACTGAGGTAAGATACTGTAATGCCCCGTACACACGGTCGGATGGAAAATGTCCGATCGGAGCGTGTTGTCGGAAATTCTGACCATGTGTGGGCTCCATCGGACATTTTCCATCGGATTTTCCGACACACAAAGTTGGAGAGCAGGAGATAAAATTCTCCGACAACAAAATCCGTTGTCGGAAATTCCGATCGTGTGTACACAAATCCGACGGACAAAGTGCCACGCATGCTCAGAATAAATAAAGAGATGAAAGCTATTGGCCACTGCCCCATTTATAGTCCCGACGTACGTGTTTTACGTCACCGCGGATTTTCCGACAACTTTGTGCGACCGTGTGTAGACAAAACAAGTTTGAGCCAACATCCGTCGGAAAAAATCCTAGGATTTTGTTGTCGGAATGTCCGAACAAATATATAATACTGTAGGCCTATCACACACGCATACACACTACATAAATGAATACGTAAATGAGTAAATAAACATATTTGATGCTCTATGCACAGTGTCCTGTCCTATACATTATATAATTCCATCATTGACTGACTACATACCTGTTTTCCCTGCGAAAGGTTTGGATGATAGAGAAGACTGTAGAGCGAGGCACATTAGGTTGCACTCGGCGACCTTCCTCCGCCATTGTGAGGCCATGGTTGATGACATGATCTATAATTGTGGCCCGAATTTCATCAGGGACAGCATAGTGTCTTCGTGCTCCTCTGCCTCTTCCCCCTATTCCACCACCACTCACCCTTACTCCTCTTCCTCTTCTTCTTCCTCTTCCTCGAGCAGGCAGTTTCCCTTGTTCATTTACTTGGCCAGGTGCCTCCATGTTCAGAAATTGTACTGGTCTTGCATGGTCAAGCTCTATATATACATGTTTGGCAGCATTTACAATCATGGACAGCACCTGTCAGGTAACTAAACATACTGTTTGATTGGTCATCTGAGACCAACTCCGACTCCTCCTTTGTTAGGCTCCCTTCACACTGGGGCGGGGGCGTTGTCGGCGGTAAAGTGCCGCTATTGTAAGCGGCGATTTACCGCCGGTATGCGGCCGCTAGCGGGGCAGTTTTACCCCCCTGCTAGCGGCCGAGAAAGGGTTAAAACCACCGCAAAGCGCCTCTGCCGGCGGTATAGCCGCGCCATCCCATTGATTTCAATGGGCAGGAGCGGTAAAGGAGCGGTATACACACCGCTCCTTCACCGCTCCGAAGATGCTGCTGGCAGGACTTTTTTTACTGTCCTGCCAGCGCATCGCTCCAGTGTGAAAGCCCTCGGGGCTTTCACACTGGAATGAAAGCAACGGCACTTTCGGTCGGTTTGCAGGCGCTATTATTAGCGCAATAGCGCCCGCAAACCGCCCCAGTGTGAAAGGACCCTTAGTCAAGTTCTAGTTGCACCTGACTGTCAATTGCTGTAATAATTTTATCAAATGTTCCAAGAGATTCATATATGGTATTCATGGTATTATGTTCCTAAATAATTTTGACAATTGAACAGACTTTTGTGCATGTGATGACTTAAACAATGAAATGACTCTGACACGTTTTGGAGAGAACAACCATTAGACTGAGAATTGACAATCAGTTTAGATCAACAAGATCTATTCACTTGGAAATTGTGCTAAATGTAGGCTACTTGTACTTAATCATTTGAAAGATGTACTGAGACATTGAGACATGTACTGAGACATTTGCAATTTTGATGAAATGAGGGAGAAATTCAATTCAGTTGTGAACAATTGCCAAGTGGTTTGGAGATTTGTCCATGTTGTTTTGAGAATGTCATTTCTGTTTCAAGAAATGAGCCAAAACAATGGAGAAAAACTGTAATGTAACATTTCAGTAAGTCTACTCATTGATAATTTTTCCCCTCCCCTTTCTGTCAAATACCCCCTGTAGTACCTCTGCATAGGGTACATGTACCTCAGGTTTGGAACCACTGGAATACTGGCCAGTAATATATTGAACTTGTGTAGAACATAGAACATTCCTATGTAACTGTCTGTAACTGTAGTGTATGACTCTTCTGTATGACTCATTTGATGTTTTCTTTTTTTACTCTATTGTAGAGAATAATGGCATTGCAAGGAAACGAAACCTCTCACATACTCGTGTATGTGGATGAGGCTGGCTTCAACCTGGCCAAGGGCCGAAGACATGGCCATAATTTTATTGGCCACCGGGCCACGGTGGATATCCCAGGCCAGCGAGGGGGCAATATAACTATGTGTGCTGCCATATCTGAGAATGGTGTGGCCACTCACATCCCCAGTCTTGGCCCATAGAATACACAGAAGCTCCTCATCTTCTTGGACCGCCTTCATTTGGATTTGATCCCTAAAAATAAGAGAGGTCTCATAGGGCCTCACCTACCACAATATATAATTGTATGGGACTATGTGAATTTCCACAGTGGCCTTCTTATCAGGGCCTGGTTCACTGCTCATCCAAGGATGGATATGGTGTTTCTACCACCTCACTCTCCTTTCCTCAACCCTATTGAGGAGTTTTTCTCCGCTTGGAGGTGGAGAGTGTATGAGCATCGGGCTCAAGATCAGAGGTCCCTGCTCCATGCAATGGACGCTGCCTGTGAGGATATTACAGGAGATCAGTGTAGGGGATGGTTGCGACATGCACACCGTTTCTTCCCTCGTTGCATCGCAAGGGAGGATATATGCTGCGATGTTGATGAGAATCTGTGGCCAGACAGACAGCAGCGTGTGGATGGGCAGGAGGGTGAGGACGGTGGCCAGTGAAGAGATGTTACAGTAGTTGTGAAACTCCAGCTTTATTTACAGCATTGTAGGCTAAATGTAATTTTCCTTGTTTTTTGTTTGCGTGTTTATATTTCCGTATATTATGCTGTATACATTTTCTTTTTACTCTGATCTATGGAAGTTACTTTGTGTGTGAATGATAATGGTTACAATACTGTAAAGTAATTTTTCCTTGGCAGTATGAGTGCAATGTGTGAAGTCAAACCTTGGAGGCTACTCTTACCCTAAAATCTTTTCTTTTTTTTTCAGTTTTATACACAATTGTATTCAGTTAGCTAGACAAAAACTGTACAGTAACCATTGTCAATGAAGGACTGGGCTAATACTGAAAGGTGGACATGAGGGATATTTCAATGGTCCTCTGCCTTAGAGACAAAACATCTAAACATTTTGATTTGCAGTGCTTACACAATGCCAAAGGGACGAAGCATTTTGGGGACACTGACTATTTGAATGAGAAAGAATTTTATTTTTGACACATGAGTGAACTGTTTTGGGAAAGATATGAGCTTTTGAAGGTGAACCATGGTGTTGTGCTGAACCATCCAGGTTATTTTGGCAAAAGCACCAAGAGAGTTGAGAATGTCTGGTCTGTTTCAAGAAATGAGCCAAAGCAATTGAGAAGAATCTTTGCCATTTTGGGGGCACTGACTCTTAAAATGGGAAAGGAATATGGTTTTGAAGCATGAGTGAACAGTTTTGGGAGAGATATGAGCTTTTGCACGTGAGTTATAGTGTTGTGCTGAACTGTAAGACTGTTTTGCCAAATGAACTTAGAGTTTTGAGAATGTCATTTCTGTTTTAAGAAATGAGCCAAAACAATGGAGAAAAACTGTAAGTTATTATTTATGTAGAAATATGAATCAATAAGAATAGAAGCAAAATCTGAAAATACAAAAACAAAACTACAGTTGGCAACACTTTTTTCAACCCATCAGATCACTTTTAGACACTAGTTGGTGAACTGTTAATCTTTTTTTATACTTCATATAGATGACTGCAATGGGATTGTTTTACTCTTGTAACAAAGTTGCCTTGTTATAAGGATATGTTCACTGTGCCTTTTCAGCCACATCTGAATGTTGCTAAAGCAAAAGTTGTAGCTTTCCTAAAAACTATAGATGTTATATGGTACATATGAGGAGGGACTGGATGTACAGAGATACTTGGAATGTGGTGGGGATAAAGTCAGTCTAATAATAAACACAACACTCAGAGCTGTTAAGCCATGCCTGAAAATTCAGGACAGTTGGTAAGTACACCTCATACATGACAGGTTCACTTTAAAAATGATATCTTTCTTTTACAAAGTAAACATTTGCCATTCTTGGTAAAGTACTTCTACTTAGCCTTTCTGGGGCCAAAAACTTTAAACAAAATTTTGACCCTTATAGATGTAAACCCTAACTGGTTAACATTTCATTTGCTAAATGTTTGTGGGGATGATTTGCGAAATCTGGTGCCGCTGTAAGAAAACAGCTTCCAAATTCAGGTTATTCAATTAGGCTTTGACAATGCAACCTGAAAGCTGATTGGTTTCTATGCACAGCTGCACTAGATTTTGCAATCCCCAGTTTTGACAAATCAACCTCTGCGTCATAAACCTTTGCCCCATGCAGATTTATTTAGCATGCTAAAAATGTATTGACGGGTTTATTTTTTTTCGTTCTATTTACTTTGTTTTAGTGCCATTATTGTCATCTTCCTGCATACCTCCTTCACGGCAAGGTACAACATGTCTGGCTGTGCATTGGCTCCTGGGATATGAGTGTCATCAATCCCAGGAGTCAATGCGTCTCCGCCGCTATGGCAACCTGCCGCTGCACTTTGATTATGCGCATGTGCAAGATCGGAAGCAGCGATGTATCCAGAACTAGATAGTAGTGGGCTTCAGTTGACCACAATAAAGATGGGAGCTTGCTTTGTGCACTGGTGCGCAGTCATGTTGGAACAGGAAGGGGCCATCCCCAAACTGTTCCCACAAAGTTGGGAGCATGAAATTGTCCAAAATGTCTTAGCATGCTGACGTTCTCTTCACTGTAACTAAGGGGCCAAGCCCAACCCCTGAAAAACAACCCCACACCATAATCCCCCATCCACCAAATGATTCGGACCAGTGCAGAAAGCAAGGTCCATAAAGACACGGATGAGCGCGTTTGGGGTGGAGGAACATGACTGGTCTGCACAGAGTCCTGACCTCAACCCGATAGAACACAAGTTAGTCCTCTCAATTTAAGAAGGTGCTCCTAACGACAACTCATTATGTGTATAAAAGACACCTGTCCACAGAATCTCTTTCTTCCATTCAAACCCACGATCATGGGCAAGACCAAAGAGTTATTAAAGGATGTCCGGGTCAGGATTGTAGACCTGCACAAGGCTGGAATGGGCTACAAGACCATCAGCAAGAAGCTTGGTGAGAAGAAGACAACAGTTTGAGCGATTATTTGCAAATGGAAGAAATACAAAATAACCATTAGGGATGAGCCGAACACCCCTCTGGTTCGATTCACAGCAGAACATGCGAACAGGCAAAAAATTAGTTTGAACACGCAAACACCATTAATGTCTATGGGACACGAACATGGATAATCAAAAGTGCTAGTTTTAAAGGCTTATATGCAAGTTATTGTCATAAAAAGTGTTTGGGGACCTGGGTCCTGCCCCAGGGGACATGTATCAATGCAAAAAAAAGTTTTAAAAACTGCAGTTTTTTCGGGAGCAGTGATTTTAATAATGCCTAAAGTGAAACAATAAAAGTGAAATATTCCTTTAAAAATCATACCTGGGGGGTGTCTATAGTATGCCTGTAAAATGGCACATGTTTCCCGTGTTTACAACAGTCCGAGAGCAAAATGACATTTCTAAAGGAAAAAAAATCATTTAAAAGTATTCGCGGCTATATTGAATTGTCGGTCCCGGCAAAACACATAAAAGTTCATTGATAAAAACAGCCTGGGATTCCCCCACAGTCCATTACCAGGCCCTTTGGGTCTGGTATGAATATTAAGGGGAACCCTGAACCAAAATTTAAAAAAAAATGAGTGGGTGTCCCCCCAAATTCCATACCAGGCCCTTCAGGTCTGGTATGGATATTAAGGGGAACCCCGTGCCAAAATTGAAAAAAAATGGCGTGGGGGTCCCCCTCAAAATCCATACCAGACCCTTCAGGTCTGGTATGAATTTTAAGGGGAACACTGTGCCAAAAGTCCACACAGACCCTTATCCGAGCACGCAACCTGGCAGGCCACAGGAAAAGAGGGGGGACGAGAGAGCGCCCGCCCCTGAACCGTACCAGGCCACATGCCCTCAACATAGGGAGAATGACCCCATGTTGATGGGGACAAGGGCCTCATCCCCACAACCCTTGCCCGGTGGTTGTGGGGGTCTGCAGGCAGGGGGCTTATCGGAATCTAGATGCCCCCTTTAAAAAGGGGACCCCCAGATGCCACCCCCCTGTGTGAATTGGTAATGGGGTACAAGTACCCCTACCATTTCACAAAAAAGTGTTAAAAATGTTAAAAAAGACAATAGCCGGTTTTTGATAATTCCTTTATTAACCTCCCTGACGATATTCCCGAGTGTGGCTCGGGGTGGATTTTCAGCACCAAAAGCGGTAACTTTGAGCCACACTCAGGATTGCATTGCAGGATCCAGGTACAGCAAACTTACCTTGTCCCCAGGATCCTGCAATGTCCTCCCCGCTCTGTGTGTGAGCCGTCCTCCGCTCGATTCATCACAGCACCGAGCTCCATTCCCTGCGAGCGCTGCGATGCACAGGGACGGAGAATGGCGCCAAATTCAAAAAGTAAAAAACACAATACATATAAAGTACACTTTAATCTTACAGATTACATTACCGTATCAATTTATTTCACATCCCTTTTGTCCCCAGTGGTTTGTCCAGTGCCCTGCATGCAGTTTTATATTATAAATACTGTTCTTTCTGCCTGGAAACTGAAGATTGTCCATAGCAAACAAAACCGTGCCTTTACATCAAAAGTGATTTTAGACCAGCTAGAAAACAGCGATAATAAATTAGAATCACTTGCAGAATTGAGCGATAGTGATTTGTGGGGAAATCCGTCATCAAACACTGAAAGTAATGACAGTGACAATTCTGCAACTGAGCAAATTTCAGTGTTGTTGATTTGATTACATTATTGAATAATTTTTATTATTATTATATTATTATTTGTTATAATTATTTATAGGTATTTATTATATTATAATTTTTGATTTCGTGCTTCAAACTTTATCATACCCAGGATGTCTACTAGACTCTTGTTTGGACAGATTTAAGTGTGTTATTCCTTATGGGGCGTACACACGGTCGGACTTTTCAGCTACAAAAGTCCGACAGTCTGTCAGACAGACTTCCGGCGGACTTTCGGCGGACTTGCGGCAGACTTTCTAACGAACGGACTTGCCTACACACGACCACACAAAAGTTCGACAGCCTAGTACGCGGTGACGTACACCAAGTCCGGCGAGACTATAAAACGGAAGTTCAATAGCCCGTACGACACCCTTTGGGCTCCTTCTGCTAATCTCGTGTTTATCTCGTGTTAGTAGAAGTTTGGTGAGAGACGATTCGCGCTTGTGAGACTCGTATTTTTCAGTTCTTTTTAACTGTTGTTCAGTCTGTGCTTGTGAGGTTTGTATCTGCTTTTCAGTGCGTTTGGTCAGTTGGCATTGAGAAATCTTTGTTTTATTGTCCGCTCGTTCCTGATTTTCAGGTCGCTCTTCACAGGCCTTGCTGTTCTTCAGTGCATTCTGTTAAGTGCATTCTGACCAGCCAACCGTTTTGAAGCCATGTTACCTGTACGTACTCGTCGTCGAGCTTGTGCATTGTATGTGTTTGGTGCTGTAGTTTATTCTTCAGACCAAGACCAGTCCATGAACAGGGCGAGGAGGAGTTCATGGACCAAGAATTGGTTGCTCCTGTCACATGCCATTGCTCCGTGAGATCCGTGAGAATAATCCTGAGGATTTCAGGAACTTTCGCCGGATGACAGACCCCGTTTTTGACCGTTTGGTGGCTTTGCTGACCCCCTATATCAGCAGGCAGGATACCTGCATGAGGCAAGCCATCACTCCGGAGCAGAGGCTAGTTGCCACGTTGCGGTACTTGGCGACAGGGAGAAGCCTGCAGGACCTCAAGTTCTTGACAGGCATCTCCCCCCAGGCTCTGGGGATCATTATCCCAGAGACCTGTTCTGCCATCATCCAGGTCCTGCAGAAGGACTATATTAAGGTAAGATTTTTTTCTTTTATTAGCATCACATGTTCTTTTATTTAATCTTTGATAATGTAATGTATTTCTTAGCTCAAACACTACTTACCATCATTGCAATATAGTGTGAATGTCCCCTTTTTCTCCTCACGCATGCTGGATTTTTTTCCTGCTCTTTTTTGTCATGCATGTATATTTGCCTTCAATAACCTCCCCAGCATACAATGCTGGGCACATATCCACCTAGTCTACTCAGTTTGAATGTATTTAGTCAGCTGCTTTGTATTTTGCTTCCCCTAAACTCAATCCAAATAGTGTGCTTATAATTAGCAATTAGCTTGATTTCCCAACCCCCCCCCCCCCACCTAAACTCAATCCAAATAGTGTGCTTATAATTAGAAATTAGCTTGATTTCCCAACCCCACCTAAACTCAATCCAAATAGTGGGCTTATAATTAGCTTGATTTCAAACCCCCCCCCCCCTAATAATTTGCTAGAATGTTCTGTGGTGTTGATTTTTAAATAGCAAATATATGTTGCACTTTGCAAAATGCATGTGCACTCTACAAGTGCATTTGCTCCAGTGCTTTAGTAAATGAGCAGAAGCTCTGCTGATTTCCATCATCAAATCATATACAAGCCACAAAGTGTTTTCAATAATTGCCCTTGCATGTGATTGTGTACTCCTTGCAACATGAAAGCCTTTTTACCTTACCTCATTTACTTTAAGCTGGGGAGCAACTGCACTTGCAGAGTGTGACAACTGCAGTCTTGTAGCCTTTTTAGTCCATAAATCCCTGGGTGTCCTAAAATTAATATTTTTTTGGAATTTCACCACCCCCTAAAATGTAATCAATGTTCCATCAGAAGGGGTGAGCAATCTGATAAGTGTGCCTTTCCATATTATTTCTTCCAGAAGATTTAAATTATTTAATGTTATACTGATGCTGGGGAATAATGTTTTTAATTGTATAATTTTATTGCAATGTTATATTCAAAATTACTGATTTTTGTTTTCTTGTTTGATTCCCCAGTTTCCTTCAACGCCACAGGAATGGCAGACTGTGGCATCCCATTTTGCCACCCGTTGGGACTTTCCCAATTGTGGAGGGGCTATAGATGGGAAACATGTCCACATCGTGCCACCACCCCATTCGGGGTCATACTATTTTAATTATAAGGGGTTCCACAGTATTGTTTTAATGGCGGTGGTGTCGGCACACTATGAATTTCTATATGTGGATGTGGGGAAGAATGGCCGGATGTCGGATGGAGGAGTATTTGCCCAGACGGAGTTCTGCCAGCGTCTCAAGAGTGGTGGCCTGGGATTGCCACCTGATGCGGATAACGTGGAAGAACTCCCCTTTGTCCCCATTGCTGATGAAGCCTTCGCTCTGAGCAAGCACCTCATGAGGCCATTCCCCCAAAGAACTCTCACCCCGGAGAGGAGGGTTTTTAATTTCCGGCTGGCCAGAGCTAGAAGAGTGGTTGAGAATGCGTTTGGGATTCTGGCCAGCCGGTTCCGCCTGTTTCAAACCTCCATTAATTTGGCGGAATACAAACTTAATTTTATAATTTTATCGTGCTGCATCCTGCACAACTTTTTACACAAACATTCTCCAAATTATATGGTGCCAGTTGGGCCTGAGGCCTGACTTATCTGTGACAATCTTACGGGCCTGGATACTGTCCGTACTGGCTTGGCCCCCCAAAGTGCCCGTCAAGTTAGACAGCAATATGTTAATTATTTTATTGGTAGGGGGGCCATTGCAATGGGCCAGGATATCTAAAGATTTAAAATAAAAACAATCTTGATGAAATCTTGAATTATATTTATTGCTTGCCTTTCTTTTGGGCTTTCTCCTAGGTTATGGTCGACCAGTTGTAGTGCCAACTGTATTTTCCTTGTAAATTTCTAAATAAGCTCCATTGCCACTGTAAACAACTTTTTTCAATTTATAAACAAACTGATACTGAGCATTGAAATAACAAACCACACATTTATTTAATGCCTAAGCAGATGTTTTTAATCTTTAATCTTTGGTATCCATTCAGTTATGCATTTAGTATAAAATGTTCCTAGCCAAAAATATAATGATATATTAATAAATTTAGAATAATATAATTATAGTTAAAGATTTTTAGATAATCAAAAATAAAATTTGTTGGGCATTTTGATTTTAGCAAACAGGCCTTTTTTTTTTTTTTTTGTTTTTTTAAAATCCGTTTTTTTTGTTTTTTTTTGTAAAAAACTTTTTTGTTGTTTTTTGGTTTTTAAAAAAACATTTTTTTTTAAATCCTTTTTTTTTATTTTTGTTTTTTTTAAAAACATTTTTTGTATTTTTTTTTTTTTTTTGGTGTTTTCTAAAAACGGGCCTCCTTTTTTAAATGTTGTTAAACAGGCATATCATTTAACAGAAAATAATAAAGAGAAGGCCCAGAATGGGGTCAGCAAACCAGGAAATGAAGGACATGATCGATGTTTTGGGGTTTCAAAAAGGGCATTTAGATTCTACCCAAAACATCAATCATGTCCTTCATTTCCTGCTGCATACGATCCAGCCGATTACGCATTTGATCGATCTCCCCATTCCAGGCCATTATTTGAGCAATTAGCCGTTGGGCACTGTCTGTGGTGAAATAGTCACTTGGACCTAAAGTGGAATGAAAAAAAAGATGTGTTTAGAAATATGCACACATACATAGTTTACCTTACCATAAAGCTGGTGTCTCAGACACTGACCTGGTGGGGTGCCCATGTCGCATACTTCCTGAACATCCTCGGGGGTGGCGCTGTTGCTTGACTCAAGCACAACCAGATCACCTAAAATAGAGTAGAAGAATTACATAGAAGAAAAGGCAGCCATGCATAGATTACCGTAAGCTGGTGTGTCAGACACTCACCTGGTGGGGTGCCCATGTCGCCCACCTCTCCTTCCTCCACATCCTCAGTGGGACTTGGGCTGATTTCCCAAGTATGTTCTTTTGCTTGGGGGGGACTGGGTTCTTCTTGTTGACTGAGTGATTTTTCCCCTATGTGAAGCAAAAAATTAATATACTTAGCACACAGATATTTTAGTACATAGTAATCTTCAAACATTTGTAGTGAAGTGGTGTACAAATGGTCTGTTTGTGTAGAGTTCCTAGTTGACATAAAGATTTTAATTTCTAAAGACATATCGGATAGATAGATACCTCGATATCTAGATATCAATATCTAAATATAGTTAAAAATCTTTTGATCTCTCTCTCTCTATATCTATAACTAAATATAAATCTAAATATCAAACAAAATCTAAATATAAAAATATATATTAATTTAAATATTAAAAAACAATTAAATAAATTTCTATATCTATATCTACCTATATACATACATACATATATATATATATATATATATATATATATATATATATATATATATATATATATATATATATATATATATATATATATATATATATATATATATATATATATATATATATATATATACATATACAGATATATATATATATATATATATATATATATATATATATATATACATATACAGATATATATATATATATATATATATATATATATATATATATATATATATATATATATATATATATATATATATATATATATATATATATACATATACAGATATATACATATATATATATATATATATATATATATATATACATACATATACAGATATATACATATACATATATATATATATATATATATATATATATATATATATATATATATATATATACATATATATCTATACATCTACAGATATGTAACAAGGTTTATCAAAAGATCATTTCAAACGATGCAAAAAATCGTATAGGAATGAAAAGCACATGGAGCAGTATACGAGGTAATCAACACAAGATGAAAACACAAGTACTTACTTTTTTTCAGCACTTTACGGATCCGTCTGTACTGATCCGGCTCCCTGAGTTTGAGGTCGGACCATCTTTTTCTAATTCGATCCTTGGAGCGCTGTACCCCAAAATAAGCCTGTAAAGTCTTCACCACCTTCGCCATTATTTTGGCTTTGCGCAAATTTGGCCGGGCGTACGGCCCATACTTCCCATCATAGTCCTTTTTTTTAAGAATGGCCACCATTTCTACCATCTCTTTAAAGGACATATTGGAGGCCTTAAATCTAGGCATCACAGATCTTCACGTTCCGGCCTCCGGGCTTTCTTCGCTACCTGAGGTAGTACACACCTGATGTGTCTCCGCCATTATTCACCCCACTACACGCCGTAAAAAAAAATGGGCGGAGAACATGAGTTAAAATCGAACGTCAGGGGCGGGCGACGCAGGCGGAGTTTTACACATGCGTAGTGTATAAAGAGGGGCCTTGTGCACGTGTCATACGTATGTTCTGTGCGTAGAATTAAGGGGCGGAGATCATGAGTTAAAATTGAACGTCAGGGGCGGGCCAAGTAGGCGTAGTATTACGCATGTGCAGTGTATAAAGAGGGGCCTTGTGCACGTGTCGTACGTACGTTCTGTGCGTAGGTGATAGTGGAGCGGGACGCTACTAAACGAAGGTAATTTTAAATTTATACTTTTGGTCAAGACTTTGTAGCAAGCGGCCTATATGGCTTGACAGATTGATGAGGCCTACATAGGGATAAGATGATGAGGGTTTAGCAGAAACCTAATAAGTGTTTTTTGTCTTGTGACTTTATCTTTTACAGACATTATGAATCCCCTATTTAAGGATCCAGAGTTCCTTACTGCTTTTTTTTCTAAATATAGAGAGATGAGGAATTTGTGGGAGGTGAAACACCCTCAGTATTATGCAAAGCATGTGAGGAAGATCAGGAGCATCAGCAGATGATGTTTATGTACCCAGGCTGTGGTACTACAATCAACTCCGTTTTCTTGATGACCAGACTGAAGCCAGGGCATCACTTTCAACCCTTCCCTCCACCCTTCCCTCCACCCCAGCAGAGGCTGATGAGGAGCAAGCTGGGTCTTCCATCCTGGATGAACCGGATATGACCATCTGGAGTCAGGTAAATTATTTTAACAAATATTTACTGTACTAATATTAATGATGTTAACTGGATGTTATAATTGTCTAAAATAATTTTGCCCTCAAAATTGTGTATACATATCAATTGACAGTAGTGGCTAAATATGTTTGGCACCTGCTTGAAAAAATTAGGGTGTCTGATTAGACTCTTTTATTAAAGAGATGTATTCACATTGAATTTGCTAGTCATGAGAAGCAAATTGTGTGTCATTGATGAACCCAAAAAAATATACTAAAACTATGTCCTTTTTTTATACACAGGATGAGTCCATCCAGGAGGAATGTGTGGAAAGTGGCAGGCAGGAGGAGACCGGGCCCATGGACAGCCTGGAGGAGGCCGGATTCTCCATCATCCTGGAGGAGGCTGGGCCCAGTGTCAGGCAGGAGGTGGCTGGTCCCAGTGAGGTGGCTGGGCCAAGTGAGGTGGCTGGTCCCAGTGAGGTGGCTGGGCCCAGTAGGAGCCTGACCGAATCCCAAGTGCCTCCCCTCCGCCTTCCCAAAAAAAGGGCCAGGAAGGGGACGGTCACACAGGAGGCATCCCTGCGCCTCATGCAAGAGGCCACCCGTTTTTTGAGGAGCCCCCCCGAAGCGGAAGAGTCCTATGGCTGCTACTTCTTCAAATGGATTGGGAGCAGCGCCTCATTTGTGAGCGACTATTTGGGGAAACAATCCAGAAGGGGCTGCAGGGCACGCTAACACGAAACACCCAACTACATGAGGCAGCCCCCGCTCCTCCTCCTCCTCCTCCTCCTGCCACAACTGAAACACCAGAGCCACAGCCTCCAAAGAAGGCTACAGGGAAGGCTGCAGGGAAGGCTGCAGGGCAGCGTGGAGGAAAGGCTGCAGGGAAGAGAAGAAAGTGATGACCTGGGTTCAGTCTGGTCTGACAGAAGACGCAGGCTGTTGTAGTACCACAGTCTGGGGACATCTATATCATCTGCTGGTGCTGTTGATCTCTGGGATTCCTGGACCAGATTGTGCTCCCTCTTATATGGACTCCTCAAGATCCCAATTTTCTTGTCCGCAGACTTTTTCCAGCGTTGACTTCCTCTTTATTTTATTTAGACCATGAATAAAT
Source organism: Lithobates septentrionalis (assembly GCA_037952835.1). Lineage (NCBI taxonomy): Eukaryota > Metazoa > Chordata > Amphibia > Anura > Ranidae > Lithobates > Lithobates septentrionalis. The sequence continues at coordinate 169,409 of JBBDGP010002468.1, read as the reverse complement.
GGATCTTTTTTGAGTTTATGAAAAGACTTTATGTGTTTTATTTTAAATCATTGATTTTAGACACAATGTTAAATTAACAAGGGACAACAATCTCATTGAGTTTGCAAAAAGACACCAAAAATACATTAATAATGTTAATAATGTTCGAGTGGTAAGTCTTTAAAAAAAAATAGATACATAACCAAAAACGGTTCTTTGGGTTAACTTTATATACAAAAAATAAAAAATCACTATAAAAACAAAAATAATAAAGGGTTCTTTGTGGTAACTTTACAAACATAAAAAAATAAATAAAAAAAAAATAAATAAAAATGGGTTCTTTGTGGTAACTTTAGAAACACCAAAAAAAATAAACCAAAAAAATATAAAAATGGTTTCCCTGTGGTAACTTTACAAACACAAAAAAAAAAAAAATATATAGATAAACAGAAAAAAAGTTCCACAACAATCATAAAATAAATATCTGGATAAAAATTACAAGAAAAGATGACTCCACCAAAAAAAAAAAAGTGTAAAAAGTATTATTGGTATGGAAACATTGTTTTTAAAAAGCATACCATATCATTCATGAGATCAAAGAGAAAAAGAATCCAGCAATCAGTTTGGGAGAACTCTGTTTGAATATGAACAGCAAAACATCTTCGTTCTTTATAGCATTCGTAAAGAAGACATTAAATGCGCTGCATTCAACGATCATAGATTTTGCAGTGTGAGGAATGTGCTACCTACAATACGAACACTAGTTTTACTAGACCGAGTGCTTCCGTTTAGTTTTTGCTTATGAGCATGCGTCGTTTTTTTGTCCGTCGGACTAGCATACAGACGAGCGGATTTCGGGGACTTTAGATTTGAAGCATGTTTCAAATGTAAAGTTCGTCGGATTTGAGGCTGAAAAAGTCCGTTGAAAGTCCGGAGAAGCCCACACACGATCGGATTACCAGCCAGCTTTAGTTCGTTGGCGTCCGTTGGACTTTTGTAGCTGAAAAGTCCGACCGTGTGTACGCCCCATAAGAATTACAGGTCTACAACATAAAACGCCAAATTTTCATGCAAAATAATTGTACCGCTTTCAGCATCAAAAATCGGAAATAATCATACCGCCAGGGAGGTTAATGTCTTCTTCTTTCCCTGCTTCTTCTGGGCTTCCTTTGGCTTTCTTCTTCTTCCTCCATCTTGTTCTTCCCCTGCTTCTTCCTCTATCTTCCTCTGCTTCTTCCTCTGGTCTTCCCCTCCGGCATCTTCCTCCGGTCTTCTCCTCCGGCATCTTCCTCCGGCTTCTTCTTCCCCGCTTCGTCCTCCAGACGATCCGCCTCAATGGGGGGTTCCCGCTGTGTGACGCTTCTGTTCTTGTGACAGCTCTTATATAACTGAGGGCGGGGCCACCCAGTGACCCTGCCCCCCTCTGACCCATGAGGACTTCCCTATGGCTGCCCCTGTGGTGTCAGAGGGGGGCGGGGACCTGAAGGGCCTTGTATTGAATTTGGGGGGGCCCCACTAATTTTTTTTTATTTTGGTTCGGGGTTCCCCTTAATATTCATACCAGACCCAAAGGGCCTGGTATTGGACTATGGGGCAATCCCATGCTGTCTTTATCAATCAACTTTTATGTGTATTGCCGGGACCGACAACTCATTATAGCCGGGAGTACTTTTAAATGTTTTTTTTCTTTAGAAATGTCATTTTGCTCTTGGTCTGTTCTAAACACGGGAAACATGCGCCACTTTACAGGCATGCTATAGACACCCTCCGGGTACAAAATTTAAAGGAATATTTCACTTTTATTGTTTCACTTTAAGCATTATTAAAATCACCGCTCCCGAAAAAAGGGCCATTTTAAAACTTTTTTTTGCATTGATACATGTCCCCTAGAGCAGGACCCGGGTCCCCAAACCCTTTTTTGACAATACCATGCATATAAGCCTTTAAAATTAGCACTTTTGATTTCTCCCATAGACTTTTAAAGGGTGTTCCACAGCGAATTTGCCGCAAACACCCTAAATTGTTCGCTATTCGGCGAACGGGCGAACAGCCAATGTTGGAGTCAAACTCATGTTCGACCCGAACATAAAGCTCATCCCTAATAACCATCAATCACCCTCGGTCTGGAGCTCCATGCAAGATTTCACCTCATGGGGTCAGGATGATCATGAAAAAAGCAAGGGATCAGCTCAGAACTACACGGGAGGAGCTTGTGAATGATCTCAAGACAGTTGGGACCACAGCCACTAAACAAACCATTGGTAACACACTACTCCGCCATGGACTGAAATCCTGCAGCACCCACAAAGTCCCACTGCTCAAGAAGGCACATGAATGGACCTGTCTGAAGTTTGCTAATGAACATCTAAATGTTTCAGAGAAGGATTGGGAGAAAGTGCTGTGGTCAGATGAGACCAAAATTGAGCTCTTTGGCATTAACTCGACTTGCCGTGTTTAGAGAAAGAAAAATGCTGACCATGGCCCTAAGAACATCATCCCTACAGTCAACCACGGAGGTTGACTTTGGGCCTGTTTCTCTACTAAAGGTACAGGCTGACTTTGCAGCATTGAGGGGCCAATAGATGGGGCCATGTATTGTAAAATCTTGGATGAGAACCTTCTTCCCTCAGCCAGAACACTGAAGATGGGTTATGGATGGGTCTTCCGGCATGAAAATGACCCAAAACATACAGCCAAAGCAACAAAGGAGTGGCTCAAAAAATAGAGTGGCCTAGCCAGTCTACAGACCTTAATCCTATAGAAAATTTATAAAGGGAGCTGAAACTTTGAGTTGCCAAGCAACAGCCAAGAAACCTTAAGGGTTTAGAGAAGATCTGTAAAGAAGCATGGTTCAAAATCCCACCTGAGATGTGTGCAAACCTGGTAACCAACTACATGAAACGTCTTACCTCTGTGCTTGCCAATAGAGATGAGCCGAACACCCCCCTGTTCGGTTCGCACCAGAACATGCGAACTGGCAAAAAATTAGTTTGAACACGCGAACACCGTTAAAGTCTATGGGACTCGAACATGAATAATCAAAAGTGCTAATTTTAAAGGCTTATATGCAAGTTATTGTCATAAAAAGTGTTTGGGGACCTGGGTCCTGCCCAGGGGACATGGATAAATGCAAAAAAAGTTTTAAAAATGGCAGTTTTTTTCGGGAGCAGTGATTTTAATGATGCTTAAAGTAAAACAATAAAACTTTAATATTCCTTTAAATTTCGGGGCGCATGTTTCCTGTGTTTAGAACAGTGACAGCAAAATTACATTTCAAAGGAAAAAAAGTCATTTAAAAGTACTTGCGGCTATATGAATTGTCGGTCCGACAAAACACATATTTCATTGATAAAAACGGCATGGGATTTCCCCACAGGGGAACCCCGAACCAAAATTTAAAAAAAAATGGTGTGGGGGTCCACCTAAATTCCATACCAGGCCCTTCAGGTCTGGTATGGATATAAAGGGGAACCACGTACCAAAATTAAAAAAAAAAGGTGTGGGGTCCCCCTCAAAATCCATACCAGACCCTTCAGTTCTGGTATGGATTTTAAGGGGAACCCTGTGCCAAAACTAAAAAAAAAAAGTGGCGTGGGGTCCACCCAAAAATCCATACCAGACCCTTATCCGAGCATGCAACCTGGCAGGCCGCAGGAAGAAAGGGGGGAAGAGAGAGTGCCCCCCTCCTAAACAATACCAGGCCACATGCCCTCAACATTGGGAGGGTGCTTTGTACGTAACAGGTGATCCCGCCCTCTCTGACATCACAGGGAAAGCCTCAGGGAAGTCCCCGTCAAGTCCCCGTGCATCAGAGGAGAACCAGAAGAAGAAGATAGAGGAAGAAACCGAAGGAAGATAGAAGAAAGAAGATAGAAGAAAGAAGATAGAAAGAAGAAGCATTTAACCACTTGCTTACAGGGCACTTAAACCCCCCTCCTATCCAGACCAATTTTCAGCTTTCAGCGCTGACGCACTTTGAATGACAATTGCGCGGTCATACAACACTGTACCCAAATGAAATTTTTATCATTTTTTCAGCACAAATAGAGCTTTCTTTTGGTGGTATTTGATCACCTCTGCGGTTTTTACTTTTTGTTAAAAAAATGTAAAAAACTGAATTTTTATTTTTTTTATATTTTGTTATAAAAAATTTAAAACGGGTAATTTTTCTCCTTCATTGATGTACGCTGATGAGGCGGCAGTGATGGGCACTGATAGGCGGCAGTGATGGGCACTGATGGGTGGCAGTGATGGGCACTGATGGGTGGCAGTGATGGACAGCACTGGCAGGTGGCACTGATTGTCACTACAGGTGGGCATTGATAGGTGGTACTTGTGGGCATTGATAGGTGGCACTTGTGGGCACTGTTAGGTGGCACTGTGGGCACTATTAGGTGGCACTGTGGGCACTATTAGGTGGCACTTTTAGTGGGCACTGATGAGGCAGATGTGCCTCTTCCACTTGGGGACCGATGTCCCTCACATCCGATCTGGTGATCTGCTTTTTTTTCTACTCGCGCTGTCAGCGTGAGTAAAAGAAAAAACGATTACCGATCTTTTGTTTACATCATGTGATCAGCTGTCATTGGCTGACAGCTGATCACATGGAATGGGGCCGGGACCGGCCCCTTACACAGATCGGTGATCAGCCGAGTCTCAGTGACTCGGTGATCACAGCGCGCCCGGGAGTGTGCACAGGGAAGGCCGTCATATGACGGCCTCCCGGGAATGTAGGTCCGCGCTTTGCCCGTCATTCAGCCATAGCGCGGATGTCTAGTGGTTAAATAAAGGAATTGTCAAAAACTGTCTCTTGTCATTTTTAACATTTTTGACACTTTTTTTGTGAAATGGTAGGGGCACTTTTGTACCCCCTTACCATTTCACACAGGGGGGGCCGGGATCTGGGGGTCCCCTTGTTAAAAGGGGCTTCCAGACTCCGATAAGTCCCCCGCCCGCAGACCCCCACAACCACCGGGCAAGGGTTGTGGGGATGAGGCCCTTGTCTTCATCAACATGGGGACAAGGTGCTTTGGGGGGGACCCCAAATCACCCTCCCAATGTTGAGGGCATGTGGCCTGGTACGGTTCAGGAGGGGGGGTGCTTTCTCATCCCCCCTCTTTTCCTGTGGCCTGCCAGGTTGCGTGCTCGGATAAGGGTCTGGTATGGATTTTTGGGGGGACTCCACCACATTTTTTTAATTTTGGCGCGGGGTTCCCCTTAAAATCCATACCAGGCCTGAAGGGTCTGGTATGGATTTTGAGGGGACCCCCACGCCTTTTTTGTTTTAATTTTGGCGCGTGGTTCCCCTTAATATCCATACATCAATACCAGACCTGAAGGGCCTGGTATGGAATTTAGGGGGACCCCCACGCCATTTTTAAAAAAAATTTTGGTTTGGAGGTTCCCCTGTGGGGAAATCCCATGCAGTTTTTATCAATGAACTTATATGTGCATTGTCGGACCGACAATTCATATAGTACTTTTAAATGACTTGTTTTCCTTTGAAATGTCATTTTGCTGTCAGACTGTTCTAAACACGGGAAACATGCGCCCCTTTACAGGCATACTATAGACACCCACCAGGTACGAAATTTAAAGGAATATTACACTTTTATTGTTTCACTTTAAGCATTATTAAAATAACTGCTCCCAAAAAAAACGTCAGTTTTTTAAAACTTTTTTTTGCATTGATCCATGTCCCCTGGGGCAGGACCCAGGTCCTCAAACACTTTTTATGACAATACCATGCATATAAGCCTTTAAAATTAGCACTTTTGATTTCTCCTATAGACTTTTAAAGGGTGTTTTGCGGCTTTCAAATTTGCCGCAAACACCCCAAATTGTTCGTTGTTCGGCGAACTTACGAACAGCCGATGTTCGAGTGGAACATGAGTTCGACTTGAACTCTAAGCTCATCCCTACTTGTCAACAAGGATTTCTCCCCTAAGTCATGCTTTTCTTGGGGATCAAATATTTATTTTACTCACTGAACTGCACTTCAATTTATATCATTTGTATCATGTGCTTTTTCTGGATTTTTGGTTGATATTCTGTCGCTATCATTTAAAATACACCTATGATAAAAATTATAGATTCCTCATTTCTTTGCATGTGGGCAAACTTGCAAAATCTGCAGGGGATCAAATAAATATTTTCCCCACTGTAGTGTCCTTCCGTGGAAATGAAAGAGAACATTGCTCCTCTCATGGGCAAAAAAAGTCAGAAATTAAATTCTAAAGGCCTGTGCTACATTCACATTCTTCAAGTACATTCTGCATGTTCCTGATATGCATGTGTTATATGATGAGATCATTTCTGTGTCAGGCCTGAGAGGGTTAGGGTACACTTCTGCTGCAGTCTTTATAGTTTGAAAGGTAATTTATATTCCTACAAACTGCTCGATAAGAAAATGTAACATAGAAATTATTCAGTGGATAATCCCAGCATGGTATATAAAACAGCCGAGGAAGAAAACTCAAATAGGAAAAAGAAACAGAACTAATTTGTAACATCAAAGAGTACAGGTAGGAGCTCTTCTTTCTTGACCCAGATCCATTTTATTTGTTGCTTATTAAACTTTTCATGGAGAATTACAATCAGAATAAAATGTATCAACACCAGCAACCACCTGGGACTGTAACAATAACAGTTTCAATTACTAATTACATTTCAGTGAAAACTAACATTTTAAAGCCCTTATGAAAACGTTAGAGAGCCTAGAACATACAAAACAAATTATTGAAAGCACTTGTCATACTTCAGTTGTATTTAATGCATTGCCACAAATGAAAATCCAGCATTTTAGATTTCATTTTATGAAGAATAAATTTTTACTCCAGTGAAGATGGTCACTGAAACATATCATTCCAGTGGTGAGTAATGCAGCAATAATAACTCTTTTAAACCTGAACTCCTGAAACTATATTTTCTTTCACTTTAGCCTCCTTTTCCCAGTGTACAGCCACAATCCACAAAATGTTTCCAAGAGTTTACTTCTGTGGCCAGGGTAACAAGTTCTTATTTCTGCTGATGTCGCTGCTTCACTAAAACTTCAAGGAGGCAGGAACACGAAAGATCCACTTGCTCATGGAGAGGGAGCAGTGGTCTTACAGTGCTAAAATAGAAGGGGAAGCTTTAGTGATCTGCTGAAAAATATAAAGAACAATACAAGACTGAGATAATCAAGGACATTCCCTTGTCATTCTTTTTTCTTTTTGAGTAGTGAAAAAAGGGAGTAGAGCCCTTGTTAGATGTGTGTGTTTTTTGTACCTTTTACTTCTATATGTCTGCTGCAGTTGCAGGTCATTTGTCTTATAAATTTCCTAATAAAAAGTATTGAAACACAAAAATAATCTTTAATTTGGATGTTTGAATTGCACAAATGTCTTTGTGACCAACATAAGTACTACTCCTTTAGAAAAATCCCCCATTTAGTTCTACATTATCTGATTTCCTTTGCAGCTGCACCAAAGCCCAATTACTGTTTCTTGAGTTATGAACTGTTGTCAGGTTGCATAGTATGGCCAGTAGGGGTGGGCTAGATGTTCAAATCGAACGTAAGTTGGACTCAAACATCTGCTGTTAGTTTGTTCGTAGAACAAACAAACATATGGGAGCGCTCGCGGCAAGTCCACCCGAGAGATCGCAGTGCATTGACGGTTGCTGATTGGCCAAAGCATGCAGGGCAGGCTCATGCTTTGGCCAATTACAGCGTGAATCACAGCGCGATTATGTATGTAGTATGCTTGATTGGAGGTAGCGTAGGCAGGTTAGTTAGTGGATCGAGCGTGTAGTCAGTGTAGTATTATATATAGAGTGCAGTCAGTGTAGAATGTATATTGCAGCGCAGTCAGTGTAGATTGTTTATACTGCAATGTAGCGTATATAGTGCAGTGCATAATATATATGACTGTGCAGTGCAGAGTGTAAATACTACAGTGGAGTGCACAGTATATTGTACAGTGCATAGTACATACTACAGTGCAGTTTGTATATAATGCAGTGCAGAGCATATAGTGCAGTGCATAGTATATACTACAGTGCAGTGAAGAGTATATAGTGAAGTGCATAGTATATACTACAGTGCAGTGCACAGTATATAGTGCAGTGCAGAGTATATAATACAGTGTACTGCAGTGTGAATAACACAGTACAGTACAGGGTGGATAACAGTGTTGTGGTGCTACTGAAGTGTTGGTGTGTCACCACTAATCCCTTATTTTTTTTTCATTAATGTTTTTTTTTTGTAGTATCAGGTTTGGTTGCTGCATTATTACTACTCCCCCTTCTGTGTCGCAGGTGTTATTCCTTTTTTTTTATAATTGTAATTTTTATTAGTTTGAAAAAAGAACACATTATAGATATAACATGTATGTCACAAATTGTACATCCAAAAATTTAAAAAAAAGCAAAAAGGAGAAAGCAAAGAAATAATAATAAAAATGAAAATGAACAAATACAAAATATCAGTACAAATAGGTTTCGGATATACAAACAACAGGTTCCATGAGTCTGTATTAGGACTTTCTAACGTACCATGAGTAGAGGACATTAGTAGTTAACAAATGGCAAAGGCCAACTTCATCGAGTGTATAAACATAAGTAGCATCTCACAATGAAAAGGTGAGTACAAGGACATTATCCAGAGAAAAGGAGACAGAAATACACATGTAGAGGAACACATAGTCTTTCTACCTTAATTATTCCAACATCATTCAGCTCACATGGTCTCCGTATTGCGATTGGTCCCAGGGCTCCCAAATTTTGTTAAATTGAGAAACTAAATCATGTACCTTGGCCATGAGGAATTCCATTCTCCTAATCTCCTCTACAGTTTGTAGAAACTGCAGGTGAGATGGAGGGGTAGTAGACAACCAACACACTGGGATGACCCTCTTAGCAGCCAGGAGAATCTAGGAGATCAAACATTTAGTTGGTTTCGAAATGCCTGGAAAGGGGAGTCCCAGTAGGTGATGAATAGGGTCTAAGGGGAGGTGTAGGCCTGTTACGGACTGAAGTGTTCGTTGTATTTCTATCCAAAATGCCTGTATAAGTGAACAGGTCCAAAAAATATGAAAGTGTGAGCCTGTCTCTGTACCACACCTCCAACACCTAGATGAGAGGGAAGGATCTATATGATGAATACGCTCCGGGGTCCTGTACCAGAACATCAGAATCTTTACCGCCGTCTCTCTCTGAGCAACACATTTGGAAGACTTAAAAGTTGATACCCGTATTTTTGCCCATAGCTTCATGGGGATAGAACGCCCCAATAAAACACTCCACTTTTGCATATATAAGTGAGTTTCAGGTAGTACCTGTGTGGATTCATGTAAGATATGGTATACAGAGGATATTAAATGAAGTTGGTGAGGGCCCTCAGCACATAGGTGTTCAAAGGGAGTGGGCACATCCAAGGTTAGAATCGGGGATAATGAGTGGAAGAAATGTCTAATTTGGAGACAGAAATAGAATAGATTTTGAGGGATGGAAAATTTTTCTTGCAATGTAGCAAAGGTATGGAATTTGCGTGAGACCAGATGTACCAGATTGCATAACTGAAAGAGGGGAGTCTGCAACCAAGGCAATAAGCGCCCAAAGGCTAAGCTATCTGGTAGAACTGGATTCAACAATATATTGCATTGGGGGGGACAAGCTGAGGAGAGTGGGTATTTCGACACACATTTACCCCATAAGGACAGGGTAAATATCATTGGTGCTAAGCACATACATTTCAATACAGGATCAGGTAACAGGGAGCGGGACCACACCATGGAGCAAGGGTGTAACAGATATATAGCACCCCTCTCAATTTCAGACCAACGACTTGGCGCCTTCTGACAGGACCAAGAGATCACGAGATGGGAAGCATAATAGTACCTGATGATGTCAGGGGGGCCTAAGCCTCCTTGGGATTTTAGGGAGAAAACCACCGAACTAGCTATCCGATGCATCCTATTATTCCAAATAAATTTCAAAAAAGCCCTATGAAGGACCTTAAGTTGACTAATAGGTACTGCTACTGGTAGAGTTTCAAAGAAATATAGTAACCGTGGTAACACTGACATTTTCAGAACGTTAATTCTACCTAGCATGGTGATAGGATACGTGGCCCACTGATGAAGGCATCGATATATATCCCAAAACAAAGGGGGGAAGTTAGTGGAGTATATGCTAGAATAAGAGGAGGTAAGCTTAATACCCAGGTATGTGAGAGCTTGAGAGCACCATTTATAGGGATATGTGCTTTTAAGTTGCGTTAGGGTATCTGGTGGAATATGCAAAGGAAGCACTTCAGTCTTGGTAGAATTAATTTTATATCCTGATATGGACCCAAATATATTCAAAAGAGCGTGTAATGATGGCAGTGAAATGACAGGATTCGTCAGTGTCAAAAGAATGTCGTCGGCAAAGAGTGATAACTTGTACTACCTTTGTCTTATCACCACCCCCCCGGATGTCAGGATGGCACCTTATTGCCTCAGCCAAGGGCTCCAGGCAGAGGATGAAAAGGAGGGGAGATAAAGGACACCCCTGCCTAGTGCCATTTGACATGGGAAAACGGGGATAAAAACGAGGCCATCTGCACCTGTGCAGATGTATGAGTATATAAGGCCCGTATAGCTTCAAGGAAAGGGCCCTGAAATCCAAAACTCAAAAGCGTAGAGAACATATAGGGCCAGCTTAGGCGATCAAACGCCTTTTGGGCATCTAAACTCAAAATAAGGGCTGGGCAAGGGAATTTGTTCAACAGATCAATCAGGACTATGGTACGCCTTGTGTTATCACCAGCGTGTCTGAAGGGCACAAAACCCACCTGATCTCTATTGATCAATTTAGGTATGAATTGGGATAACCTAGATGACATCATTTTAGTGAACATCTTATAGTCCGAATTCAATAGGGCTATGGGTCTATAGTTGTCGGGTATAGAGGGATCCTTTCCTGGTTTTGGAATGATTGATATGTAGGAGTGAGTGAACTAAGTATGTGGGATATAACCTTGTAATAATGTACCAAAGAGATTCAACATATGTGGCATTAAGTGAGGGAAGAAAAAAGTCCGGACAGCCGCACACCAGGAGAATATAATCCAACAAAATTTCTTTATTGTAAAATCAGGAACAAATCATGTACAAAGCACCATGGATAGAATGTACAGATAATCAGCTAACATGTTTCACGCTCTGCGGAGCGCTTACTCATAGCTATCTGTACATTCTATCCATGGTGCTTTGTACATGATTTGTTCCTGATTTTACAATAAAGAAATTTTGTTGGATTATATTCTCCTGGAGTGCGGCTGTCCAGACTTTTTTCCTCCCTCACAACATGGATTAGCATTAGCCAGCACCTGGGGCTTTTCAACTCTGGAGAGCAACATTCAGTTTATATTTAAATAGATAGGGGGCGCTAGAGGCTACACAATATTAGTTTAAGTGCAAAGAAAAAAAAGAAAAAAAGGCAAACCAAAAAACTTCTCATTAAAGAGTGAAGAATAAATGAACGCTAACAATGACAATTCGCATTTGTACTAGACATTACAATAATGACAATGGTAGTGATTGATTGTCCCAATAAAGTGAATGGTTGAAGTGATATCTTGCAATAGTGCCAAAATCTTGCTGCTGTTAAAGAAAATTCCATCACCAGAAGAGAAAAAAAGAGAATACACCTTGAAGTAATAGATATCTGCTTACCAGATACTAATGACTCCTTTAGTTAAAAAGAGAGTCACTAGCGCTTGTACAGGATTGTGCCTGCTCACATGGACGGCTGGACAAATGGATGGTGTTTTAGGCATGGATCGTTCCCATCACACTCGTTCAAGATATGGATATATAGGAAACAAAAACAGTCTCCATAGCGTAAAACCATTTATTAAAAGTTAAAATAGTAGAATAGCCAAATGGCCGCTTACATTGGTAGGTGCCTACCCGGCACTGGGGCTGCTCGTAATGCCATTATGGGGTTTTTTTTCCTGCCTACTTGTTATTGACCAGTAGGGGGAATACTATATGATCCTAGGAGACGTTGTTAATAATGACTATCTGTCCAATTTGGGAGAAATTGGACCAATATAGTCTATAACCACTAGATGCCAGCATGGGTGCGGAGCGGCCCGGAGAAGAAGATGAAGAAGAGAAGAAGAGAAGAAGATGAAGAGAAGAGTGGGAGCCTCCCCCCATGTCATGGGTGCAGAGCGGCCCGAGAAGAAGAAGAAGAAGAAGAAGAAGAAAGAAGATGCCACGGAGGAGATGCTGGACGATAACACCGGAGGAAGAACCAGAAGAGCCAGAAGAACCAGAAGAAGAAGAAGAAGAAGATAGAAGATAGAAGAAAGAAGAAGCATTTAAATAAAGGAATTGTCAAAACGGTCTCTTGTCATTTTTAACATTTTTGACAGTTTTTTAGTGAAATGGTAGGGGTAAGTACCCCCTTACCATTTCACACAGGGGGGGGGGGCGGGATCTGGGGGTTCCCTTGTTAAAGGGGGCTTCCAGATTCCGATAAGCCCCCCGCCCGCAGACCCCCACAACCACCGGCCAGGGTTGTGGGGATGAGGCCCTTGTCCTCATCAACATGGGGACAAGGTGTTTTGGGGGCTACCCCAAAGCACCCTCCCAATGTTGAGGGCATGTGGCCTGGTACGGTTCAGGAGGGGGGGCGCACTCTCGTCCCCCCTCTTTTCCTGCGGCCTGCCAGGCTGCGTGCTCAGATAAGGGTCTGGTATGGAATTTAGGGGGAACCCCACTTCATTTTTTTTTTAATTTTGGCCGGGGTTCCCCTTAACATCCATACCAGACCTGAAGGGCCTGGTATGGAATTTAGGGGGACCTCCACGTCATTTTCTTTTTTAATTTTGGTTCGGGGTTCCCCTGTGGGGAATTCCCATGCCGTTTTTATCAATGAACTTTTATGTGTATTGTCGGACCAGCAATTCATTTAGTTTTAAATGACTTTTTTTCCTTTGAAATGTCATTTTGCTGTCAGACTGTTCTAAACATGGGAAACATGCGCCCCTTTATAGGTATACTATAGACACCCCCCAGCTACGAAATTTAAAGGAATATTACACTTTTATTGTTTGACTTTAAGCATTATTAAAATCACTGCTCCTGAAAAAACGGCCGTTTTTAAAACTTTTTTTGCATTGATCCATGTCCCCTGGGGCAGGACCCAGGTCCCCAAACACTTTTTATGACAATAACTTGCATATAAGCCTTTAAAATGAGCACTATTGATTTCTCCCATAGACTTTTAAAGGGTGTTCTGCGGCATTCGAATTTGCCGCGAACACCCCAAGTTGTTCGCTGTTCGGCGAACTTGCGAACAGCCGATGTTCGAGTCGAACATGAGTTCGACTCGAACTCGAAGCTCATCCCTACTCAGCAGCAGGCACAGGCACATCAAGCTGGGCAGCAGGCACGGGCACATCAGGTTGGGTAGCAGACCAGGGCAAATCAGGCTGGGCAGCAGACAGAGAGACATCAGGCTGGGCAGCAGACAGGGACACATCAGGCTGGGCAGCAGACAGGGACAAATCAGGCTGGGCAGCAGACAGGGACAAATCAGGCTGGGCAGCCGACAGGGACAAATCAGGCTGGGCAGCAGACAGGGACAAATAAGGCTGGGCAGCAGACAGGGACAAATAAGGCTGGGCAGCAGGCACGGGAACATCACACTGGGCAGCAGGCACGGGCACATCATGCTGGGCAGCAGGCACTTTAAGCTGGCCAGAGGGCTCCAGGTCATCGAGCTGGGCAGCAGGCTCTGGGTCATCGAGCTGGGCAGCAGGCTCCGGGTCATCAAGCTGGGCAGCAGGCCCTGGGTCATCAGGCTGGGCAGCAGGCTCTGGGTCATCAGGCTGGACAGCAGGCTCCGGGTCATCGAGCTGGGCGGCAGGCTTCGGGTCATCGAGCTGGGTGTCAGGCTCCCGGTCATCGAGCCGGGCGGCAGGCTCTGGGTCATTGAGCTGGACAGCAGGCTCCGGGTCATTGAGCTGGACAGCAGGCAGTGGGATATCAGGCCGAGCAGCGAGCACCATAATGGCAGGCTGGGTAATGGGCACCGGCTCAGCAAGCTGAGTAACGGGCCCTGGCCCAGTGGGCTGGGTAATGGGCACTGGCTCAGAAAACCAGGTGACAGGCACTGGCATGACAGGCTGAGACACAGCCACTGAAACTTCAGGCTGAGGCTGGGACACTGGATCTTCAAGCTCGAACACCGGATTTTCAGACTGGGACAATGGGACTTCAGGCTGGGACACCGGACCTTCAGGCTGAGACACTGGATCTTCAAGCAGGGACACAGGCACCGGAACTTCAAGCGGGGACACAGGCACCGGAACTTCAAGCGGAGACACAGGCACCGGAACTTCAAGCGGAGACACAGGCACCGGAACTTCAAGCGGGGACACAGGCACCGGAACTTCAAGCGGGGACACAGGCACCGGAACTTCAAGTGGGGACACAGGCACCGGAACTTCAAGTGGGGACACAGGCACCGGAACTTCAAGTGGGGACACAGGCACCAGAACTTAAAACTGGAACATAGGCACAGGAACATCAGACTGGAACACCGGTACTGGAGCTTCAGGCTGGAACATGGGCACGGGAACATCAGACTGGAAGGCAGGCAATGAGACATCAGACTGGAAGGCGGACACCAAGACATCAGACTGGTAGGCAGGCACCAAGACATCAGACTGGAAAGCAGGCACCGAGACATCAGACTGGAAAGTAGGCACCGAGACATCAGACTGGAAGGCGGGCACTGAGACACCAGACTGTAAGGCGGGCACCGGGACATCAGGCTGGAATGCTGGCTCTGGTTCTTCAGACTGGAACGCTGGCTCTGGCTCTTCGGGCTGGAACACTGGCACCTCGGGCTGGAACTCTGGCACCTCGCGCTGGAACTCTGGCACTTCAGGCTGGGATACTGGCACCGGAACTTAAAGCTGGGACAGATTGGTGGGTGTGGAAGCAGGTTGGGTTAATGGCAGGATCATTTTGGTGGGAAAAACTTTAGTTTTGTCTTAAGCTTTGCCACTGAAGCTCTGTAGGTGACTGCAGGACTGTAGGTAAGGGGTGCAGCAGACTGGAAAGGAGGATTGGGATATGGCAGAGAAGAGGTAACAGTAGCTGGGGGAAGTTCTTGTGGGTTTGTAGGCAGCTGAGAAGAGGCAGGTGGGTTGAATTCAGGATAGGTACAGGGAGCAGAGACCAGATATGAGTATTTGGTTGGGAGCAGCATATACTGGGCTGCAACTGAGGTTGACATGGGAGATGGGGAAACATACATTTGCGTAGGCTGGTGTTTCTGTTTGCAGAGGTGGTTTGTTTGGCGGGGGCTCATTGCACCATGTCAGACCATGCCAAAAGTATAGGCTGTACAAACTGTAGTTTTAAATCTCCCTGTCTAACAAAAGACTGAGCAGACACAATGCACTCAGCAAACACCTGTCGGAAACAGGCTAAGTTGTGTTCACAAAAATCGGCGGGATCATCTTCAAAAAGCCACGCTAGGGATACAACCTGATTCACATTAAAAGGAGGAGTGAAATCATTATGGCCCTCTGGAATACAGGGTAGGGTCAGCTCAGTACAGATCTTGATCAAAGGCTGCACCTCCCCAAACAATATATACTCCTGATCAACCAGGGAGTGAGCCAAACGGATAGTTGCAAACAGTGTAATCAGCGGATGGAAACTTCCCTGACACCTGCAGGGCCACCAAACACGCAGGAGGAAGAAGAGAATTGTGTCGGCATGGATGTGGAGGATAACACAGCAGTCTTCAAGGGATGGATTTCAGTCCCCAGAAACCCAAGGAGTTGTAAGTGGCTGGGAGGAGGTAGTTCCTGACAATGTCATCCTTAGTGACCCAGAGGATTTCATGCCTCTTCAAACTTATGCTGCATGGCCTCCCTGATTTTGCAAAGCCTGGTGTCAAGGAGAGGGATCATTACTGGCTGGCAACCCTTCTTGATCCACGTTTCAAGGGTAAAGTTGCAGAGCTCATCCTGACTTCACAGAGGGAGCAGAGGATGAAACATCTTCAGGACGCCTTGAAGAAAAATTGTGTAATGCCTTTCCAGACCCTGGGAGGTTACCATTTCCTGGACAACGTGTTTCTGAGGCTTTGTTCGGTCAGAGGAAGAGCGGTGGAGAAGGTGGCCGGCTGACCGATGCCTTTAAACAATTCTTTAGTTCTCAGCGCCCAGGGCTGTTAGGTTTAAGCAACCATCGGCAGCTAGACATGTGCACATTGAAATATTTTGTTTCGGAATTTCGGTTTCGTCCGAAAAATAAATTTATTTAGTTACTCCCGAAATTAGTTTTTATTTATTTTGTTTCATTAAAAATGCATTTGTACGAAAATCCAAATTAATTAAGGTTGAATCTGTCAATTGAAGGCATATGGTGTCTGTCAGATGTTCTAAGAAGATTTGACAAAGCAGCTAAACAGTATGATGCCTTGATCATACATTTCCGGTCGAATGCTCAGCCCACAAGCTATAGTACAACTCTAATCTTGCTTGACTAGTAATAATTATAATTATTAATTATTATTACTAGTGGTCAAACATTATAATTCTTCCATAGCCTATGGGTGGAGCATTTGACCGTAAATGTCCGCTCCCAGCAATTGTATGTTTTTAGCTGCTTTGTCGAATCTTCATGTCAAACGGTACATATTTTTGATCATATCGAATGATACGATACTTGTTTGTTTCTGTTCATGTCGAACGGTCTACCCCAATAGCCAATGGAATTGTGTTGTGTCAAAATTCAAGCATATAACTTCCTTCCCTTTAGGTCTGCATTCCTAACAGTTCTGGTTCACACTGGCAGCATCTGAGGTTGGCTCCAGGCAGTTCTTCCCAATGGAGGTTCCTGGCCCTTCTATAGAGGCAGCAGCACCGTAACCACCACCAGCAAAAAAGCATAACATTCAAAATCATCTTCACCACCAAAAACAGTTATTGCTGAAACTTGTTGCATAGAGTGGTCTTCCTCTAACTTTTCTCTTGGGGCAAGGAAAAAAAATCTTTCTCTGTCTCTGCCGCTGTCTCTCTCAATTGCTTCCTTTTGGGGCTGGGAAGTGGCTGGGCAGTGACACTGGCAGTGTCATTGGTGGTGGTGAGTGTAAAGGCAACTCCACTTGTTTATTATTGTTTTCTGACCTATGCCATAGAAATAAGAAGCCATGACACCTGTAGAAGTAGAGGCTGCACTGGCAGTGGAAGTGGCAGCAGATGTTGGTGGTCTGGCAGGAAAACTAGTAGAACTGGTGGTGGTGGAACTATCTTTGCTGGTGGCAGTGGTGGTGACACTCACAGTTGTGGACAACATGTTTGTGGCGGCAGAAGTGTCAGCAATACTTAAGGAAGAACTAGTAGCAGAGACCTTGCCACTTTTTTTAGCAAGGCGTCCACCACGACCACAACCTCTACCTGCCCTCACTTTTCCATTAGAACTAAATATAGCAATGTACTGTTCTAACAGAAAATGGACTGGTGATAGTGATCAGACCTGCAAGCAGGTAACAATGTAAAGTCAAATGAAAAATAGATCACAAGAAATAGAACAAAGACAACAAATATGCCAGAGTTGGCAAAACTACCTGCACGCAAGTAACAAATTAGGGTATATAGAGTCTATATAGAATCTATAATACATAATAAATCCCCCCTAAAACATGGACAGCCTCTGAGGCTATCACAACACTAATAACACTAGTATCAGTATCGAGTTCAACACTAACACAATAGCAGATGAATAGCAGGTGAAATGAAAAAGCTAAGTTGAACTATAGTTTGCTTCACTATCTGTTCTGCTGCTGTGCTTATTGCTTAATAATTCAGGATCTCTGTTAACAAATGGACCAGCTAATATTGACTGTCTGAAATGATTCAGTGTGTCTCTCTCTGCTAGCCTGTCCTGCATCCAGTGTGCTTTCTGAATGGACATTCAGTGCTGCTGGAAGGTATGTGGTGGATCAAAGAGTGCGTCTGTCCACAGACTCCGTTGATAGGCTGACGTTTATCAAAATGGATCAGTCCTGGATCAGCGGCTATCAAGCCCCCTAATGCTGATGTAACTGTTTGAATTTACTAGGGATCTGGGATCCCTTGAAGACTGCCTATCCTATTCCTGAATCTTTATTATGCTAGCTTCCAACAATATTTTTGGTTTAGGGCACCACCAACAACTAAGGCCCAGTTTTTCTGTATCTGTTTTGCAGGTGCAGGTAATTTCAATATTTTTCAATTTTTTAACACCAGAGCCCGTTCCTGTACCCAACAAGTGTAATGCCCCGTACACACGGTTTGATTTTCCGACGGAAAATGTGTGATAGGACCTTGTTGTCGGAAATTCTGACCGTGTGTAGGCTCCATCACACATTTTCCATTGGATTTTCCGACACACAAAGTTTGAGAGCAGGCTATAAAATTTTCCGACAACAAAATCCGTTGTCGGAATTTCCGATCGTGTGTACACAAATCCGACGCACAAAGTGCCATGCATGCTCAGAATAAATAAAGAGATAAAAGCTATTGGCTACTGCCCCGTTTATAGTCCCGACGTACGTGTTTTACATCACCACGTTCAGAATGATCGGATTTTCCGACAACTTTGTGTGACCGTGTGTATGCAAGACAAGTTTGAGCCAACATCCGTCGGAAAAAATCCTAGGATTTTGTTGTCGGAATGTCCGATCAATGTCCGACCGTGTGTACAGGGCATAACTGTGAGGGGTTACAGTGTTCAGGCACCACCAACACCCAAGGCCCAATTTTTCTGCACCTGTTTGACAGGGGAATGTAATTTCAATTATTTTACAAATTTTTAATAGCAGAACCCGTTCCTACGCCCAACAAGAGTAACTGTGAGGGGTTACAGTATTCAGACACCAGTTGCTTGGGCGAAAGGTTTGGGCCGAGCATAAGTTTGGCCTGAACATCACCCATTCAGGTACTCGCCTAACACCCGAACTTTCTGGGCACTTAGTGGGATGTTCGCCCGCCGAGTGCACAGTCAATAGGTTGTTAAGGCTTCCCTGCTGAGAGCTAAATTTAAAAAAAATTATTGCACAAAAAAGAATGTACATTTAAGAAAAATTGAGGAAAAAATGAGGGGACCCTTTGGGTCTGGTATGGATTTTAACCACTTCCCCACCGGCGCATTATAAAATGACACCAGCAGAAACACTCCCTCCCTCCTGCAGCCCATCATAGTACCTATCTGCAGCCCATGCCTCAAAGAATATACGTTGGGGTGTTTTCTTTCTAAAATGGGGTCATTTTGTGGGTAATTCCATTGTCCTGGTGCTCCAGGACCTTCAAAAGTGTGATAGGTAGGAATGAAATTTGATGTGTAATTCATGCTCCTAGAACGCCTCCCTGCATGTTGGGCTATGAGGCTATGTTGTGAAAAAATCTCACATGTGGTATCGTCATACTCAGGAGTAGGGATGAGCCGAACACCCCCCTGTTCGGTTCGCACCAGAACATGCGAACAGGAAAAAAGTTTGCTCGAACATGCGAACACCGTTAAAGTCTATGGGACACGAACATGAATAATCAAAAGTGCTAATTTTAAAGGCTTATATGCAAGTTATTGTCATAAAAAGTGTTTGGGGACCCGGGTCCTGCCCCAGGGGACATGGATCAATGCAAAAAAAAGTTTTAAAAACGGACGTTTTTTCAGGAGCAGTGATTTTAATAATGCTTAAAGTCAAACAATAAAAGTGTAATATCCCTTTAAATTTCGTAGCTGGGGGGTGTCTATAGTATGCCTGTAAAGGGGCGCATGTTTCCCGTGTTTAGAACAGTCTGACAGCAAAATGACATTTCGAAGGAAAAATTCCATTTAAAACTACCCGCGGCTATTGCATTGCCGACAATACACATAGAAGTTCATTGATAAAAACGACATGGGAATTCAACACAGGGAAACCCCGAACCAAAATTTAAAAAAAAAAATGACGTGGGAGTCCCCCTAAATTCCATACCAGGCCCTTCAGGTCTGGTATGGATATTAAGGGGAACCCCGGCCAAAATTTTTAAAAAAATGACGTGGGGTTCCCCTAAATTCCATACCAGACCCTTCAGGTCTGGTATGGATTTTAAGGGGAACCCCGCGCCAAAAAAAAAAAAAAAACCCGCGTGGGGTCCCCCCAAAAATCCATACCAGACCCTTATCTGAGCACGCAACCTGGCAGGCCGCAGGAAAAGAGGGGGGATGAGAGTGCGCCCCCCCTCCTGAACCGTACCAGGCCACATGCCCTCAACATTGGGAGGGTGCTTTGGGGCAGCCCCCCAAAACACCTTGTCCCCATGTTGATGAGGACAAGGGCCTCATCCCCACAACCCTGGCTGGTGGTTGTGGGGGTCTGCGGCGGGGGGCTTATCGGAATCTGGAAGCCCCCTTTAAAAAGGGAACCCCCAGATCCCGGCCCCCCCCCTGTGTGAAATGGTAAGGGGGTACTTACCCCTACCATTTCACTAAAAATCTGTCAAAAATGTTAAAAATGACAACAGACAGTTTTTGACAATTCCTTTATTTAAATGCTTCTTCTTTCTTCTATCTTCCTTCATCTTCTTCTGGTTCTTCTGGCTCTTCTGGTTCTTCCTCCGGCGTTCTCGTCCAGCATCTCCTCCGCGGCGTCTTCTATCTTCTTCTCTCTGCAAGTCATTTTCTAGGTCCCCCCACGTGGTTCTGGGATTTTTGCTCACCGTTCTTGTGATCTTTTTGACCCCACGGGGTGAGATCTTGCGTGGAGCCCCAGATCGAGGGAAATTATCAGTGGTCTTGTATGTCTTCTATTTTCTAATTATTGCTCCCACAGTTGATTTCTTCACACCAAGCTGCTTGCCTATTGCAGATTCAGTCTTCCCAGCCTGGTGCAGGTCTACAATTTTGTTTCTGGTGTCCTTCGACAGCTCTTTGGTCTTCACCATAGTGGAGTTTGGAGTGTGACTGTTATAGGTTGTGGACAGGTGTCTTTTATACTGATAACAAGTTCTAACAGGTGCCATTAATACAGGTAATGAGTGGAGGACAGAGGAGCCTCTTAAAGAAGAAGATACAGGTCTGTGAGAGCCAGAAATCTTCCTTGTTTGTAGATGACCAAATACGTGGGGGGACCTAGTAAATGACCTGCAGAGAGCTGGGAGCAACATTAAAAAGGCTACCATCAGTAACACACTACGCCGCCAGGGACTCAGATCCTGCAGTGCCAGACGTGTCCCCCTGCTTAAGCCAGTACATGTCCGGGCCCATTTGAGGTTTGCTAGAGAGCATTTGGATGATCCAGAAGAGGATTGGGAGAATGTCATATGGTCAAATGAAACCAAAGTAGAACTGTTTGCTAGAAACACAACTCGTCGTGTTTGGAGGAGAGAGAATGCTGAGTTGCAACCAAAGTACACCACACTTACTGTGAAGCATGGGGGTGACAACATCATGCTTTGGGGCTGTTTCTCTGCAAAGGGAACAGGACGACTGATCCGTGTACATGAAAGAATGAATGGGGCCATGTATCGTGAGATTTTGAGTGCAAACCTCCTCCCATCAGCAAGGGCATTGAAGATGAAACGTGGCTGGGTCTTTCAGCATGACAATGATCCCAAACACACCACCCGGGCAACGAAGGAGTGGCTTTGTAAGAAGCATTTCAAGGTCCTGGAGTGGCCTAGCCAGTCTCCAGATCTTAACTCCATAGAAAACCTTTGGAGGGAATTAAAAAACCCGTGTTGCCCAGCAACAGTCCCAAAACATCACTGCTCTAGAGGAGATTTGCATGGAGGAATGGGCCAACATACCAGCAACAGTGTATGACAACCTTGTGAAGACTTACAGAAAACGTTTGACCTCTGTCATTGCCAACAAAGGATATATAAAAAAGTATTGAGATGAACTTTTGATATTGACAAAATACTTATTTTCCACCATAATTTGCAAATAAATTCTTTCAAAAATCAGACAATGTGATTGTCTGGATTTGTTTCCACATTTTGTCTCTCATAGTTGAGGTATACCTATGATGACAATTGCAGGCCTCTCTCATCTTTTTAAGTGGGAGAACTTGCACAATTGGTGGCTGACTAAATACTTTTTGCCCCACTGCATATCACAGGCCCGCTTAATCAAGCAAGCCCCAGCCTCATGTCCCTCCTTCCCACAGTTCCGGCAGTGCATCTCCACATTACATTCATCTCTGGTATGCCCAAACTTATAACATCTTCTGCAGTATGTCGATTGACCAGGGTAGTAGAGAAACACTCTATTTCCTGCTATTGAAAAGTTAGCTGGTGGATGCCGCACTCCACCAATCCCTTCAGAATCCACCTTCAGCCTGAAGCCTCCCTTCACTGTAGAGCAGTATCTCTTCAAAAAGGCCATTACCAAGGCAATGTCCGTGAAGGGGTTAAACAGGTGACCAACCAATGGTTTCTCCTCCATAGCACACAAGGGTTCAAACTATGAAAGGCCTTATAGACTCATGGTTAGCTTTCTCTAATTCCTTATGCCGCATACACACGAGCAGACTTTACAACAGACTTGGTCCGGACCGGACTCCGTTGGATAATTTGATCGTGTGTGGGCTCCGGCGGACTTTTTTTTCCCAAAAGTTCGACAGATCTAGAAATGAAACATGTTTCAAATCTTTCCAACGGACTCGGCTTTCTAGCGTACAAACCGTTCCTCTGTGTGCAAGTCTGACGAACCAAAACTGACGCATGCTCTGAAGCAAGTACAAGACAGAAGCGCTCGGTCTGATAAAACTAACCTTCGTATTGAAGCTAGCACATTCCTCATGCTGCTAATTCTGTGATCTTTTAATACAGAAGAATGAAGTTGTTTTGCTGCTTATACACAGAGTTCTCACAAACTACTTTCTTCATTATTTATCCTCATGTCATGACTAATATTATAGTTTTTAAAAGTCAGATCTCCATAAATAATGTAACAAAATATTTTTTACTAATCTTTTTAACTTTTATATTTCATCAATATCTATTTTACAATTTGTGATAAATTCTCAAAAATATATTGATTTAAATGTTTAATTTTTTTATGGAGTTTTGTTACCACAATAACCTTATTATTTTGTATTGTTTTAATGAACTTTAATGAGGTTGGTGTCCCTTGTTAATTTGACATAGGGGGGTTATTTTCAAAAGGCATTTAGCACTACAAGTGCAAAGTGCACTTGAAATTGCTCTGAAAGAGCACTTGGAAGTGCAGTCGCAAGGAAACCAAAAATAAATAATTTTATCTTGCACATGATTGGATGATAAAATCAGCAGAGCTTCCCCTCATTTGAAATCTTCCCCTCAGATTTAAAGCGACTGCACTTCCAACAAGTGCACTTGCAGTGCAATTTATAAAGTGCACTTTGCACTTGTACTTTGCACTTGAATTGAAAAATGATTTTGCCTTTTGTAAATAACCCACATAGTCTTTTTGACATGTACCTGCCTACTCACAAACAAAATGTCCTTTTTGAATAAAAACACATAGTAAATAATTTCAGGTAAATAAAATAGCCATTTATTCTGGGAAAAACATAAATGAGGAAGGCAACACTGGAGACACTTTTGGAATGTGTGAAGCCTTTTGTCCCCCAGGGCACACATCAAGTAAGTGGAAATCAAAATTGGGATCTTGCGGAGTCCATAGAATAGGGAGCACAATCTGCGTCTTATGTCAGACTAAACTGAAGCAAGGCAATCACTTTCAACTTCCCTGCACGCTGCCCTGCAGCCTTCCCTCAACGCTTCTCTGCAGCCTTCCTTGGAGACTGTGCCTCTCGTGGTGTACTTGTGGCAGGAGGAGGAGGAGGAAGGGCTTCATCCGAAATATGGCTTGTTTGAGTAAGCTGGCCCCTCAACCCCTTCTGAAGGGCCTCATAAAAAATCCCCTCACAGAGGAGGCGTTGCCCCTTCTCAAGTTCCATTAACCTGGTGGCCAAATAAGTACCATAGGCCTCTTCAGCATTGGGGGGGGTTACTCAGCATTTGGCTGGCTTCCCAAATGAGGGCAAGTGATTCCTCCTCTGTTCGGGTCATCTTCCCGGGCCTATTGGTGGTAATTCGGAGGGGAGGCACCTGGCATTCGGTGAGGTTTCTACTGGGCCCAGCCACCTCCTGCCTGCCACTGGGCATGGCCTCCTCCTCTCTATCACTGGGCAAGTCCTCCTCCTCTCTACCACTGGGCACGGCCTCCTCCTGGCTGAGCTCATCCAGTGTATAAAAAAGGGACATAGTTGTAATTTGTGCTTCCTCAATCACACACAATTTTCAGCTCATGACTTTCAAATATAATTATAAACAAATAGAAAAGGCTATCATTTTGACCCCACCATTATTCTAGCTGTTCACCAATCTTTGAAGTACATTTTTGGCCACTACTGTCTAGTCTAATAATTGTGAGTAAATCATTGATTTTTAAGCAACTCAAACATTTTAGTTTACATCATTAATATTTACACAATCCAAAATTCCCCAAAAAAGTATACCTGGCTGCAGCTGGGTGCATCCACTTCATCAAGGATGAAAGGGCCCGGTTCTTCCTGGGACGCCTCAGCTGGGGTGGAGAGAAGGGTGGAGGGAAGGGTGGAGGTGGAGGAAAGGGTGGAGGGGAGGGTCGAAAGCGATTGCCTTGCTTCTGTCTGGTCATCCAGAAATCTCAGTTTGGGGTAGTACCACAGCTTGGGGACATAAACCTTGTTGGCTGCTGCTCCTGATTTGAGGGAATCCTGTATCTTCTTGTGTTCCTGCCTGTACATATTCCGCAAGATCCCAATTTTATTTTCCACTAACTTAATGTCTGCCTGGGGGACTCGAGTCTTTACAAACTCCAGAAGTCTCCCCGGTGTTGCCTACCTTGCTTGCTTACTAAAATACAAGGGGTGCTTGACCTCCCACAGGTTTCGGTTCTCTTGATAGAGGTCAATAAACTGAGTGAAAAAATCCTCCTCCTTAAAGGGATTCATTTTCATTCTGAAAGACAAGACACAAGATAAAAACTGTAATGTCAGTCCAAACTCCCAGTATTATTTTTTACAGAATATAGGGTGCATACACACACACACACACACACCAAACACATACACAAAACACACATCCACGTTCAATCTTTACCTTCGTTTATGACGTTCGCGACTTCCGTTTGGACATACGTAGGCCAGTGTACTAGCTTTATATACACTGTGCATGTGTCATGCTCCGCCTGCGTCGCCCACCCCTGACGTTCTTTAAGACAATTTTTCCCCGTCCCTTCACTCTTCGTTGCGCAGTGGGAGTATATAGAGAAAGATGGTGGAGAGATTATCTGGAACTAGCGCGGAGGAAAGCCCGGAGCCACAAACATCCAGATCCAGGAGGAGATATAAGGCCACCAACATGGCCTTTGAAGAGATGGTGGAGGTGGTGGCCATATTGAGGAGGGAGGACTATGATGGCAAAAAAGGACCGTACACCAGACCCAATATGCGGAAGGACAAAATAATGTCCTCAGTTGTCACCACTATTGAGGAAAAATTTGGAATTAAACGGGCTAAAGAACAATTGAGGAAGCGTTGGTCTGAACTAAAAACTAGGGAGTCTGAACAATATTGCCGAATCAAGAAGGTGCTTAAAAAAGTAAGTACTTGTTGTGTGTTCCTATTGAGATACTTAACTTGCATGCTGATCCATATGCTTTTTATTTATACAGCATCGTTGGTAAAGATTGTTCTTTTGAAACTACATATGATTATAATAAAATGGCATTTGTTTTGCAAGAAATACGATGGTACAGGGTTGTACATACATTTAAGGTCTTGATTATTTGTCGTATTAAAATAAGTTTTGGATGTTGTGTAGATGTGTTTGAAACTAAAATGCTTATTAAAAAATGATTCAGTGTAATGTAAGGACAGGACACAGCAGCTGTTTCCACATCTGGACTCACGAGCACTAGTGTACTGTGTGACACCAGAGAACATTTTTGAGGGTAATCCACACAGGGGCTCCAGGGGATACTTGAGGTGTCTCCATCTGTGAAACTTGTATAAAAATGTTAAGTATTGCAGTTTTGTTAAAAGTGAATTTGAATCCTGTCTTAAACATTTAAAAAAAAAAAAACAGACAATTATCCACCACTTCAAAGCAAGGTTTCATATAACTATTTCTGGCCAGAAATATCACTGTGTTAAATATACATTTTGTTTCATTCTCATAGGGGAGAAAAGACTCAACAGTCAGAGGATTCCAGGAACCCCCAAGTCACCAGCCTGAATCTGGAATTACCCCAAGTCCCAGCCCAAGACCATGCCCACCCGACGATCTTGAGGAAGGAGAGGTGGAGGAAGTGGGCGAGATTTGCACCCCACCAAGTTAGTGACTGACACCCCAGCTTAAGGTAATCTATTTAGGCGTGCATATTTCTAAATACATTTTTCTCCACAAATTTTAGGTGATGTTCTGGTTGTGGAAGGCCAAGCGGCGTAGCCATTTAGCACAGACAATGCACAAAGACTGATTGGGCAGATAATGGTGTGGAATGGCCAAATTGGTCGAATGTGAGAACAAATTTTGATCCTATTAGTACCACAGTCGGGCAGCTAGACTATTTACAGTTAGTGTAATGCGTCCTCCTCACAGTGTTCAGCTAAAGCTACAAGTTAGTGTAGTGCGTCCTCCTCACAGTGTTCATCTAAAGCTACAAGTTAGTGTAGTGCGTCCTCCTCACAGTGTTCAGCTAAAGCTACAAGTTAGTGTAGTGCGTCCTCCTCACAGTGTTCAGCTAAAGCTACAGGTTAGTTTAGTGTGACCTCTGCACAGTGTTCAGCTAAAGCTACAAGTTAGTGTAGTGCGTCCTCCTCACAGTGTTCAGCTAAAGCTACAAGTTAGTGTAGTGCATCCTCCTCACAGTGTTCAGCTAAAACTACAAGTGTCCTTTTGATCCTATTAGTACCACAGTCAGGCAGCTAGACTATTTACAGTTAGTGTAATGCGTCCTCCTCACAGTGTTCAGCTAAAGCTACAAGTTAGTTTAGTGTGACCTCTGCACAGTGTTCAGCTAAAGCTACAAGTTAGTGTAGTGCGTCCTCCTCACAGTGTTCAGCTAAAACTACAAGTTAGTGTAGTACGACCTCTGCACAGTGTTCAGCTAAAGCTACAAGTTAGTGTAGTGCATCCTCTGAACAGTGTTCATCTAAAGCTACAAGTTAGTGTAGTGCATCCTCCTCACAGTGTTCAGCTAAAGCTACAAGTTAGTGTAGTGCGTCCTCCTCACAGTGTTCAGCTAAAGCTAGAGGTTAGTTTAGTGTGACCTCTGCACAGTGTTCAGCTAAAGCTACAAGTTAATGTAGTGCGTCCTCTGAACAGTGTTCATCTAAAGCTACAAGTTAGTGTAGTGCATCCTCCTCAGTGTTCAGCTAAAGCTACAAGTTAGTGTAGTGCATCCTCCTCACAGTGTTCAGCTAAAGCTACAGGTTAGTTTAGTGTGACCTCTGCACAGTGTCCAGCTAAAGCTACAAGTTAGTGTAGTGCGTCCTCCTCACAGTGTTCAGATAAAGCTACAAGTTAGTGTAGTGCGTCCTCCTCACAGTGTTCAGCTAAAACTACAAGTTAGTGTAGTGCAACCTCTGCACAGTGTTCAGCTAAAGCTACAAGTTATTTTAGTGCGACCTCTGCACAGTGTTCAGCTAAAGCTACAAGTTAGTGTAGTGCGTGCTCTGAACAGTGTTCAGCTAAAACTACAAGTTAGTGTAGTGCGACCTCTGCACAGTGTTCAGCTATAGCTACAAGTTAGTGTAGTGCGTCCTCTGAACAGTGTTCAGCTAAAGCTACAAGTTAGTGTAGTGCGACCTTTGCACAGTGTTCAGCTAAAGCTACCTGTAGAAGGTTGATAGTGTTTTCCTGATCCTATCACTACCGCAGGCAGCTAAAGTATTTACACGTTAGTGTAGTGCGACCTCTGCACAGTGTTCAGCTAAAGCTACCTGTAGAAGGTTGGTGGTGTTTTCCTGATCTTAGCACTACCACAGGCAGCTAAAGTATTTACACATTAGTGTAGTGCGACCTCTGCACAGTGTTCAGCTAAAGCTACCTGTAGAAGGTTGGTGGTGTTTTCCTGATCCTATCACTACCGCAGGCAGCTAAAGTATTTACACGTTAGTGTAGTGCGACCTCTGCACTGTTCAGCTAAAGCTACCTGTAAAAGGTTGGTGGTGTTTTTCTGATCCTAGCACTACCGCAGGCAGCTAAAATATTTACACGTTAGTGTAGTGCGACCTCTGCACAGTGTTCAGCTAAAGCTACCTGTAGAAGGCTGGTGGTGTTTTCCTGATCCTATCACTACTGCAGGCAGCTAAAGTATTTACACGTTAGTGTAGTGCGACCTCTGCACTGTTCAGCTAAAGCTACCTGTAGAAGGTTGGTGGTGTTTTTCTGATCCTATTACTACCACAAGGAGAGGCAGACAGTCACAAGCCAATAAAAGAGGGCAAGCAGGCTCTGTGTCTAGAGGCAACGGTGCTGGTCGTCCACATCAGCACATGGCTGTGGGACACGCTTGGCCTTTTTTTCCGCAGCTGGCCGTGTTGAGCCGCAACATGTGGAAGACTTGGTCGAGTGGATGACCAAGCTGTCCTCATCGTCCTCATCCTCCCTCACCCATGCTCAGGGTACTTTGTCTGGCAAAGCAGCTGCCAACGCGGCCTCTTCCCTCGGCTCAATGGCATCAGTGACTCCTTCCCTAGCCCCACCATGTCCTCCTGAGGAGTCCCTCGAACTGTTTGACCACAGTGTTGGGTACATGCTCCAGGAGGATGCCCTGGATTTAGAAGGCTCTGATGATGATACTGAGCTAGATGAAGGCAGTAACGTGAGCACCGACAGAGGGGGTGCCCAAGAAGGACAGCAATATGGCAGTCATGCTCCCCCTGCTGCAGCATACTGCCAGGTTTGCTCCAGTGATGAGGAGGGAGGGGATTATGAGGTCACTGACTCAACGTGGGTGCCTGATAGGAGAGGGGAGGAGGAGGAGGAGGCACATCACCAACCAGGCAGGATGCCTTCCAGGGGCCAGCCTAAGGGCAGCACACTGACTGCATCACACCGCAAAGCTCTGCATGTGCAGGGCGCTGCTTTCTCTGCACGTTATTCCAAAAGTTCTTTGGGGTGGGCCTTTTTTGAGATGAGTGCATCAGATCGCACCGCTGCTATTTGCAACATATGTCTCAAGCGTATCTCGCGGGGACAATACATCTCCCGCTTGGGCACCACATGCTTGACCAGACATATGTTGACCTGCCATGCAGTTCGTTGGCAAGCATATCTAAAAGACCCACACTAAAGAACAGAGGACCTCTCCTTGCTCCTCATCAGCTGAGATCTCCAACCCCACTATACCTTTAGTCCTCTCTGAGACCTGCACTGAGAGGAATGAATGTGTAGAATTAGGTGTGTCACAGCCAAGTACTTGTGGGCAATCTGCTTTCGGTACACCGACGTCAGACTGTACCAGGCAAATTTCCCTGCCCCAGCTGCTACACCGCCGAAAGAAGTTCGCTCCCAGTCATCCACATGCCCAGCGGTTGAATGCTAGCTCGGCAAAATTGCTAGCACTTCAACTGCTACCTTTTCAGTTGGTAGACTCTTCCCCCTTCCGTGAGTTTGTGGAATGTGTGGTTCCTCAGTGGCAGGTACCCAAACGCCACTTTTTCTCACGGAAGGCTATTCCGGTTCTCTACCGTCATGTGGAAGGCAATGTCTTGGCCTCGCTGGACAGGGCGGTCAGCGGTAAGGTGCATATTACCGCTGACTCATGGTCCAGCAGGCATGGACAGGGACGTTACCTAAGTTTCACGGCCCATTGGGTCACTCTACTGGCAGCTGGGAAGGATGCAGGACAAGGTGCAGTAGTGTTGGAGGTTGTTCCACCACCACGGCTCCAAAATGCCACTACTAATGATTGTGACACACCTCTCTCCTCCACCCCTCCTCTTCTTCTTCCTCCATGGCCTCTTCCTGTGCTTTGCCCTCTGAACCAGTGGTGCTCCGTAGGCATTCAAGGGGTTATGCAAGTACGCAGGCCAAAAGAGGCCATGCGGTGCTTGAGCTGGTGTGCTTGGGGGACAGGAGCCACACTGGGGCAGAGGTTCTGTCAGCTCTGCAGGGGCAGGTTCAGAGGTGGTTGACGCCATGCCAACCTAAGGCAAGAATGGTGGTTTGCGGCAATGGCACCAACCTCCTCTCCGCCCTCCGACAGGGACAACTGACCCATGTGCCCTGTTTGGCTCATGTCCTTAGGTTGGTGGTGCAGCGGTTCTTGGGCAGGTACCCGGGCTTACAGGATGTCCTGAGGCAGGCCAGAAAAGTCTGTGTGCATTTCCGCCGGTCATATAATGCCAGTGCTCGGCTGACAGACCTCCAAAAGGAGTTTAACCTGCCCAAGAACCGCCTAATCTGTGACATGCCCACCAGGTGGAACTCAACGTTGGCCATGCTGCAGACGCAGCAGAGGGCCATCAATGAGTACCTGTGGGACTATGGCACCAGGACAGGGTCAGGGGAGCTTGTTTTTTTTTCCCGACACCAGTGGGCCATGATCAGGGATGCATGCACTGTCCTGTCACCATTTGAGGAGGCCACGAGGATGGTGAGCAGTGACAGTGCATGCATCACTGACACTGTCCCCCTTGTCCACCTGTTGGAGCACACACTGCGTGGAATAATGGACATGGCACTTGAGGCAGAACAGAGGCAGGAAGAGGAGGACTTCCTTAGCTCTCAAGGCCCCCTTTATCCAGACAGTGTTCCTGCATGCCCGCCGATCACACAGGAAAAGGACGAGGAGGAGGAGGAGGAGGAAGAGGAGGAGGATTGTGTCAGTATGGAGGTGGAGCCTGGCACTCAGCATCAGCAGCAGTCTTTAAGGGATCAGTCCTAAGAAACACATGGACTTGTACGTGGCTGGGAGGAGGTGGCTGCGGACCTGTCGTCCTTAGTGACCCAGAGGACTCCGGACCGAATGCCTCAGCAAACCTACGCTGCATGGCCTCCCTGATCCTGCAAAGCCTGCGTAAGGATCCTCGTATTCGTGGTATCAAGGAGAAGGACCAATACTGGCTGGCAACCCTCCTTGATCCACGTTACAAGGATAAAGTTGCGGACCTCATCTTGCCGTCGCAGAGGGAGCAGAGGATGAAACATCTTCGGGAGGCCTTGCAGAAAGGTCTATGCAACGCGTTCCCAGAGACTGGGAGGTTAAAAACTCCTGTTTCTGGACAACGTGTTGCTGAGGCTTCGTCAGTCAAAGAAGGAGCGGAGGAGAAGGTGGCCGTCTGACCAATGCATTCAGACAATTTTTTAGTCCGCAGCCCCAAGGTATGATTGGTTCCAGCAACCATCGCTAGCGTCTGTTTTACATGGTGCAGGAATACCTAGGGGCAAGAGCTGACTTGGACACCTTTCCCACCGAAAATCCTCTGGGTTACTGGGTCTTGAGGATGGATCACTGGCCAGAGCTTGCACAGTATGCAATTGAGCTACTGGCCTGTCCTGCATCCAGCGTTCTTTCAGAATGCACATTCAGTGCTGCTGGAGGCTTTGTAACCGATCACAGGGTGCGTCTTTCCACCGACTCGGTCGATCGACTGACCTTCATAAAAATGAATCAGTCTTGGATCACCACCAGCTACCAAGCACCTGATGCTGATGTAACCGAATATTTTTTTTTTAAATCTCAGATCCCTTCAAAGACTGCCTATGCTGAGTGACTATCCTGTTATGCTGAGTAATTATCCTCTTCCTCCTCAATGATCATGCTGATAGCTTGTAAGAACATTTTTGGTTCTGGGCGCCGCCACCAGTGCCTAAGGCCCAATTTTTAAGCCCCTGTTTAACAAGGGCATGTAATTACAATTTTTGATGCAATTCTTTGCAGCAGGGCTAGTTCTTGTGCTCCAACTAGAGTATCTGTGAGGGGTTGCAGTGTTGTGGCACCAGCACTAGTGACTAAGGCCCAATTTTTCAGCCCCTGTTTAACAGGGGTGTGTAATTACAATTTTTGATGCAATACTTTGCAGCAGGGCTCGTTCCTGCGTTCCAACTAGAGTATCTGTGAGGGGTTGCAGTGTTGTGGCACCAGCACCAGTGCCTAAGACCCTATTTTTCAGCCCCTGTTCAACAGGGACATGTAATTATAATTCTTGATCTAATATTTCACAGCAGGGCCCGTTTCTGCGCCCACCAAGATTAACTGTGAGGACTTACAGTGTTGTGGCACCAACACCACCACCAAAGGCCCAATTGTTCAGCCCCTGTTCAACAAGGGCATGTAATTACAATTCTTGATCTAATATTTCACAGCAGGGCCCGTTCCAGTGCCCACTAAAAGTAACTGTGAGGACTTACAGTGTTGTGGCACCAGCACCACCATCACCAAAGGCCCACTTTTTCTGGCCCTGTTCAACGGGGCATGTAATTACAATTCTTGATCTAATATTTCCCAGCAGGGCCCTGTGAGGGCTTACAGTGTTGAGGCCACAACAACACCTAAGGCCCACATTTCTGCTGAGTATATAGGGCAGGCCCCTACTTTCAAACATCCAACTTACAAACGACTCCTACTTGCAAACGGAAGGGGACAACAGGAAGTGAGATGAAATCTACCCCATAGGAAGGGAAATTCTCTCCTGTAAGAGTTAATATGGGAAAAACTTTTCTCCTTTCCACTGATGCTTTATCAGCAATCCTTGTTTCACTAAAACCCCCAAATTTTCAAAAAACATTTGTCATTGGGACAAAAAGTGAGGTGAAATCTTCTGAAGAGGAGCACAGACAGCAAAACAAATGTCACAGGGGTGATAACCCTTCCCTATGTTTTCCAAAAAGCTTAAAAACAGATTTTTTGGCTGGAGCTACACTTTAAAAATGTACCAGTTCAAAGTTACAAACAGATTCTACTTAACAACAAACCTACAGTCCCTGTCTTGTTTGCACCGCCTGTATACTTCTGTTCAGAGTATAAAGGGCCTGGGGGCCCCACGCCTTTCCTTTTTTTAATTTGGGTGCGGGGTTCCCCTTAATATCCATACAGGACCCAAAGGGCCTGGTAATGGGGTGGAGGGTACCCATGCCATTTGTCTCACTGATTTTCATCCATATTGCCAGGACCCGACATTACATTAAAGCCGCAAGCAGTTTTAAATGACTTTTTTTCCTTTAAAAATGTCATTTTGTGCAGGGACTGTTCTAAGCACGGGAAACTCGCGCCACTTTACATGCATACTATAGACACCCCCCCAGGTACGATATTTAAAGGAATATTTCACTTTTTTTTACTTTAAGCATCATTAAAATCACTGCTCCCAAAAAAACGGACGTTTTTAAAAGTTTTTTTTGCATTGATACATGTCCCCTGGGGCAGGACTCGGGTCCCTAAACCCTTTTTAGGACAATACCGTGCAAATTAGCACTTTTGATTTTGAACGTTTGAGTCCCATAGACGTCAATGGGGGATCTAACGTTCGTGCGAATTTTCAGTCCGTTCGCAGGTTCTGGTGCGAACCAAACCGGGGGGTGTTCGGCTCATCCCTAGTTGTGAAATAGTAATAGCAAAATTTTGCAGATGCACACGGTGTGTCATCATGTGCTATCTGCCATCAGGGGATCTCAATGTACTTGTTTTGTGTTTGCAACCACTTCCTCATAATAATGTTAGTTTATGAGAGGAAAAAAGGGATTGCACACACAAAACACGTCCATTGATCCCCCATGATGGGAGATAGCACATGTTGACTTTACCCATTTGGACTCAAAATTTGTGTGCATCTGCTAAATTTTGCTTTTACATGGGTGACATCACCAGCATAGTTTTTGACAAGTTGAACTTTGTAAGTTCCTGTTTTTTTTTTTTTTTTATTATTATGTGTGAACAAACCTTATTGTGAAGCCAACAAACAAATTACGGTATATTGTTAAAAACAAAAAAAATTTGTTAAAAAAAAGTAAATAAATAAAAATAACACGTTTGAAAAAAATGCACCTTTGAATGTGCGCACAGTAAAATATTTTTACTACTACAATGTGTGTGTTTGGCTTATTATTTCTCAATACCAGTTTATAATTTTTTTTGGTGTTTACAGTGACAAAGGGCCTTATTGACTAAAGGGAAATGCACTTGCCACTACAAGTGCACTAGGAGACAGCCAAAAATAAATGCAAACAAGAGTAAAAACAAGAGATTTGATCCAAAATAATTTTTTTTATTTTGTAAAATTTTAAAGATGTTCTGGCATTGCAATGGCCCCCTTACCATTAAAATAATTGACATATCTGTCCCGCACTTGACAGGTGGTTTGGGGGACCAAGCCAGTACGGATATGTTGTAGAATGTCTTCTTAAAAAATTATGGAGAATGCAACAAGCCATGATGACATAATTGATTTTATAGTCCGCCATATTGATGGCCGAGAGGAACAAACGGAACCGGCTGGCCATAATCCTGAAGGCATTCTCCACAACTCTTCTTGCTCTGGCCAGCCGGTAATTAAATACCCTCCTCTCCGGGGTGAGGGACCTTTGGGGGAACGGCCTCATCAGGTGCTTGCTAAGAGCAAACGCTTCATCTGCGATGAAAACAGAGGGGAGTCCATCAACGTTCTCGTCAGGTGGCAATCCCAGGCCACCAGTCTGGATACACTCACACAACTCGATCTGTGCGAAGACTCCTCTGTCCGACATCCGGCCGTTCTTCCCCACGTCCACGAACATAAAATCCAACTGTGCCGAGACCACCACCATCAATACTAAATTATTAGTGCTTGCTTCGGCAGCACATATACTAAAATTGGAACGATACAGAGAAGATTAGCATGACCCCTGCGCAAGGATGACACGCAAATTCGCGAAGCGTTCCATATTAAAAAAAAAATTTAAAAAATACTACACTATTAAACCCCTTATAATTAAAGTAGTAAGACCCCGAATGGGGCGGTGGCACAATGCGGACATGCTTCCCATCGATCGACCCAACACAGTTGGGAAAGTCCCAACGGTCAGCGAACTGGGAGGCCACAGTCTGCCATTCCTGTGGGTTGGAAGAAAACTGTGGAGTCAAGCAAGAAAAAAACTATATACCGGTAAGTACTTTTAAACATTACCTTGCTAGCAAATTACACAAAAACATTCTTGAACAACAGCAGTCTAACATTTTTTAAATGTATTATTTATAAAAATCTAAAACATGAGGCCCACTTATAAGATTACTCACCCCCTCTGATGGCCCATTGATCAATTTGTATGTGGGGGGGGGGGGGGTTCAAATTTAGTAGAAGACCACACATGACATTTGGAGACATTTGAGGGGGTGGGGGGGTTCTAATTTAGTAGAAGA
Organism: Lithobates septentrionalis; assembly: GCA_037952835.1. Taxonomy (NCBI): domain Eukaryota; kingdom Metazoa; phylum Chordata; class Amphibia; order Anura; family Ranidae; genus Lithobates; species Lithobates septentrionalis. The sequence goes on along the minus strand of JBBDGP010002468.1, from coordinate 134,028 downwards.
CCACACATGACATTTGGAGACATTTTAGGGGGTGGGGGAGGGTAAAGCAGTACAATGGAGCTGACAATATACATTGTTAAAGGGACTATAGGCTATAGGTGTATGGGCCCAGGATTGCATGGTGGGGAGGTTAGTGAAGACAAATATGCATGTAGGGCAAAAAATGATTTACGATAAAAAAACATGCATGCATGAAGATAAAGGGGACATTCACAGCATATTCCAAGCATGGTAATTAGGTAAGGATGAAATTAATACAATACATTAGCAAACATTAAATACATATCATGTAATGTTAAAGGATAACAAACTTACCTTCATATAGTCCTTCTGCAGGACCTGAATTATGGCAGAACAGGTCTCTGGGATTATGATCCCCAGAGCCTGGGGGAAATGCCTGTCGAGAACTTCAGGTCCTGAAGACTCCTCCCAGTCGCCAAGTAACGTAACGTGGCAACTAGCCTCTGCTCCGCAGTGATGGCTTGCCTCATGCAGGTATCCTGCCTGCTGATATAAGGGGTTAGCATAACCACCAGACATTGAAAAATGGGGTCCGTCATCCTGAGATAATTCCTGAGCAAAGGCATGTGCGAGAATTGGTCACGCTGGCGTAACCAATTCTTCGTCCATGAACTCCTCCTCGCCCTGTTCATGGACTGGGCTTGGGTCAAAGTATGAACCCGCACCATGGCTTCAAAACGGCCGGCTGGTCTAACAAACAAACTTAGAACAAATACACTGAAGAACAGCAAGGCCTATGAAGAGCGACCTGAAGATCAGGAACGAGCGGACCAGAATGGCCTGCTATACAGGTTACGAACTGACCAACACGCACTGAAAAACAGATACAAACCTCACAAGCACAAACTGAACCACAGAAAACGATCAAAATAAGCTGAAGTCTGAAAGGCGCGAATCGTCTCCAACCAAACTTCTACTAACACGCAGTAAACACGAGATTAGCAGAAGGAGCCCAAAGGGTGGCATAATGGGGCTTGAACTTCCTTTCTTTAGTCCCGTCGTACGTGCTGTATGTCACCGCGTTTAAAACTGACTTTTGGAGTGGTCGTGTGTGTGCAAGTCCGTCCATTTGTAAGTCCGGCGCACCTACGCTACAAAGTCCATCGGAAAGATCATCAGACCAAGTCTGCCGTAAAGTCCGCTTGTGTGAACGTGGAATTACACTTCTCAATAACTCCAATGCAAAAATTGCTATGCACAAAAGAAACATTATAGTACCTTGGTGTTGCATGGTCCTGGATACAATAGATGTGATGTGGTTCCACTCCAACTGATTTCTCCAGCAAATCCTGAACAAGGAACTCCAAACTCACTTTATGCAAATGACCAGACATAACCTGAAACCGCAGGGTGTTCTTAATCCCCTTTCGCTCCATTGAGCTCAGCAAAGAAAAATTCAGACCATCACACAATCTTGCCTCTTTTCAGGGCAAGGTAAAGAATGCTATCTGCAAGCTTTATATAACATAGGTTTGTGTGCTAATGAGGCAATTGAAAACACATGCACAGTTCATGAAACACACAAAATGCAAGTTCGCCCAATGTAGAGACAGAACTTGAAAGTGGGTACACCTGTTAAGGATGCCCTTAAATTACTAACCCAAAAAGCACACTCTCTGAGCATGCCCAGAAACATCCAAGTGCTGTTCACACACAAAAAGCACCCAAAAAAACGAAGTCCCTGAGCATGCCCAGACCAACCCAAATGCATTTCACACACCAAAAGGCACAGGAAAAAATCAAAGTCCATGAGCATGCCCAGACCAACCCAAATGCAGCTAGCACAAAATAAGCCACCCCCTGTTCAAAATGAAGCACATCATCCAACATGCTACAAAATTAGAGATGGGACAAACACCCCCCGGTCCAGTAGGGATGCCACCTCATCCCTTTAAAACCGAACACATATTATTTACACAGGTTCTGCAGCTGATTAAGGTGATAATTAAACTCACTTGGTGCCTTATCTGAATTAAATTAGCCTCAGAACCTGTGTAATTCATATGTGTTTGGGTTCAAAGGGATGAGGTGGAAACTAGGCGGTTCAGGGGGGCAAACAAAGTGCCTAACATGTACAAAAGTTATACAACAAATACCATTGCAGTCTATGGGAACTGACTTGTTATTTTTGTGAGTCCCCAATTGGCTGGCTTATCTTCTAGTTATTGGCCTTAAAATGGGTATGGGGGCCCAGGTCCCACCCTAAGGGACATATATCAATTGTCAACAATTTGGAGAACCCCAAAAATGTAACAACGAGAAATGCCTTTAAATATGCAAGATTGTTTAGACATGCAGTCCAGTGCATTTTTTATGCATCAAAAACGCATGGAAAGTAGGTTATATGTTTTTTAATGGCATAGTTCACACCATTGCTTGCAGTTCAAGTGCGTTCCAGTTTCAGAAAATAAAGTAGAACATGCTGAATTTTTCCTGCACTGGACTGTACTGGAACGCTGTAAAATGCAAAAAAAAACGCATCAGAAACGCACAGGAACACATCAAAAAGGTGCATACAGAAAATCATCTGGACTGTGTTTCTATAGAGTAAACTTGCCCTAAAGCTATTACCTTGGGGGGGGGGGGGGTTACTCTGCCTGTAAAGTGGTGCATCTGTAGCATGTATCCAAAATGCTGCTTCAAAGATGTACGGCTTTAGAGCAAACTTACAAATCGACATTGCAGCTGCAAGATTTTAACACACAAAAAAAAAATAGCCTGCCCCCCTCCCCCCAATACATACAAGGCCATTTGGGTCTGGAAAGGCTTAAAATGAGAACCCCCATGTGAAAAATACCACCCCCTCCCACGCACTAACAAACCCCTAGCCAAACACCGCAAGCCAGCTAAACAAAAGGGGGTGGATGCTTGGGGGCAGGAGGGGCTCGAGCACCCCAAAAGTGGTTTGGATTGGTGAAGGCAGCTTACAGCCTTTGAAGAATGGAGTGTAGAGTTCCCCTTTAAAAGTAAAAACTAGCCCAAATAAAACATATGCATTAGAAGGGGAGACAAGAGCATTGGAGAATGGAGTGTAGAGTTCTCCTTTAAAAGCAATAGCTAGCCAAAAGAATCATATGCATTAGAGGGGGGAGGTTAAATGACCCCGTTCAACCCATGCAAATGCATTTACTTTGCTTGACATTTACTAAGATTTTGCCAGTGCACTGAACCAACGCATTTGAACGTGCGCAAATGCCGCTTGTGCATGCGCAGTGCATAAATTGACCTCACGCAGTTCTAAACGTACTTGCAGGCGCAGCAGGCTTGTTCAGAAAAAGATACTTTCTCATTCTATTTTGGACATATTTGTTACTTGGGCAGTTATTACTATACTTCCTCACATCACCCCCATAATATTGGCACTTCTAGCTCCTTTTAATTTTGAGTTGAAGATGCCGTCTGCCATGTCCATAGCCTCCTCCCGTGCGCTGAGATTACTATAGTAAATGGGGAATAGCGCTGTGTTACCGGCGCAAACGGTTCGTAAATCAGCCCCAATGCCACAACAAAATGACATTTCTAAAGGAAAAAATTTCATCTAAAACTGATTGCGGCTGTAAGGTATTGTCAGGTCCCGGCAATATAGATGAAAGTCATTGAGGAAAAATGGCATGGGTCCCCCCCAGTCCATAAAAAAAAATGGAGTGGGGGTCCCTCAGGCCCCCAGGCACTATATACTCTGAACAGCAGTATATATATTATACGGCCTGCCCTATATACTCTGCAGAAAATTGGGCCTTGTTGGTGGTACCAGAACACTTTAAGCCCTCACAGATACTCTTGTTGGGCGCAGGAATGGGCCCTGCTGTGAAATATTATATCAAAAATTGTAATTACATGCCTCTGTTAAACAGGGGCAGAAAAATTGGGCCTTGGGTGGTGGTGCCCTAAACCAAATATATTGTTGGAAGCTAGCATCAAGGAATCCCAGATCCACAGCAAATTCAATCAATCAGTTACACCAGCATCAGGTGCTTAATAGCTGTTGATCCAAGACTGATTCATTTTTATGAATGTGAGCCTATCAACGGAGTCTGTGGACAGGCGCACTCTATGATCCGTTACAAACCCTCCAGCAGCACTGAATGTGCGTTCAGAAAGAACGCTGGATGCAGGACTGGCCAGTAGCTTAATTGAATATTGAGCAAGTTCTGGCCAGTGGTCCATCCTCAAGACCCAGTAACCCAGTGGTGCTCTGTTGGAAAGGTATCCAAGTTTGCTCTCTCCCCTAGATATTCCTGCACCATGTAATGCAGACGCTGGCGATGGTTGCTTGTACCGATGAGACCTTGGCGCTGAGCATCGGTCAGTCAGCCACCTTCTCCCCCGTTCTTCCTCTGACTGAACAAAGCTTCAGCAACACGTTGTCCAGCACCAGGAAATTGTAACCTCCCAGGGTCTGGAAATGCATTGCACAAACCTTTCTTCAAGGTCTCCTGGTTAACTCCTTGGGTTTCTGGGGACTGAAACCCATGCCTTGAAGGCTGCTGCTGAGTGCTTTCCTTCATGTCCATGCTGACACAATCCTCCTCTTCCTCTTCCTGTGTGTTTGGCAAGCCCACAGGAATGCTATCTGGATATAGGGGGCCTTGAGAGGTAGGGAAGTCCTCCTCTTCCTCCCTCTGTTCTGCCTCAAGTGCCCTGTCCATTATTCCACAAAGTGTGTGCTCCAAAAGGAAGTTTAGAGGGACAGTGTCACTGATGCATGCAATGTCGCTGTTCATCATCCATCCTTGTGGCCTCCTCAAATGCTGATAGGACAGTGCATGCATCCTTGATCAGTAGCCACCGGCTTGGCAAAAAGAAGCCAAGCTCCCCTGACCCTGTCCTGGTGCCATACTCGTACAAGTACTCAGTGATGGCCCTCTGCTGCATATGCAGCCGCTGCAGCATTGCAAACATTGAGTTCCACCTGGTGGGGGGCATGTCACAAATGAGGCGGTTGGTGGGCAGGTTGCATTCCCTTTGAATCTCACCCAGCTGAGCACTGGCATTGTATGACTGGCGGAAATGACCACAGACTTTTCTGGCCTGCCTCAGGAGATCCTGTAAGCCTGGGTATCTGCTCAAGAACCGCTGCACCACCAAATTCAGGATGTGTGCCAAACATGGAACATGGGTCAAGTATCCCTGTCGGAAGGCAGAGAGAAGGTTGGTGCCATTGTCGCATACAACCATTCCTGGCTCAAGCTGGCGTGGCGTCAACCACCTCTGAGCCTGCCCCTGCAGAGCTGACAGAATCTCTGCTCCAGTGTGGCTCCTGTCAACTCAAGCACCGCATGGCATCTTTTTGCCTGACTGCTTGCATAGCCCCTTGAACGCTTACGTCGCACCGCTGATTCAGAGGACAAATCTGCAGAAGAGGCCATAGAGGAAGAAGAAGAGGGGGTGGAGGAGAGATCTGTGGCAGAATCACCACTAGCATTTTGGAGGAGTGGTGGCGGAACAAGCTCCTACAATACTGAACCCTGTCCTGCATCCTTCCCAGCTGCCAGCAGAGTTACTCAGTGCACCATGAAGGAAAAGTAACATCCCTGCCCATGTCTGCTGGACCATGAGTCAGTAGTAATATGCACCTTGCTGCTGACCGCCCTGTCCAACGAGGCCAAAACATTGCCTTCCACATGCTGGTAGAAAGCTGGAATGGCCTTCCATGAAAAGAAATGGCATTTTGGAATCTGCCACTGAGGTACAGCATATTCCACAAATTCATGAAAGGGGGCAGAGTCTGTCAGCTGAAAAGGCAGCAGTTGCAGTGCTAGCAATTTGGCCAAGTTAGCATTTAGATGCTGAAGATTTGGATGGATGGAACCAAATTTCTTTTTAGGGTTCAGCAACTGGGGTTGGGAAATTTGCATGCTAAAATCAGATGGTGGTGTACCTCTAGCAGATTGGCTGCAAGTACTTGGGACACCTATTGCTATACCTTCATTCCTCTCAGTGCAGGTTTTTGAGAGGACTGGAAGTATAGTGGGGTTGGAGATCCCAGATGAGGAGCAAGGAGAAGTCTGCTTTTTTCTTGATGTGGGTCATTCAAGTGCTGTTGCCAACGGACTGCATGGCAGGTTGTCCTGTCTGGTCAAGCATGTGGTGTCCAAGCGACTGCTGTTCTGGCCATGCTTGATCCACTTCAGACATAGGTTGCAAACAGCAACGGTGCGATCTGCTGCACACGTGTCGAAAAAGGCCCACACCAAGGAACTTTTAAAAGTCAGCGGGGAGTCAGCAACACCCTGCACCTGCTGAGCTCTGTGGTGTGATGCAATAGGGTGTCTGCCCTTAAGCTGCCCCCCAGAGGACATCCTGCCTCATTGAAGTTGTGCCTCCTTCTCCTCCTCTCTTCTCTCAGGCACCCAAGTACAGTCAGTGACCTCATCATCCCCTCCCTCCTCATCACTAGAGCAAACTTGTCAGTATGCTGCAGCTGTTGGAACATGACTGCCAGTTTCTTGTCCTTCTTGGGCACGACCTCTCTCTAGGCTCACTTTACTCCCTTCCTCTACCTGGGAACCAACATCAGAGCCTTCAAATCGCTGCTCATCCTCCAACAGCATGTACTCGACACTGTGGTTGAATAATTCTGGGGACTCCTCCATGCATGATGGTGGGGCTATGAAAGGAGTGACTGGACAAGGAGCTGGTGGAATAGGCTGCTTTGGCAGCTGCGTTGGAAGGCAAACTACACTTAGCCTGGGTAACAGAGGATGAAGAGGTTGAGCACGGCTTTGTAATCCACTCCACCAACTCTTCTGCATGTTCTGGCTCAATAACATGGCCAGCAGCATAAGAAAAGTACAAGCGTGCCCTATGGCCACCTGCAGAGGATGAACCATGTTCACAACCAGCACTGTTGACTGTAGACACAGAGGCTGCTTGCCCTCTTTTAGTGGCCTGTGAGCATCTGCCTCTCCTTGGTGGCCTTCCGGACATGATGTATATTTTGTTTTGCAACACCACACTACACTGAATTAGACACTGTGTACACCACCAGAAAAAGTAGTGGAAACTGTACTACGGCTGCACTGTATTGTGTACACCACCAGAAGTGCAGTAGAAACTGTACACACTGTATTAGATACTGTGTACACCGCCAGAAAAGTAGTGGAAACTGTACTACGGCTGCACTGTATTGTGTACACCACAAGAAGCGTAGTAGAAACTGTACACACTGTATTAGATACTGTGTACACCGCCTGCACTGTATTAGCAACTGTACTTCGGCTGCACTGTATTGTATACTGTGTACACCACCAGAACTGTAGTAGACCTTGTACACACTGTATTAGATACTGTGTACACCGCCTGAAGTGTATTAAAGACAGTACACCACAGAATGCACTGTAGATATAGGCTACACTGGATGCAGAGTATATATATATATATATATATATATATATATATATATATATATATATATATATATATATATACATACACACACACACTAGACTGACTGTAATTATATATATATATATATATATTACATGCTACTGTACAGTTACGAGCATACCATGCTCTTCATCAGGCTTTGCGCCAAAGCCTGATGAAGCCTGCGCACGAAGCCTGATGAAGAGCATGGTATGCTCGTAACTGTACAGTAGCATGTAGCTATTTTATGCCTTGAAGAGCATCTGATATAAACATATTTTTGCATTGGAGTACATGTCCCGTTGTTTTATATATATATACATATATATATATATATATATATATATATATATATATATATATATATATACCGTATATACACACACATACACACACACACTAGACTGACTGTAATTTTATATATATATACACGTTCTCCAATGCAAAAATATGTTTATATCAGATGCTCTTCAAGGCATAAAATAGTTACATGCTACTGTACAGTTACGAGCATACCATGCTCTTCATCAGGCTTCGTGCGCAGGCTTCATCAGGCTTTGGCGCAAAGCCTGATGAAGAGCATGGTATGCTCGTAACTGTACAGTAGCATGTAACTATTTTATGCCTTGAAGAGCATCTGATATAAACATATTTTTGCATTGGAGAACGTGTCCTGTCATTTTTTCTATTGGATATTGGTGGAATATTGGGAGTCCACCCTGACACTGATCTCTACATAAAGAACCAGAGGAATAATAGAAGTAACCCACCCAAACTTTTGATATACAGTATCTGACAAAAGTGAGTACACCCCTCACATTTTTGTAAATGTTTTATTACACAGCTTGTATAACAGTGTAAATTTGCTGTCCACTCAAAATAACTCAACACACAGCCATTAATGTCTAAACTGCTGGCAACAAAAGTGAGTACACCCCTAAGTGAAAATGTCCAAATTGGGCCCAAAGTGTCACCAGAGCTTCACAGGTTGCCACTGGAGTCCTCTTCCACTCCTCCATGATGACATCACGAAGCTGGTGGATGTTAGAGACCTTGTGCTCCTCCACCTTCCATTTGAGGATGGCCCACAGATGCTCAAGAGGGTTTAGGTCTGGAGACATGCTTGGCCAGTCCATCACCTTTACACTCAGCTTCTTTAGCAAGGTAGTGGTTGTTTTGGAGGAGTATTTGGGGTCGTTATCATGTTGGAATACTGCCCTGTGGCCCAGTCTCCAAAGGGAGGGGATCATGCTCAGCTTCAGTATGTCACAATACATGTTGGCATTCATGGTTCCCTCAATGAACTGTAGCACTCATGCAGCCCCAGACCATGACACTCCCACCACCATGCTTGACTGTAGGCAAGACACACTTGTCTTTGTACTCCTCACCTGGTTGCCGCCACACATGCTTGACACCATCTGAACCAAGGAAGTTTATCTTGGTCTCATCAGACCACAGGACATGGTTCCAGTAATCCATGTCCTTAGTCTGCTTGTTTTCAGCAAACTGTTTGCGGGCTTTCTTGTGCATTATCTTTAGAAGAGGCTTCCTTCTGGGACGTCAGCCATGCAGACCAATTTGATGCCGTGTGCAGCATATGGTCTGAGCACTGACAGGCTAACAACCCCCTTCAAACTCTGCAGCAATGCTGGCAGCACTCATATGTCTATTTCCCAAAGACAACCTTTGGACATGACACTGAGCACATGCACTCAACTCCTTTGGTCGACCATGACGAGGGCCTGTTCTGAGTGGAACCTGTCCTGTTAAACCACTGTATGGTCTTGGCCACCGTGCTGCAGCTCAGTTTCAGGGTCTTGGCAATCTTCTTATAACCTAAGCCATCTTTATGTAGAGCAACAATTCTTTTTTTCAGATCCTCAGAGAGTTCTTTGCCATGAGGTGCCATGTTGAACTTCCAGTGACCAGTATGAGAGAGTGAGAGCGATAACACCAAATTTAACACACCTGCTCTCCATTCACACCTGCGACCTTATAACACTAACGAGTCACATGACACCGGAGAGGAAAAATGGCTAATTGGCCCAATTTGAACATTTTTACTTAGAGATGTACTCACTTTTGTTGCCAGTGGTTTATACATTAATGGCTGTGTGTTGAGTTATTTTGAGGGGACAGCAAATTTACCATGTTATACAAGCTGTACACTCACTACTTTACATTGTGGCAAAGTATAATTTCTTCAGTGTTGTCACATGAAAAGTTATAATAAAATATTTACAAAAATGTGAGGAGTGTACTCACTTTTATGAGATACTGTATATATCAAATGCACTGTCACTAACTGAATAACCTGCCTGCTTAATATAACACAAGCTATCTCTCTGTCCACGCCAACAACACTACACAGGTCCACTGTGTAAGCTGTCTTATATAGTGTGGGGCATGGACTTAGTCCCCCTGAGCCATAATGGGCCAAAGGCACCCTGCCTTTGGACAATTATGGCTCTCTTAGCAAAGGGCGCTGTGATTGGCCAAAGCATACAGGTCAGGTGCATGCTTTGGCCAATTATCATACAGCAATGCACTGCGATCTCGCAGTGCATTATAGGGCATTCTGCAGAGCTCGAATTTGCCGCGAACGTCCCTTAATGTTCATGTTCTGAAAACTGGCGAACATCTGATGTTTGAGTCTAACCTATGCTCGACCCGAACATCAAGCTCATCCCTAGTGGCCATATATAGGCAATTATGTAAAGTTCCTTTCCCTGCTCATTTTCCTTCATGGCTGGGTATTATTGACAGTATAAGGTAATGGGTTGAGTGATGTCAGTAGTTGGAAAGGATGTGGCAGCTGTCAGCAGCCACTGTTTCCTTAATAGCCATTGACAGCATCATACCAATATGACCATGTGACCATATTTATGCAATCATGTATCCCGCTTCTTTCCCTGCTCATTTATTTACATGCCCAGGAATTCCTGGCCATGTAAGTAAATGGGCCAGGTGAGGACACAGCAGCTGCTTTCTTAGCACTCATTGACAGCAGGGAGCTGTCATATTTATTTGCACCATACCTTCTAAACAAACTTCAGAAGAGCTAGTGTTTGGTCTGGACTTATGTGCAGCCTGAACACTGAGCTCATCCAGCTTACATGCTGTGTAGTGTGTCTGTGCAATATTTATGGCAGCTGTTTCGACATTTCAGCATAACTGCCTCATCTCTGGAAATAAGGAGTTGTGTCTTTTGTGCACTGTGTTAGAAGTGTATTTAATCTTGTGGACAATAAAGTTTAATATAGAACTTAAGACATGCTATGCTACAAAACATGGTTTACCACTATTTGGCAATTGATTTGAATTTTAGGGCTTTGGCTATATTTTTTTTCTAAGTGTAAACCTTCTAATAGTTTGCAGACCTGTTGTGTTTGCTACTTCCAATGTTCAAATCTGGCTTATCACTGCTTGATAAGAAAAGAAAAAAAAATCAAGTGGCACAGCAAAAAATACTGAATAAAGATTTTTTTCTAGATGAAATTATCAGATTGGGGAGTTGTTCCTGTATGTTAACCAAGGAATAATGTCCAAGTAAATTTATGTGATTTATGATTGGTATTCAGTTTTTCTGATGTTGTCTGGGAGAATCCTACTTTTCCATAATACCAGATACAGCTTAAAGGAATCTCCAAAGCATGTTATTTGAAGAATTTGTGTTTTTCTAATGTCACCCTTGAAGTAATATAAAATGACGGGCCCTCTTCCCATTGAACAAGATTACTTAAAATTGTGTTTGTTGGTTTGTTTTGCATTGGTACATTTCCCCATGGCAGTATCCAGCTGCCTATGCCCCTTGCCTATTAGCTTTAAAAATGTCCAGCAATATTTTATAAGATTTGCCCCCTTGTCATCAATGGCATTTGGATTAAAGTTTGCAGTTTACTGAATTTATGATTGGGTTGATGAATGGCCTACAAATCAAGTCCAAGAACATTTGCTCACCACTACTTGTTAGAATTCAACTTTAATTACTGCATTCAAATGGTAGTAAACAGTACTGTTATAGTGCTTCTTTTTACATGAAAGAGGCAGTAAAGAGCAACATCAGAACAAATCGTATTTTATATAAGCTGCGCATAAATCCTTTTTTAAGTACTTGCCTGATGCTATAGAGCATATGGACTGGTATCAGCATAGCATGAGGGCCTGCTCGCTTTTGGCTCCCTGCAGAAAGGGGACCCCCATACAAATACCTCATGTGCTGCACTTGTATTGTTTAGAGAAGGCATTTTTAATTTAAACAAAATGTAAAAAAGGCTAAAAAGGAGAAAACACGGCAGAAAGTACTGACAGATTTAAACTGAGCAAAACAGATAACATTTTTGCCCAGTTTGCTCCTGCTAAGTTTACTCTTCTCTATTTGAGGATATACTACAGGACATGATCTATTGGCCAACATTTTTTATATAAATTGTTTACGTAATGAAAACTAACAAGTAAACAAATATGCATTATCCAGTATTGACACAAAATATATAAAGTTAGTTCTTTGAAATACTGATAGATAGTTGTCATGGACGAAAATCTAGCATGCTATTACTTCCCTTTACTTGTGACAATGAGCACTGCCTGAGGCCCGGTTCACACTGATGCGCTGTGATTTTGTTCCGTTTTTTGTCCATTGTGAGGTGCGAATTCACCGCAATTTTACAGCGAATTTACAGCGATTTTACAGCGAATTTCAGAAGTTGTTAACTTCCTGTGTTCTTCCTGGTTTTTGTGGAGAGTAGTGTGGTGGAATTCGCACATATGTGAACCATCAATGCGATTCAAGAACGATTTACATTGATGGAGACTAAATTTGCAACGGAATGCAGTAAACTCACACAAGATCCTTTTTTTAATCGCATCACATTCGTAGAGGAATCGCAACGCATGTATGTGAACGACCGTCATTGAAAAGAATGACTTCAGGGATGACATGTGAATTTAAAGTGTTTTTGACGCATCATATTTGTCATGAACTCGCATCAGTGTGAACCGGGCCTTACTGTCATTTTCACAGTAATGCTTTGAATCACTGACCTTGAACAAAAGGGCTTTTCTCTAACTTTACTGGTCCACATCTTTGTTCCAGACTCAGAAAGGCTAGGGGTCGGCATGACAGCCAAGCATTTAGCATTTTCAGAAGGAAGTCAGTGTAGTATATTGCGAGTGTAACTTTGTATATCCTTAAAAAAGTATTCATACCCCTTGACATTTTCCACATGTTTTCGTGTTACAACCAAAAACGTAAATGTATTTTATTGGGATTTTATGTGATAAAAACAGAGAAGTAAAAAAAGCCGCTGCCCTGTACATTGGTCAGCCAGCCCCCACAACAATGTTCTTCAAGGAACATTTTACATCACCCAACTTTAAAACCGTTGTGGCACAAATACAGGGATTAGCTACAGAGGAGGATGTTTCTTTTTGGGTCAAGGATGGCTTGACCAAGGACCAAGAAGGTCTTTGGTCAAAAGAGGGGAAGGTATGTGGACCTTCCCCTAAGGAGATTCCATATTACATTACATTATTGGTTATTGATTTTAATTACTGATTTTACCCTGAGGATATAAGTTCAGGCATGCTTATCTGCTTAGTGATTTAAAAAGATTGTTTTTGGTACATTTTAGACAAACTGTCTTATGATTATCTCATTCCAATATCACCCTGTCTGTCTATTCCTCTTTTATGTCTCCATCTGAGGAAACATCTGTCTGTGGTTTTATCTCTGTACACTGTTGCTGGCCAACAGCAGCTAGAATTATGCCGCGTACACACGGTCGTACTTTTCGTCTACAAAAGTCCAACGGACGCTGACGGACTAAAGCTGGCTGGTAATCCGATCGTGTGTGGGCTTCTCCGGACTTTCAACTGACTTTTTTAGCCTCAAATCCGACGTACTTTAGATTTGAAACATGCTTCAAAACTTTACTTCGTAACTACGACGGACCCCGAAATCCGCTCGTCTGTGTGCTAGTCCGACGGACAAAAAGCCACGCTAGGGCACCTATTGGCTACTGGCTATGAACTTCCTTATTTTAGTCCGGTGTACGTCATCACGTACGAATCCGACCGACTTTTGTGTGGTCGTGTGTAGGCAAGTCCGTTCGTTAGAAAGTAGGCCGCAAGTCCGCCGCAAGTCCACCGAAAGTCTGCCGGAAGTCTGTCGGACAGGCTGTCTGACTTTTGTAGACGAAAAGTACGACCGTGTGTACGCGGCATTAGTATTTAGGGAAGCTGTGGTTGGACATCTCATGGTCAAGCAGACGGTGACAGGAAATAAGGAAACTTTTGACCTATTAACTTGAACTATAGGGGTTAACATTTTAACATTTAAGATCACAAGATGAAGGCATTATTAAAGTATGGAAAATCAAATCACAAGATTAAGAAATTACTAATATGCTAATGAACTTTGTTGTGTATTATTTTGATTGGCCCCCAAATTGGGGCAGAGTCTTGTAAAGACAGCATAAAACAGCGAATCCTGAAATAAAGAATTGTAATCATTCAGCACGTACCTGGTGTGTGTATGTGTAATTGATTATCCGCCGGCGAGGACCTCCACTGAGCCATCTCCAAGAGCCTAGGCCACAAGGAGAAGACGAGCGCCTAACAGTTTTTGGTACCAGAAGTGGGGTGTTTTGAACAGGTAAGTCACCTCCTTTTTACCTATTTTTTGGTAACTGGTGTTGATGCTTGCCTTGTTCAAATAACCTTGTATGTCCACCCACTTACATAACTGTGCCTTCGCAACGGGCTAGGCTGGCCCCTTGGAGGGTTAAAAAGAAAGGGCTCGCAGGTTTTTTGGTTTTTTGTAGTCTGACTAGGTTGGTCTGACTGTGTTGAGTAGATATATGTGTGTGTTTAAAACTCGGGAAGTATAGAATACGCCCGTAGTATAAGGAATGGCTAAGTGGACGCCCAATTTTTGGGGAAAATATTGAAAAGTGCACTTATTATACTTATTATAACATGTTCATATAATGTAACTTTATTTGGCCACTGTATATATAAGATTTTGCTTGTTTTTCTCTTAGGTACCACCGTAAGTATTTAGAGTGTATAGAGAATTAGAGAATTAGAGATAAGTGTATGATATGTATGTGTATGACAACTGAATGTAAAGTACTGTATTGATTTAGAGGATTTTTTTTTTGTTAAGATATTGTATTACACATATATGTACTAAATGAACGACCTAAGACAGGAGCCTGACTGTAGTGAGATAGCGCCCGCCTGCCCACATTGCACCTTTGGTTTACTGTTCCTTAGTGTTGACAGGACGTGGATCCTGCTTACCACTAGACCAACCGGATTTTCATACCGACTTGGTGCAAGGGGGGTTTTTCCTGCCACAAGAAGGGGTACTCTATACCGGGTACTAAGAGTTAACCTTCATAGCTGTTTCAGCCCCACTGACATAAGAGACCAAGGGACTTACTCCCAAGTCAGGGAACAGATTATAGCACAAACAGGTTGCTTTCATCTCTGTCCCTGTACTAGTCACACACTACCAAGGTTATTAGATGGGGAATTCTGCGGCAACCCAGACCATGGCCAATCCATCTCCCTATGAGTATGTTAAAAACACACTACCGGGGCCACAGGTAGAACCGTTTTGGACACAGGTCAGAGAGAGGTGCCAACAGCTGGGGATACATGACCCAGGGCCAGTGGGACCCTGTTCTGAGGATAATTGGAAGGAAGTGAGCAAGGTGTGTCAGGTACACAAGCACTCCTACCCACCTGGGAAATGGGAAGACACCCAGTATATGAAAGATTGTTACAAAATATGGAATAAATGCTTAGCCAAATATAAAACAAAGTATGTAACTAAAGCCCCCACACCAAAACCTGTAAATTCACCCGCCCTATCACAGCAACCCGAAGCACCCCCCCCTTATGTGATGGTTAAACAGGAGGATGGAACATTGGGTCCATGTCTTCAGCTGTATCCATCTTTGGATCCAGCAGTATTGGCTACCATGGTATATGGGGCAGCTGATCAGGCACAAGTTACACGATGGGAAAACGAAAGTAGAAACAGGGAAGAGGAAGTCCGGGCAGAAGGTATACGTAGGAGAGAAGAAGAGAGGATAAGTAGGTTGGATCCGAAGGAAAGGGAAGTAGAAGAAAAGTTAAAAGAGCTTAATAGAAGAAAGGAGGAATTAGAGGAGAAAATGTCAAAGAGGGAGGAAGAGCTGGAAAAGTAAAAAGAGAGCTAGATAAAAGGGAAGGTGAGATAAGAGAGTATTCTGCGATAACTAAGGAAGAAAGGGATGGAATGTCCCTGGAAAAGGGAGAAGAGGAAGGAGTCAGGAAGTTAAGCCCCAGGGAAAAGGAATGGGAAGAGAAACAGAAAGAGTTTAATAAGAGACAGCAGGAAGAAGAAGAAAGGATACAAAGGAAAAGGGAAGATTTAGAGGCGTACGAGAAGAAACTAGAGAAAAAGGCAAGAAGGATTAAGGAAGCTAAGGAAAAGATAATTTCACAGCCATCCACTACACTCAGAAGCCAAACTAAACCGGCCATAAGCCAGAAACCCCCACAGGAGGAAAGGGAGCAGGGTGAATCCTCTACTGAGGAAAGAGAAATGGAAATGGAACAGGAAACTTTAGGTGCCACCTTTAAAGCACCACTTATGCATATAGGGGAGACGGTAGTGCATATTCCCCTACCCCTAGGCACACTGTCAAAAATAAAGGAGTTATGCCCCAGCCCAAAGAAAAGCCCTAGGGAGGCTGGTGCTTTCCTTGCAAAATACAGTGCAGGGACAAGCCTGGATAAAGAAGATATAGCAGGGATTCTTAGTATAGTTGACCCTGACAGCCCAGAAGGGCATCCCGTAGATGCCTTATGGACAGCCCACATAGAAGAAAATAAAGATTGGGTGTCTTTTTGGAAAGGTATGGGGAATCATTGGTCTGCTATATACAAGGGTTCATCTGCACTTCAGGAACTTGTCCTAGCAAAACAGGGACCGAAGGAAAAGTTCTATGAATTTTGTACCCGGGTATATGGTCTGTGGAAAGCAGTAGATAACGCCAACCCCCAATTGTTCACCACCACCATTATGGCTGGTGGCGATACGAAGGTGACACAGTTGCTTAAATTCACTAATCCAAAGTGGGCAGAACAACCCCCAGATGAATTTATGAAAGATGCTAGGTCACGAGAAACATCAGGGGTATTTGAACAGAAGGGTGGCATTTTTCCCTCCCTGACACCAACCCAGACTCTGCCAACTGGTGGGACCCCGCCCACCCACATAATGACAATGCAACCTTATCCACCAATGCAATCTTATCCCCCAGACCAGGCTTACCTACCAGACCAGGGGTGCTTTAACTGTGGGGAACTGGGGCACTGGAAGTCCCAATGTCCCTACAGAATTAGAACAAACGCCCAGAGAGGAAGAGGTAGGAATCTTAACACCACCCCCCGTCGCCTTCAGGATATCAGGTATCCTCACCCACCACAACCCCAATCACCCCCACCACAACCCCAATACCAGCCTCAGCCTAATAGACCACCCCCACGCATTCCGATGCAGTGGCCATCCGCTCGGCGGACACCACAATAGGGATGCCAAGAGTATGTCCCGTCCCTCAGCCTTGTGTGTTACAATCCATCATGGAAAAGTCTTCCGCAGGTACTATTGCGGGTAGACAATCACCTGATATGTCTACTTTTGGATTCAGGGGCTACATTCAGTAGTTTGAATGATGCCATATATGACACACCGCACTGCACTGAGGGAAACTCTATTGGTATAAATGGGACATCAGCTACCCACCCCATCACTCCACCATTGCCCGTGGCCACTCCAGAAGGGCAGGAACTGTGCACTCAGAGTTTTGCTGTCCTTGTGGATTGCCCAGTATCTTTAATGGGGAGGGACCTACTCTCAAAACTGAATATCACCATTAAATTTGACAGAGGGGGCTCCCTTACTGCCAGCTCACCGTTCTGCGATTTACATGCTCCAAAGAGACACACTTTCAGGGGACTCTTTGCATCATTGCCACCCACTCTAGAAACACATGCTATATGGGCAGACAACAAAGGGAGTGTGGGTTTTATTAACTGTACACCTTACACACCACAAATGCGTCCAGACGCTGTAGTACAATATCACAAGCAATACCCCCTGCCACTTGAAAAAATTGAAGGCATCACACCATTAATCAATGATTACATAGCAAAAGGGATTCTGAAACACATTATAAGCCCCTGGAATACACCAATCTACCCTGTGAAAAAGGCAAATGGGGAATGGAGGCTTGTACAGGACCTAAGGGCCGTGAACAAGCAGGTTATACCTCTGCCACCTTTGGTAGCAGATATTTCTTTCATCTTTTTGAAAATACCTGCTGATTCCCTTTGCTACACAGTAGTAGACCTGGCGAACGCATTCTTTAGCATCCCGATCGATGATGGGGTATTGCCCATGTTTTCATTCTCATGGGGGAGGGGAAAACAGTTGACCTGGTCAAGATTACCGCAGGGGTATGTGGACAGTCCCGCAGCCTTCTCCATGGTCCTTAATGAGACAATTAAGTCATGGACTGCTGAGCGCGGGTCGGTACTAATACAGTA
Source organism: Lithobates septentrionalis (assembly GCA_037952835.1). NCBI lineage: Eukaryota > Metazoa > Chordata > Amphibia > Anura > Ranidae > Lithobates > Lithobates septentrionalis. The sequence continues at coordinate 116,031 of JBBDGP010002468.1, read as the reverse complement.
TGTGGACGACTTGCTCCTGTGCAGTCGATCTGCTGAAGATTGTGCGGTCGATTCCACATCTCTGTTACATCACCTGGCCAGGTCTGGCCACCTAGCATCGCGAAAGAAGACACAATGGTGTCAAAGTCAGGTAGAATACCTGGGATGCATTCTGAAGGAGGGAACCAGGCTGGTATCCCCCAAACGTGCTGCAGCCCTGCAGGCTCTCAGTCCTCCAAGAGACAAAGCAACTTTGCTCTCATTCTTGGGCGCAATCGTATATTGCCGCCAATGGATCCCAGATTGTTCATATTATGATGGCATTCTGAGGGAGGCTACCTTGTCCACCGCCCCAAAGACGGTAGATTGGACAACAGATAGGCTCTGTGCTTTTCAGGCCTTGTTACAGAGTCTGACTCAGGCCCCCGCCCTGGGATTGGTAGAATATGGCAAACCCTTTCAATTATACTGTATGGTATCGGGAAATTCTTTTGCTGCGGTTTTGACACAGCAACATGGAACCGGGTACCGACCAGTCTCCTATCTCTCAAAAAAGTTGCCTACCCAAGTACAGGGGATGCCATCTTGTCTACAAAACCTTGCTGCTTGTGCTATGGCAGTTCAGGAGGCTAACAAATCAGTATTAGGCCATGAACTGACTCTCTACACTACTCATTCAGTAACTCACCTTCTGCAAAACATGAACACACAGCATATGACAGCACAAAGGCTTAGTGGGTATGAGATCACACTTCTGAATACTGATAACCTCACCCTCAAACACGCACCACCAAGTAATCCCACTGTCCGTCTTTTACATTCTTTGCTCAAGCTACCACGAGACCCTGATCAGAAGCACAATTGTGTTGAACAGGTTGCAGCAATAACCAGCCCTCGCCCAGATCTCACTGACATTCCCCTACCAGGAGTACAGGACGTCTTCATAGACGGCAGTTGTACTCGCCCCTCTGATACAACATTCCTGACAGGGTATGCCATTGTCCAACTACCTGATGTGGTGTTGGAAGCAAAAGCCTTACCACCCTCCTCGGCACAGGTAGCAGAATTGGAGGCACTCACAAGAGCTTGCATACTTTTCTCTGATGAGGAGGTAAACATCTACACAGATAGTAGTTACGCTTTTGGCGTAACGCACGACTATGGCGTAATCTGGGCGAATAGAGGATTTAAAACCGCTGACAACAAGCCAATCGCTAACTCTACGCAAATTAAAGCACTCCTGCAAGCGATTCTTCTCCCAAAGAGGATAGCGGTCGTCAAGGTAAAGGCACATTCATCAGATAACAGCAGAGTTTCCAAAGGAAACGCTCTGGCAGACAGAGAAGCAAAAAAAAGCCGCTGCCCTATACATTGGTCAGCCAGCCCCCACAACAATGTTCTTCAAAGAACATTTTACATCACCCAACTTTAAAACCGTTGTGGCACAAATACAGGGATTAGCTACAGAGGAGGATGTTTCTTTTTGGGTCAAGGATGGCTTGACCAAGGACCAAGAAGGTCTTTGGTCAAAAGAGGGGAAGATATTGGGCATACCAGAATCAAGCAGTGTTCTCATACTTTCCTATCTCCATGGTCCAGGACATATAGGTACCACCACCCTAACAAACATATACACAAAGTCTTTCTGTACAAACAACTTAAGTAAACAGGCAAAACTCCTCACCAGCAGTTGTCTGACCTGTGCACAAAACAATGTCCAAGGGAAAAATCATGGATTACATGGCCACCTGCCCTCACCCCTGGGTCCCCTAACAGATTTGCAAATAGACTTCACACACATGCCCAAACAAAAAGGCAATTTGAAATGCCTTTGGGTGATCGTATGCAAATGGTCAGGTTGGGTTGAAGGTATTCCATGTACAGGTGAGACTGCTAAAATTGCTGCCAAATGCCTACTGAACCATTGGGTTTGTAGGTTCGGAATACCAACGGCCATATGGTCAGACAGAGGGCCTGCCTTCAGCTCCTCTGTTACACAGACTTTAGCTAAGCTACTAGGCTTACAGTGGAAACTGCACATCCCTTACCACCCACAAAGTGCAGGAGTAGTGGAAAGAATGAATAGGAACATTAAGGACAAGTTAAAAAAGGCTACGGGGGGCACCATGAAAGGATGGTTGGATTACCTTCCTTCTGTCCTATTCCAGATCAGAACAACACCACATGCTAGAACAAAACTCTCGCCCTTTGAGATTTTGATGGGAGTTCCTGCAAACATAGAGCTGCCCCTCTTAGATCAAAACACTGACATTAACATCTATTCTCAACAGGAAATGTACGTGAAAAATCTGGTAAGTATGCTACAGGATATGAACGAACAAGTCTCTGTCACCTTTTCTCCTCTTTCAACAGAACCTACTCATCCCTTCATCCCAGGAGACAAAGTACTGGTGAAACAACTGGCACACAAAAAGAAGGTTGGACCCATTTTCTCTGGACCTTGGAAGATAGAGAAGGTTTCCAGAACTGCTGCACTGACCGATCTAGGAAACACCTGGATCCACGCCAGCCGGTTAAAGAAGTGTCCACAGCAACCCCAGACCCCTAACCCTCCACCAGCATCCCAAGACTTCTCTCTTCAGGAACAGCGACCAGATTTGGAGGACATTCAAGAAGGCATAAAACAAATCTCTGGACGACGAGACGAATCCCCCACCAACAAGAAGAAACGAGTAACAGAACTTTGCACACAGTACCTGACAAAATGATTTCTACCTTTGTGTCAGGAAAAACATTATGCTTCTGGACATGTCTGATTCTGATAGTATTCATACCTACTTGGTTAATAACAAATTGTGTGTACCATCCAGAAGATTTAGGGTCACTAGAAGGGATATGTGGAAATGCACAGACAGCCAATGCATCTAGTTTAAAACATAAAAGAAGTAGTATATCCCCCACTGAACCCCCTTCAGGTTTCACTGACAAGATGTTGTTGTTGAAGTTTAAGTACAGTTATGCACAGAAGTCTGGTTTTGAGAAATGTTGGATATGCAGCAAACTCCACCCCAGTACAGCCAGAATCCCATTGATGGCCATTCCCTTAAACATCACTCCTTTTTTGAATGGAACTCCCCCTAGTTCTTGCCAATGTCTTAGAAGTGGCAATGACAATTTTTACCATACTGCTTTTCATATTGTTCTTGTATGCATGCTTCATGTTACAAAAAGGGTAGCGAAGCACATTCCGAAACCATGAAGCTGACTTCCATTACCAGAGATCCCACGGTATGGTACGAGAACCAGGAAAAAGAGGCCGAGGGATATGAATCCTTAAGGCATGACGAAAAGGTAACCGAGGGATATGAATCCTTAAGGCATGACGAAAAGGTAGCCGAGGAATATGACTCCTTGAGGCGTGACGAAAAGGTAGAATGACCATTTCGATGATATCGAATGGTCAAAGGGAGGATTGTAAGGAGATTCCATATTACATTACATTATTGGTTATTGATTTTAATTACTGATTTTACCCTGAGGATATAAGTTCAGGCATGCTTATCTGCTTAGTGATTTAAAAAGATTGTTTTTGGTACATTTTAGACAAACTGTCTTATGATTATCTCATTCCAATATCACCCTGTCTGTCTATTCCTCTTTTATGTCTCCATCTGAGGAAACATCTGTCTGTGGTTTTATCTCTGTACACTGTTGCTGGCCAACAGCAGCTAGAATTAGTATTTAGGGAAGCTGTGGTTGGACATCTCATGGTCAAGCAGACGGTGACAGGAAATAAGGAAACTTTTGACCTATTAACTTGAACTATAGGGGTTAACATTTTAACATTTAAGATCACAAGATGAAGGCATTATTAAAGTATGGAAAATCAAATCACAAGATTAAGAAATTACTAATATGCTAATGAACTTTGTTGTGTATTATTTTGATTGGCCCCCAAATTGGGGCAGAGTCTTGTAAAGACAGCATAAAACAGCGAATCCTGAAATAAAGAATTGTAATCATTCAGCACGTACCTGGTGTGTGTATGTGTAATTGATTATCCGCCGGCGAGGACCTCCACTGAGCCATCTCCAAGAGCCTAGGCCACAAGGAGAAGACGAGCGCCTAACAACCAACACAAAGTGGAAGGAAAATTATAAATGGTTTTCAAAATGTTTTTAAAAATAAATGTGAAAAGTGTGCCATGCATTTATATTCAGCACCCCGCAGTCAATACTTTGTAGAACCACCTTTCGCTGCAATTACAGCTGGAAGTCTTTTTGGGGATGTCTCTATCAGCTTTGCACATCTAGAGAGTGACATTTTTGCCTATTCTTCTTTGCAAAATAGCTCAAGCTCTATCAGATTGGATAGAGAGCATCTGTGAACAGCAATTTTCAAGTCTTGTCACAGCTTCTGTATTTGGCTCCATCCATCTTCCCATTAACTCTGACCAGCTTCCCTAGCCCTGCTGAAGAAAAGCATCCCCACAACATGATACTGCCACCACCATGTTTCATTGTGGGGATGGTGTGTTCAGGATGATGTGCAGCGTTAGTTTTCCACTACACATCACATAGCGTTTTGCTTTTAGGCCAAAGTTCTTGGTCTCATCTGACCAGAGCACCTTCTTCCACATGTTTGTTGTGTCCCCCATATGGCTTCTCGCAAAGTGCAAACGGGATTTCTTATGGCTTGCTTTCAACAATGGTTTTCTTCTTGCCACTCTTCCATAAAGGCCAGATTTGTGGAGTGTATGACTAATAGTTGTCCTGTGGACAGATTCTCCCACCTGAGCTGTGGATCTCTGCAGCTCCTCCAGAGTTACCATGGGCCTCTTGGCTGCTTCTCTAATTAATGCTCTCCTTGTCTGTCAGTTTAGGTGGAGGGCCATGTCTTGGTAGGCTTGCAGTTTTGCCATACTCTTTCCATTTTCGGATGATGGATTGAACAGTGCTCCATAAGATGTTCAAAGCTTGGGATAGTTTTTTTATAACCCCACCCTGCTTTAAACGTCTTCAAAACTTTATCCCTGACCTGTCTGGTGTGTTCCTCGGCCTTCATGATGTTGTTTGTTCACTAAGGTTCTCTAACAAACCGATGAGCGCTTTACAGAACAGCTGTATTTATACTGTGATTAAATGACACACAGGTGGACTCTATTTACTAATTAGGTGATTTCTGAAGGCAATTGGTTGCACTCGATTTTAGTTAGGGGTATCAGAGTAAAGGGGGCTGAATACAAATGCACGCCACACTTTTCACATATTTATTTGTACAATATTTGGAAAACCATTTATTATTTTCCTTTCACGTCACAATTATGTGCCATTTTGTGTTGATCTATCACATAAAATCCCATTAAAATACATTTGCGTTTTTTGGTTGTAACATGACAAAATGTGGAAAGTTTCAAGGAGTATGAATACTTTTTCAAGGCACTGTATATTCCTGATTGCATGACATGCAAAGACACGGTTCATTTGGCTATTTACACATCAAAAGAGAGTAATGGCTCTCTGCTATGATTATTTTATGCAAGAGGCAAATTCCTTATCTTGGCATTTGTGGACTGCCCTGTATATGGTTGGTTATAGGGGTTGTAAAATGCAGGTTAGATATGAAAAAGGTCTTAAAGATCCAGGGGACGAGTTAAATGTTTTTGTCATTGCTTGTGGTAAATTAACATTTCAAAGGGTACACTGTTTAGATATTTAAGGGTGATAAAGAATGTGAACCATACATTTGACTATACAAGAAGTATTTAATGATGGTAATTAGACTTGGGGGGTATTTATGGCATTTAAAGGGTAACCTATTTACCCGGTAGACACTATTTTTATTTTATTTTTTATTTATTTCAGGTACTTATATAGCAACGTCAATTTACACAGCGCTTTACATATACATTGTACATTCACATCAGTCCCTACCCTCAAGGAGCTTACAATCTAAGGTCCCTAACTCACATTCATACATATACTAGGGACAATTTAGACAGGATCCAATTAGCCTACCAGCATGTCTTTGGAGTGTGGGAGGAAACCAGAGTACCTGGAGGAAACCCACGCAGGCACAGGGAGAACATGCAAACTCCAGGCAGGTAGTGTCGTGGTTGGGATTCGAACCAGCGACCCTTCTTACTGCTAGGCGAAAGTTCTATCCACTACACCACTGTGCCACCCCGCTATAGTGACCTTAATTTGTATTTCCAGTAATTACAGGTAGTGAGATCAACAGTGTTTCATCAGCCAGTCAGAAACCCCTCCAGTATTAGACACTGGTATATCAGGGGAAGTTTACCTGGTAAAATGTTTTCATTGTCAGCATTATGGAAGCACAGGTCTAGATTAATATACACATTATTGCATGCATGGAAGTTACCTAGGTGCATACTATAGAGATTGGACATACAGTATATCTGCTGGATGGTGTAGTGTCTCTATGCTTGCTATGACAGAAAAGAAGTGTTTGAATGGGACTTTGAAGGTTGCTGTTAATTGTAATAGAAGCATAGAAAAGTGGCGGCAGAAAAAGACTGAGTAGTTCATTGAGTCTGCCCATTTTATTTTTTATGAGCTTTTTTTTGGGGGGGGGGGGGGTTGGGGTTTTTGTATTTTATTTTTTTGTTTTTGGGGTTCCCCCCTCCCCCCATGAACCTTGTTGTCTGACTATAGCTCTATGTTTATCCCAAGCATGTTTGAAGCCATTTACTGTTGACTGTCTCACTACCTCTATTGGTAGTTTATTACAATTATCAACTACCCTTTCAGTAAAATAATACTTTCTAAAATTCATTTTGAACTTTCCTCCAGTTAGTTTGAGGTCATGTCCCCATGTTCTTCATTTTGGTTTTATATTGAAAAAACTACCTTCCTGAACCTTATTCACCCCCTTGATGTAATTAAAGGTTTTAACCATGTCTCACCTTTCCCTTCTTTTCTCCAAATTGTACATAATAAGTTCCTGAAGTCGCTCATCGACATGTTTTATCTCCCAAACCTTTCACCATTTTTAATACCCGTCTCTGGACTCATTCTATCCTATCAATATCGGTAAGTGAGGTCTCCAGAACTGGACACAGTATTCTAAATGAGGTCTCATTAAAGAGCTATATAAGGGAATCAGGACCTCTTTCCTCCTGCTGGTGATCCCTCTAGTGATGCATCCTGGTATTCTATTCACTTTAGCTACTGCCTGGTCACACGGTTTGCTCATTTTGCAATCATCTGAAGTAAGCACCCCAAATCTTTTTTTCTTCTGTAGTGCTGGCTAACACTGCACCCCCAATGTTATACTCCCGCAGGGGATTCTTTTTCCCTAGGTGCATTATTTTACATTTAGAAATATTGAACAGCAGTCTCCACTGCTTTGACCAATCTTCCAGCAATGCCAAATCATGTTTCAAGTTACAGACACCTCCAGGGATATCAACTCTATTACACACCTTTGTGTCATCAGTAGGGATGAGCCGAACACCCCCCTGTTCGGTTCGCACCAGAACATGCGAACAGGAAAAAAGTTCGTTCGAACACGCGAACACCGTTAAAGTCTATGGGACACGAACATGAATAATCAAAAGTGCTAATTTTAAAGGCTTTTATGCAAGTTATTGTCATAAAAAGTGTTTGGGGACCTGGGTCCTGCCCCAGGGGACATGGATCAATGCAAAAAAAAGTTTTAAAAACGGCTGTTTTTTCAGGAGCAGTGATTTTAATAATGCTTAAAGTCAAACAATAAAAGTGTAATATCCCTTTAAATTTCGTAGCTGGGGGGGTGTCTATAGTATGCCTGTAAAGGGGCGCATGTTTCCCGTGTTTAGAACAGTCTGACAGCAAAATGACATTTCGAAGGAAAAAACCCATTTAAAAGTACTTGCGGCTATTGCATTGCCGACAATACACATAGAAGTTCATTGATAAAAACGGCATGGGAATTCCCCACAGGGGAACCCCGAACCAAAATTAAAAAAAAAAAAATGACGTGGGAGTCCCCCTAAATTCCATACCAGGTCCTTCAGGTCTGGTATGGATTTTAAGGGGAACCCCGCGCCAAAAAAAAATCCATTGATTTTGATGAGGACTCATCCCCACAACCCTGGCCGGTGGTTGTGGGGGTCTGCGGGCGGGGGGCTTATCGGAATCTGGAAGCCCCCTTTAACAAGGGGACCCCCAGATCCCGCCCCCCCCCTGTGTGAAATGGTAAGGGGGTACTTACCCCTACCATTTCACTAAAAAACTGTCAAAAATGTTAAAAATGACAAGAGACAGTTTTTGACAATTCTTTTATTTAAATGCTTCTTCTTTCTTCTATCTTCCTTCATCTTCTGGTTCTTCTGGCTCTTCTGGTTCTTCCTCCGGCGTTCTCGTCCAGCATCTCCTCTGCGGCGTCTTCTATCTTCTTCTCCTCGGGCCGCTCCGCACCCATGGCATGGGGGGAGGCTCCCGCTCTTCTCTTCATCTTCTCTTCTTCTTTTCTTCTCTTCTTCTCTTCTTCTCTTCTTCATTTTCTTCTCCGGCCCGCTCCGCATCCATGCTGGAGCATGGAGGGAGGCTCCCGCTGTGTGACGGCGTCTCCTCGTCTGACAGTTCTTAAATAACGGGGGGCGGGCCAACCCGGTGACCCCGTCCCCCCTCTGACGCACGGACATGACGGGACTTCCCTGTGGCATTCCCCGTGACGTCACAGGTAAGTCCCGTCAAGTCACCGTGGGTCAGAGGGGGGCGGGGTCACTGGGTGGCCCTGCCCCCCGCTATTTAAGAACTGTCAGACGAGGAGACGCCGTCACACAGCGGGAGCCTCCTTCCATGCCAGCATGGATGCGGAGCGGCCCGGAGAAGAAAATGAAGAAGAGAAGAAAAGAAGAAGAGAAGATGAAGAGAAGAGCGGGAGCCTCCCCCCATGCCATGGGTGCGGAGCGGCCCGAGGAGAAGAAGATAGAAGACGCCGCAGAGGAGATGCTGGACGAGAACGCCGGAGGAAGAACCAGAAGAGCCAGAAGAACCAGAAGATGAAGGAAGATAGAAGAAAGAAGAAGCATTTAAATAAAAGAATTGTCAAAAACTGTCTCTTGTCATTTTTAACATTTTTGACAGTTTTTTAGTGAAATGGTAGGGGTAAGTACCCCCCTTACCATTTCACACAGGGGGGGCGGGATCTGGGGGTCCCCTTGTTAAAGGGGGCTACCAGATTCCGATAAGCCCCCTGCCCGCAGACCCCCACAACCACCGGCCAGGGTTGTGGGGATGAGGCCCTTGTCCTCATCAACATGGGGACAAGGTGTTTTGGGGGGCTACCCCAAAGCACCCTCACAATGTTGAGGGCATGTGGCCTAGTACGGTTCAGGAGGGGGGCCGCTCTCTCATCCCCCCTCTTTTCCTGCGGCCTGCCAGGTTGCGTGCTCGGATAAGGGTCCGGTATGGATTTTCGGGGGGACCCCACGCCATTTTTTAAAAATTTTTTGCCGCGGAGTTCCCCTTAATATCCATGCCAAACCTGAAGGGCCTGGTATGGAATTTAGGGGGACCCCCCCACGTCATTTTTTTTATTTTGGTTCGGGGTTCCCCTGTGGGGAATTCCCATGCCATTTTTATCAATGAACTTCTATGTGTATTGTCGGACCGGCAATGCATTAATAGCCGCGAGTAGTTTTAAATGACTTTTTTTCCTTTGAAATTTCATTTTGCTGTCAGACTGATCTAAACATGGGAAACATGCGCCCCTTCACAGGCATACTATAGACACCCCCCAGGTACGAAATTTAAAGGAATATTACACTTTTATTGTTTCACTTTAAGCATTATTAAAATCACTGCTCCCGAAAAACGGCCGTTTTTAAAACTTTTTTTTGCATTGATACATGTCCCCTGGGGAAGGACCCAGGTCCCCAAACACTTTTTATGACAATAACTTGCATATAAGCCTTTAAAATTAGCACTTTTGATTTCTCCCATAGACTTTTAAAGGGTGTTCCGTGGCATTCGAATTTGCCGCGAACACCCCAGATTGTTCGCTGTTCGGGCGAACTTGCGAACAGCCCATTTTCAAGTCGAACATGAGAACTCGAAGCTCATCCCTATTCAGGGTTGATTTTCCTGTTACAGAAATCAAAAACATCCATATTGCTTCAGTGTCACCACCTAGAAATGTATCAACAAAAAATCAACACAACTTGATATGTGATGAATGGGGGAAGCAGCGAGAAGGTTATATTCAAAATAAGAAACAATGTAAAGTAGACACTCCGCGCTACCCCCAATTTAAATCAAACAATGTGGGAAAAATATGAAAAAACTAATTGATAAATGTAAAAAAATAATTGAAAAATGTGAGAAAAAAAAAATTAAGAAATAAGAAATATGATCACGGGTGCTGCAACCTAAAAAAAACCTTGAACATGAGGTTTGAACAGACAGTATAAAAGAAAAATAAGTGCGCTACCCAAAATATTGCAATAATACTTAGACAAATATACAAACTTTATAAATTAGATAAATGTGAATAAATATGCAGTCCATTTAGAAGCTAATGGTGCAGTTCCTCGGTGAAAACGGTGTTGTCTTCAATATGTCTTCATTATATCTTCATAAGCGGTGTAAAGATAAAGAAAAGGGGGGCTGCTTACCAGAAGTGCTAGACCCCCGTTACAGAGATCGTACAAGCTCAAACAGGTTGTCTCCTCTATCAGGAACAGCTGAAGTTGAAACAGGATTCCCTCCATGTCAGACAATTCAAACTTCCAGGGCGGCAATCAGGAATATTCCCTTCTCTTTACTACTCCGGCAGAGCCGCTCAAAGCATGTAATAAGGTGTTTAAGAGAAAAAGAGGCGCTTCATTGTGCAGTAGGTTTAAAATCCTTTTAATCCATACGATGGACAACTGACATCAAAGGCACAAGCAGAGCAAACAGTTTGCAGTTAAAAAACACACAGCCATGGCCGAAGCCGATCAGCTGTAAAGTGGTGCCGTCAGGTCCTCAGGCTCCACCCAACGCTGCGTTTCTCCGTAAGAGGCATTGACTGGGAGAGGAGGCTTGGGCTGGACGTCACCCACCACATTATATATACATCAGCAAGAGACTGACACCGGAAACAAGTTTAGGATCACTTCCCAATCAGTTTTCAATGTGAGCAGATATAAAAACGACTTTGTTGGTCAGCAAACAAAACTGGTATATACTAACAAAAGCACATCTTATTTACCAAAATAATGACAAATGTATATTATTAGTATAGCTCAAAAACAAGTTAAAACAATAACAAATATTAAAAATATTAAGGAATACTATATTTTTTTAATTAAACATATAGCGAAGTTGAATAGTCCCATGTTTTCAGTTGTATATCTACCATATTAGTATTTACTACCTAAAGCAACTTCTCTTAAAAAGAAATTTTTTTGAAAGTCATAAAAATGACATTAACATGCATTTATAATAAAAAGAATTACTCATTAGTGCATAAAGTTGCGTCATAGCTACCTGCATGCTCTGGAGGGAAAGGCATGCTAAAGGCAGCCACGACATAAAGATACATGTGAATCATGATTGCACCTAGTATAGAGAAGATAGGATACCCAGAATTTTTGGAGGAAAGTGGCAGTGTCAGCAACAATCTTCTTATAGCTTAGGCCATCTTTATGTAGAGCAACATTTCTTTTTTTCAGATCCTCAGAGAGTTCTTTGCCATGAGGTGCTATGTTGAACTTCCAGTGACCAGAAAGAGAGAGTGAGAACGATAACACCAAATTTAACACACCTGCTCCCCATTTACACCTGAGACCTTGTAACGCTAATGAGCCACATGACACTTGGGAGGGAAAATGGCTAATTGGGCCCAATTTGGACATTTTCACTTAGGGGTGTACTCACTTTTGTTGCCAGTGGTTTAGACATTAATGGCTGTGTGTTGAGTTATTTTGAGGGGACAGTAAATTTACACTGTTATATAAGCTGTACACTCACTACTTTACATTATAGCAAAGTGTCATTTCTTCAGTGTTGTCACATGAAAAGATATAATAAAATACTTACAAAAATGTGAGGGCTGTACCCACTTTTGTGAGATACTATTATATGTTGTAAGGCTGGCCGCAGGCCAGCCTGGATTTGTGGGAGGAGTACGGGGCTATATAGCCCTCCTTCACAGCCGGGGTCAGCGTCGGCTCGAGTTCCGGGTTGACAACGTCACTTCTGGTGGATTCACTTCCTGGTATTTTCCTTCCTAGGCATCTCCGTGCACCGCGGCACCTTGTAGAGCCTATCCAGTCTGGTGGGCGGAAGGTGGGTGGGGGGTGCCCCTCTTCAATGGCTCCGGGGATGTCAGGGCATGTGGCTGGAACGCTGGCCTCGATCAGGTGGCCAAGAAAGGGGGAGGGGCGGTCTGTCAGTTCATGCACAGTGGGCGATGGATGCATAGCTGGACGGCCGGAGGGGGGGTGGGAGGTATTTGCGGGCTGGCCAGGTTTCCTCATCAAAGTACAAAGGCTCAAGCGTGCTGGGTGATGCTGGATGGTGGCAGTCCTGGGAGAGGGGGGAATCACCAGAGCGGCTTCCAGGTCACTGGGGGATGGGGCCCCCTTCTTCATGTGGTATGGTCACTAGAGATTCGGACGAGTCTTGGTGGAGGGGGTGGTAACAGCAGGAGTCACTCCCTGTATTGTCAGCATCCTGTGTGTGGGTCTGCAGGCATGGGCAGGCTCTGCGCAGGGGGTCTAGTCCAGCGCTACTCCTTCTGGTGGGCCACGCACTGCGGGGGGGTTGGCCACAGCATATCTGGGGTGTCCTTGCTGACATGTCGTTTCTCATATTCATTTTTCAGGTTCTGTTCCTGTACAGTGTTTGTTCACAGGGATCATTGTGTTGCTCAGGAAGCATCAGGTGTGTTCAGGTTTTGAAAAAAAAAAAAGTGCAAGGGGGGTTGGAGCAGTCGGCTTGTCAGGGGTTGTTATTGGACACATTTCTTTTGCTGGGTAAGTGTTTCAGTTTGATTCTCCCTGTCTGTCATTTTCTGTTCAGGTGCATCACCTTGCGGATGATTCATATGTTGGCCCAGCTTTTACGCTAAAGCAACAGGTGTGTGTTTGTCATTCTGGGTCACGAAGGGTTGCAGTCAGTTCACAAGTCAGGATCTTTCACGACTTTAGTTCCTTACGGGCCAGAATTCACTTGTAAGTGTCAATACAGGTTCTCGGCCGACATTCATATGTCATACGTTGCACTTTCACTTCCTACTCTCATTTCTGTACCCACCACGCTCTGTGGGTATTTGTAGACCTGAGTGTTCATTTTTAATTGCCTGTCTTGGCGCTTCAAGTTGCTCGGGCTCACTCAGTACACACACGTAGGGTGGTTGCGCATTAGGTTTCATGCACGCACTGTTAGGCACATTACTGCACCCACGTTTCTTTAGGTTTGATCATTTGGGGGGGAGGGTTGGATAGGTGGTACGTATCTTTTCTCAAATGTTTCTTGTTATTTTTCATCCTAGATTCAACCATGTCACACGTGTCAAAAAGCGATGAGTTCGCCATGATTCCTCCATCCCTTACGGGGGGTTCGGAGCACGGCAGCACCCCGTCACTAAGAAGTTGGACTGTGCCCAGACTCATGGCAGAACTTCGCCGTAGGGGCATTTCTTTTCCAGCTACGGCCAGGAAGGCGGAACTTTTTAGGGTATTGTTCCCCAATCTGGTGCAGCCACTCCCTTCTAACAGGTTGAGTCAGGGGTCAGTGCACAATGCACTTACGCAAATCCATGTGCAGGACAGAATGGAGGTGGTGGAAGCACATGCGGCTAGAACCCAGGTGTCACCTGCATCCCCAGCTCCAGTTCTTCCCAGTGCTCCTGCAGGTAATGTTGCTGTTTCCTTGCCGGTGGCAGCTCCATCACCTTTAGCAACATTCCCGTCTGTTTCGCCATCTCATTTCATTCCTGCCAACCTGAAGAAAGACATATTGGAAGGGAAGGACGTTAATTTGGCTTCCCTGCTGATAGCTTCACAAGATATCACGGAAAACAAGTCCTATGCTTGTGGTGATGTGTCGGTTGTCTTGAAAACCAAAGATCCCAGGCTCAACCGCAAGCTTAGTGTGGCGGAATTCGTGCTCGCATTCGGCATCTTCCGTGATATAATTTGTGCGGTCAGTCTAGATAGGAGGGTGGAGTTAGATTTGTATCTTCACAAAGTGGTGGATATGGCGCACAAATACGGAGGGTGTAGTTTTTACGACTATCACCGGTCTTTCTCGGCCAAAGCGGCGGCCACTTGGGCTCAGTTCCAGGTGGTCATGTGTTGGAGCAACGTCGATATGGAACTTTTCTGTAGGCACTTTGCCAGCCAGAAGTCCCCGGTATGCAGCACCTGCCAGTCCTCGGCGCATACTTCCGCTTGGTGTCCGGTTTTTGAGGCCCCAGGTCCATCAGGGGTTAGCAAGCAGGTGGCCGGTGTGTCCTCCACAGGACTGTCTGGACAGGTGGACAAGTTGGGTAGGACCATCCATTTCTTAGGCAAATCACAGGTATGCAACAATTGTAATCATTCCGGCTTCAATTACAATCAGTGTAGGCTCCTGCACGTGTGTTCTAATTGTTTTTGGGCACATCCCAGGTCTTCCTGTTTGGTCAAACCCTTCAGTTCGGCATGACTAAGCCGAGTGGAGGTTTCCATTTTAGGGGATTATCTAGAAGGTCACCCATCCTCTGGTGCCAGGCAATTCCTGTTAGATGGGTTCACGTTTGGGTTCCACACAGGGTTAATCACGTTGCCTACTGAGACCTTTGAATGTAGGAATCTTTTGTCTGCAGACCACCATGCTTCGCTAGTAGACGATCTGTTGGCTATAGAGGTGGATAAAGGGTTTGTGATTGGGCCTTTCAAGTCATCACCTTTCGGTATGTGGAGGGTCAGCCCGATTGGGGTTGTGTGTGAAAAAATAAAAAATAAACATCGTCTCATTTATGATTTGTCCGCACCTCATTTTTCGCACGTTCCGAGTCTCAATTCGCTGATCCCCTCTGAGGAATTTTCCTTGAAATATTCTTCCGTGGATTCAGCCATTCAGCTCATTCTTGAGTTGGGTAAGGGGGCTTGGTTGTCAAAAGCCGACATTGCCGATGCCTTCAAGCTTCTGCCTATTAGTCCTGCGCTTTGGCAATGGCACGGCATCATTTGGCGGGGCCATTACTACTTTGCTACCAAATTAACGTTTGGGTCAAAGAGTAGTCCCTGGTTGTTCGACATTTTTCTCGAGTCGAACGGGCGAACTCCCGATGTTCGACTCAAACTTATGTTCGACCTGAACATCGAGCTCATCCCTATACACTAGTAGCGGTGAGGTGATTCAGTAGGGGATAGGTAGTGAGCACAGGACAAAAAAGAAGCCTGAAAACAACATTATGAGACTTTAAGGAAAGAAAAACCAAAGCCATGATACAACTGTCGGTGATTTTGAGGGGCTGTCTCTTATTTGAAACAAAGTACCTCTGCCCCTCTTTCCTCCTCTTTTGTCCCTTATTTTGGTCTGTTCTATATAGTTCTATACAAAAATGCATTATATATATCTTTCAAAAAGTGTTTCTCAGTGCTAGAACATTCATCCAAATTCTAAATTGCTCCATTTGTAAATTTCAAAAGACAATATAAAGGAATAGTGGTGGTAAAAAAAGCCTTTGTGGGTTTAACAAACCTTTTTTTGTATAATTCTCCTTTAACCACTTCAGCCCCGGAAGGATTTCCCCCCTTAACCACTTGCCGACCGCCTCACGCCTATATACGTGAGCAGAATGGCACGGGCAGGCAAAATCACGTACCTGATACGTGATGCCTTCCCGAGGGCGGGGGGTCCGATCGGACCCCCCCCGGTGCCAGCGGCGGTCGGCATTTGTCTGGCAGCGATCAGAGATGAGGGGGAGGCCATCCGATCGTGGCCCCCCCCCTCGCGATCGCTCCCAGCCAATGAGAAACATCCCCTGCCTGTGTATAGTACACACAGGCAGAGGATGTGATGTCATCTCTCCTCGGCTCGGCAAGTTTCCGTTCCCGCGCCGAGGAGAGAAGACATCTGAGTAAGTGTAACACACTAACAAACACAGTAGAACATGCCAGGCACACTAAACACCCCCGATCCCCCTCCGATCGCCCCCCGATCCCCCCCCAATCACCCCCCCCCGTCACAAACTGACACCAAGCAGGTTTTTTTTTTTTCCTGATCACTGCATGGTGTCAGTTTGTGACAGTTACTGTGTTAGGGCAGTGAGTGGTAGCCCCCTGTAGGTCTAGGGTACCCCCCTAACCCCCCCTAATAAAGTTTTAACCCCTTGATCACCCCCTGTCACCAGTGTCACTAAGCGATAATTTTTCTGATCGCTGTATTAGTGTCGCTGGTGACGCTAGTTAGGAACGTAAATATTTAGGTTCGCCGTCAGCGTTTTATAGCGTCAGGGACCCCCATATACTATCTAATAAATGTTTTAACCCCTTGATTGCCCCCTAGTTAACCCTTTCACCGCTGATCACCGTATAACCGTTACGGGTGACGCTGGTTAGTTTGTTTATTTTTTATAGTGTCAGGGCACCCGCCGTTTATTACCGAATAAAGGTTTAGCCCCCTGATCGCCCGGCGGTGATATGCGTCGCCCCAGGCAGTGTCAGATTAGCGCCAGTACCGCTAACACCCACGCAC
This sequence comes from Lithobates septentrionalis, assembly GCA_037952835.1. Classification (NCBI taxonomy): domain Eukaryota; kingdom Metazoa; phylum Chordata; class Amphibia; order Anura; family Ranidae; genus Lithobates; species Lithobates septentrionalis. The sequence goes on along the minus strand of JBBDGP010002468.1, from coordinate 99,409 downwards.
GCAGCATACGCCTCCCTTAGTGGTATAGTATCTGTACGGATCAATATCTGATCCGATCAGATCTATACTAGCGTCCCCAGCAGCTTAGGGTTCCCACAAACGCAGTGTTAGCGGGATCAGCCCAGATACCCGCTAGCACCTGCGTTTTGCCCCTCCGCCCGGCCTGGCCCACCCAAGTGCAGTATCGATCGATCACTGTCACTCACAAAACACTAAGCGCAAAACTGCAGCGTTCACAGAGTCAGGCCTGATCCCTGTGATCGCTAACAGTTTTTTTGGTAGCGTTTTGGTGAACTGGCAAGCACTAGCCCCAGGCAGCGTCAGGTTAGTGCCAGTAGCGCTAACACCCACGCACACACCGTACACCTCCCTTAGTGGTATAGTATCTGATCGGATCAATATCTGATCCGATCAGATCTATACTAGCGTCCCCAGCAGTTTAGGGTTCCCAAAAACGCAGTGTTAGTGGGATCAGCCCAGATACCTGCTAGCACCTGCGTTTTGCTCCTCCGCCCGGCCCAGCCCAGCCCACCCAAGTGCAGTATCGATCGATCACTGTCACTTACAAAACACTAAATGCATAACTGCAGCGTTCGCAGAGTCCGGCCTGATCCCTGCGATCGCTAACAGTTTTCTTGGTAGCGTTTTGGTGAACTGGCAAGCGCCAGTGGCCTAGTACACCCCGGTCGTAGTCAAACCAGCACTGCAGTAACACTTGGTGACGTGGCGAGTCCCATAAGTGCAGTTCAAGCTGGTGAGGTGGCAAGCACAAGTAGTGTCCTGCTGCCACCAAGAAGACAAACACAGGCCCGTTGTGCCCATAGTGCCCTTCCTGCTGCATTCGCCAATCCTAATTGGGAACCCACCGCTTCTGCAGCGCCCGTACTTCCCCCATTCACATCCCCAACCAAATGCAGTCGGCTGCATGAGAGGCATTTTTATGTCCTCCCGAGTACCCCTACCCAACAAACCCCCCAAAAAAGATGTTGTGTCTGCAGCAAGTGTGGATATAGGCGTGACACCCGTTATTATTGTCCCTCCAGTCCTGACAATCCTGGTCTTTGCATTGGTGAATGTTTTGAACGCTACCATTCACTAGTTGAGTATTAGCGTAGGGTACAGCATTGCACAGACTAGGCGCACTTTCACAGGGTCTCCCAAGATGCCATCGCATTTTGAGAGACCCGAACCTGGAACCGGTTACAGTTATAAAAGTTACAGTTACAAAAAAAAGTGTAAAAAAAAACCAAAAAAAAAAACACAAACAAATAAAAAAAAATAGTTGTCGTTTTATTGTTCTCTCTCTCTCTATTCTCTCTATTGTTCTGCTCTTTTTTACTGTATTCTATTCTGCAATGTTTTATTGTTATTATGTTTTATCATGTTTGCTTTTCAGGTATGCAATTTTTTATACTTTACCGTTTACTGTGCTTTATTGTTAACCATTTTTTTGTCTTCAGGTACGCCATTCACGACTTTGAATGGTTATACCAGAATGATGCCTGCAGGTTTAGGTATCATCTTGGTATCATTCTTTTCAGCCAGCGGTTGGCTTTCATGTAAAAGCAATCCTAGCGGCTAATTAGCCTCTAGACTGCTTTTACAAGCAGTGGGAGGGAATGCCCCCCCCCCCACCGTCTTCCGTGTTTTTCTCTGGCTCTCCTGTCTCAACAGGGAACCTGAGAATGCAGCCGGTGATTCAGCCAGCTGACCATAGAGCTGATCAGAGACCAGAGTGGCTCCAAACATCTCTATGGCCTAAGAAACCGGAAGCTACGAGCATTTTATGACTTAGATTTCGCCGGATGTAAACAGCGCCATTGGGAAATTGGGGAAGCATTTTATCACACCGATCTTGGTGTGGTCAGATGCTTTGAGGGCAGAGGAGAGATCTAGGGTCTAATAGACCCCAATTTTTTCAAAAAAGAGTACCTGTCACTACCTATTGCTATCATAGGGGATATTTACATTCCCTGAGATAACAATAAAAATGATTTAAAAAAAAAATGAAAGGAACAGTTTAAAAATAAGATAAAAAAGCAAAAAAATAATAAAGAAAAAAAAAAAAAAGCACCCCTGTCCCCCCTGCTCTCGCGCTAAGGCGAACGCAAGCGTCGGTCTGGCGTCAAATATAAACAGCAATTGCACCATGCATGTGAGGTATCACCGCGAAGGTCAGATCGAGGGAAGTAATTTTAGCAGTAGACCTCCTCTGTAAATCTAAAGTGGTAACCTGTAAAGGCTTTTAAAGGCTTTTAAAAATGTATTTAGTTTGTCGCCACTGCACAACAGTGCGCAATTTTAAAGCATGTCATGTTTGGTATCCATGTACTCGGCCTAAGATCATCTTTTTTATTTCATCAAACATTTGGGCAATATAGTGTGTTTTAGTGCATTAAAATTTTAAAAAGTGTGTTTTTTCCACAAAAAATGCGTTTGAAAAATCGCTGCGCAAATACTGTGTGAAAAAAAAATGAAACACCCACCATTTTAATCTGTAGGGCATTTGCTTTAAAAAAATATATAATGTTTGGGGGTTCAAAGTAATTTTCTTGCAAAAAAAAAAAACTTTTTCATGTAAACAATAAGTGTCAGAAAGGGCTTTGTCTTCAAGTGCTTAGAAGAGTGGGTGATGTGTGACATAAGCTTCTAAATGTTGTGCATAAAATGCCAGGACAGTTCAAAACCCCCCAAATGACCCCATTTTGGAAAGTAGACACCCCAAGCTATTTGCTGAGAGGCATGTCGAGTCCATGGAATATTTTATATTGTGCCACAAGTTGCAGGAAAGAGACAATTTTTTTTTTTTTTTTGCACAAAGTTGTCACTAAATGATATATTGCTCAAACATGCCATGGGGATATGTGAAATTACACCTCAAAATAAATTCTGTTGCTTCTCCTGAGTACGGGGATACCACATGTGTGGGACTTTTTGCGAGCCTAGCCGCGCACGGGACCCCGAAAACCAAGCACCGCCTTCAGGCTTTCTAAGGGTGTAAATTTTTGATTTCACTCTTCACTGCCTATCACAGTTTCGGAGGCCATGGAATGCCCAGGTGGCACAAAACCCCCCCAAATTACCCCATTTTGGAAATTAGACACCCCAAGCTATTTTCTGAGAGGTATAGTGAGTATTTTGCAGACCTCACTTTTTGTCACAAAGTTTTGAAAATTGAAAAAAGAAAAAAATTTTTTTTTTCTGGTCTTTCTTCATTTTCAAAAACAAATGAGAGCTGCAAAATACTCACCATGCCTCTCAGCAAATAGCTTGGGGTGTCTACTTTCCAAAATGGGGTCATTTGGGGGGGGTTTGTGCCATCTTGGCATTTTATGGCCTTCAAAACTGTGATAGGCAGTGAGGAGTGAAATCAAAAATTTATGCCCTTAGAAATCCTGAAGGCGGTGCTTGGTTTTCGGGGCCCCGTACGCGGCTAGGCTCCCAAAAAGTCCCACACATGTGGTATCCCCGTACTCAGGAGAAGCAGCTGAATGTATTTTGGGGTGAAATTCCACATATGCCCATGGCCTGTGTGAGCAATATATCATTTAGTGACAACTTTTTGTAAATTTTTTTTTTTTTTTTGTCATTATTTAATCACTTGGGACAAAAAAAATAAATATTCAATGTGCTCAACATGCCTCTCAGCAATTTCCTTGGGGTGTCTACTTTCCAAAATGGGGTCATTTGGGGGGGTTTTGTACTGCCCTGCCATTTTAGCACCTCAAGAAATAACATAGGCAGTCATAAACTAAAAGCTGTGTAAATTCCAGAAAATGTACCCTAGTTTGTAGACGCTATAACTTTTGCGCAAACCAATAAATATACGCTTATTGACATTTTTTTTACTAAAGACATGTGGCCGAATACATTTTGGCCTAAATGTATGACTAAAATTGAGTTTATTGGATTTTTTTTATAACAAAAAGTAGAAAATATCATTTTTTTTCAAAATTTTCGGTCTTTTTCCGTTTATAGCGCAAAAAATAAAAACGGCAGAGGTGATCAAATACCATCAAAAGAAAGCTCTATTTGTGGGAAGAAAAGGACGCAAATTTCGTTTGGGTACAGCATTGCATGACCGCGCAATTAGCAGTTAAAACGACGCAGTGCCGAATTGTAAAAAGTGCTCTGGTCAGGAAGGGGGTAAATTCGTCCGGGGCTGAAGTGGTTAATGACCAGGCCATTTTTTGTGATACGGCACTGTGTCACTTTATTGCACGGTCATGCAACGCTGTATACAAACAAAATGTATGTACTTTTGTTTCCACAAATAGAGCTTTCTTTTGATGGTATTTGATCACCTCTGTGGTTTTTAGTTTTTGCACTATAAACAAAAAATAACGACAATTTTGAAAAAAAAAAACTATATTTTTTTATATTAAATATCCCAAAAAACTAATTAAAAAAACAAATTTCTTCATCAGTTTAGGCCAATATGTATTCTTCGTCATATTTTTGGTAAAAAAAAAAAAAAATCGCAATAAGCGTATATTGATTGGTTTACGCAAAATGTATAGCGTCTACAAAATAGGGGATATATTTATGCCATTATTATTATTATATATATATATTTTTTTTACTAGTAATGGCAGTCATCAGCAATTTTTTTTTTAACATTGCGACAGACAGATCGGACACTTTTTTGGGACCAGTGAAATTTATAGAGCGATCAGAGCTTAAAATAAACACTGATTACTGTATAAATGTCACTGGCAGGAAAGAGCTTAAAATAACCACTGATTACTGTATAAATGTCACTGGCAGGAAAGAGGTTAACACTAGGGGACGATCAAGGTGTTAAGTGTTTCCTGGAAGGTGTTTCTAACTGTGGGGGGAATGGACTGACTGGGAGTAGAGAGAGAGATCGCTGTTCCTGATCACTGGGAACAACAGATCTCTCTCTCCTCCCCTGTCAGAATGGGGATCTGTCTGTTTACATTGACAAATCCCCATTCTGTCTCTCTGAGGAGTGATTGTGAGTCGCTGGTGGACATCGTGGCCACTGGCGACACGTATCAGCTCTGGCGTCGTGCTGCGGGCATGCGTGCCCCCTATAGCTCTTAAAGCGACCGCCATACACCTACGGTGATTTGCGCAGCCATGCCAACTTGCCACCGTAGAATGACGGTGGCTGTTCGGCAAGCAGTTAAGGGGGCATGGCAGGGGTGTGTCCTATGTCTACATACTTTTGCTAATAGGTGTCCCTCATTCCCATCTCATAAAGTTGGGAGGTATGCATGATATACTTGATAATTTAAAACAATTAGTATAAACAAATGAATATAGTGTCACTTTAAAGTAAAAAAAAATTGATTTAACATAAATGTAGCAGTTATAACCTATTATATGTACTTACTTTAAGGGGAATGTATACTAGTTTTGTGTATATTTTCTTTCTTTATTATGGTTAAGGCTAAAAGAGGGGAACTAGTATCATACTCACATTGTTAGCTTTATATCCTTTTCAGCTGTGCTGAAAGAAGCTGGACTCAAATGTGTTAGTGGATCAGTAAGGTCCCTTGGGCACCTCCGCTAAGGGAAATCTGCTTGTTCAGTGGGGGATCTCTCCACAGATCCCCGCTAAGCAGGTGGATGATATTGCTATGCAGAATAGACATGGACAAAGTCCCGCTCTCTTCAATGGGGCAATCAGATGGAAACCGACTGCCTATCCGTTTCCATCCAATGCCATCCGATCTGCTGGACGGATGGGGAATAGGGCCACCATCCGTTCCGTCTGTTTTTGGTGGAAAGGATCAGATGGCGGCGGGTGTCAGTGGACATGTGTAGAAGAGACTGGAGTGTCTGACAAACTGACAGATGGACCTGATCTGACAGCCTGTGTAAACGGTGCCTAATGCCACGTACACACGGGCGGACTTTTTGGCATCAAAGGTCCAACGGTCTTTCCAACGGACTTTCGACTGACTTTTGACGGACTTCCGACGGACTTGCCTACACACAATCGCACCAAAGTCCGACGGATTCGTACGTTATAACATACGACCAGACTAAAATAAGTAAGTTGATAGCCAATAGCCAATAGCTGCCCTAGCGTCGGTTTTCGTCCGTCGGACTAGCATACAGACGAGCGGATTTTTCGGCCGGACTTGAGTCCGTCAGAAAGATTTGAAACATGTTCCAAATCTAAAGTCCGTCTGATTTTTGACCAAAAAAGTCCGCTGCAGGTCCGATGAAGTTCACACATGGTCAGATTGTACGACGGATTCGTCCCGTAGGACCAGTCTGGTCGAAAAGTCCGCCCGTGTGTACACGGCAAAACTCATTCCTTATCAGAAGGCTCAGCAGGTGCTTCAGTCAGACAAAATGTACAGATTTCGATACAACAAAACAATAAAGAAACCAGAAAATAAATTGTTTCCACTATGGAAACTTACAGTATTAACACACTGGATCTAGCCATCCTGGAGCAATCTACTGCTGCCCAGGGATCCAAGTGTCTGTGTGGAAAAATGAAAACAAAAAACATATCATAGCAACACATGTTTGATCTAACCACAAATTAACTGATTTCCACCACATATTTTCATGTTTCCCAGTCTAATTCTAATGCCTGGTACACACAATGAGATTATTGGTCAAATGATCGTTGATTTTTTTTTGCATGCTAATCTCATATTGAAAATGAAGAGATTACTGGAGTTACGAAAATTCTCATATGACAGAATAAAAATTCGGAAGTGATGTAATATATCGCATTGTATTTTTGGATGACAACTGTACTGATTGAAAGGAAAATTCTACCATCTGGTATCGTACGAGAAAAATTTTTGTCCCTTCGAATAACATCTGATGAAGTAACGAGATTGGCTCTTAAAAACTGTGTGCCAATGATCAGATTATCATACGATCATTTTGAAAATTGTATTTATCATACAATTTTCTGATCGCGTGTATGGGCCATAAGGAACCTTTCACATAGGCGTTTCGTTTGTCCGTTTTTTCATTCATTCATTGATGGATGAAAAACAGACATCAATGCATCTCTTTTAGGGTTGCCACCTCATCCCTTTAAACCTGAACACATATGAATTACACAGTTTCTGAGGGTAATTTAATGCAGATATGGCACCTGTGTAATTAATATGTGTTTGGTTTTAAATGGATGGGGTGGCAACCCTAATCTCTATGGAAAAATAGATGTAAACAGATAATTATCCATTTACATCGGATTACATCTGCTTTCGGCAACATCCATTTTTTGGAATGGATCAAAGCCCTATTTGTTTTCTGTTAAAAAAAACGAACAGAAGGAAAATGGATACAACAGATACATGGTTCAGTTTTTGCATTGGCAGTGGATGCAAAAAAACTGACGTAAAAACTGATGAAATACTGATGTTAAACTGATGTAAACTGAATCAGTTTTTTTCTTTTAAAAAACGTGACTGAAGTGATGACACAAACGGAACGCTCATGTGAAAGGACCATAACATGCACAGAGGTTCCAGTGTGCAGTTCCATCCTTAATTAAGCTGAATGTTTTATGCCCTATCCACACATCCTGCAGAAACCTGCATGTTATTTGCACTGGAAGAATGCAGATCATAGCAAGGACACATAGAAAAAAAAATAGTTTCATATGAGTCCTATTCACACCAAAAGTCCTCATGCTCACCACAACTCTTCGTGGAAGGAGAAAGCAGCATGCAAGCAAAACATCTAAAGCTGCATGTTTTCATATGTGTTTAAGAGCCTTTAGACGCGCTCAGACGCATAAGCATTTTGTCATTCATTAATTTCATTGGCAGTTAGGCATGCTTAGACACACTTATGCCCCGTACACACGGTCGGATTTTCCGATGGAAAATGTCCGATCGGAGCGTGTTGTCGGAAATTCCGACCGTGTGTGTGCTCCATCGGACATTTTCCATCGGATTTTCCGACACACAAAGTTGGACAGCAGGAGATAAAATTTTCCGACAACAAAATCCGATCGCGTCAATTCCGACCGTGTGTGGCCTGTTCCGACGCACAAAGTGCCACGCATGCTCAGAAGAAATTCCGAGACGGGACAGCTCGTTCTGGTAAACTTAGCGTTCGCAATGGATACAGCACTTTCGTCACGCTGCAATGTTAAAAATGGTTTAATACAGCGCACTCTCTTCTTCTTTATAATGTGACAAGAATATAGTAGTTTTGCTGCTCATATTCACACAGACTTCTCACAAACTTATTTCGTTACTATTTATCTGGATTCCCTCAATATATTTTGATTTCTCACATCTGACAACATATTTTTGTATATTTTATTTTTTGTTTTTGGCTTTAATGTAGAATCTTTTTTTGTGTTTCTATTTTTTTTTTTTTTTTTGGTGATTTTGATTTGTACTCCCGAAAATGTTTGTGTGTGTTTTTTGTGACAAGTTCCCACAACACCATTAATATGTTGTTCTATTTAATCTGTAGGAGATTGTTTCGTGTTGTTGTCCCTTGTTAATTTCACATTGTACTTTAGAAATGTACCTGAATCGTCACCAACAAACTGTCTTTTTTGGCTGAAAACACACACAGGAGAGTATAATTTCCAAAAAAAAAATTTTATTAAGGGGTCACAACTATAAACAAAGAGGGAGGCAACGCTGGAGAAACTGCAGAAATTGGCGAAGCCTTGGACCCCCAGGGCAGACATCAATTATTTAAAAGCAAAATTGGTGGCCTGAGGAGTTCATATCTTAGGGAGGGCAGTCTGGTCCAGAAGTCCCAGAGATCCGGAAAGCAGCAGATGACATCTGTGTCCCCAGGCTGTGGTCATACGAGAGACTGCATCTTCTGTCAGACCAGACTGAACCCAGGGCAATCACTCTTTGGTCTTCCTTCCACGCTTCCTTACAGGCTGTGGCTGTGGTGGTGGAGTTGTGGCAGCAGGAGGAGGAGGAGGAGGAGGATGATGGTCCATCTCAATGACATCCGTCTTGGGTGTTAGTTCCCCACTCTCCCCCTTACGTAGGACTTTATAAATCAGGTCCTCAGAGAGCCTGCGTTGGCCCTCCTGCATGCCCTGCAATTTTGTGACAGCCATGCAGGCAAAGGCCTCTTCAGGACTGGGGAAGGCTCTGAGGGACGCAGAAGCCTCCTGGATCAGCCTGTACGCTGAATCCTGCACAGGACTGGGAGTCATCTTCCTGGCTCGTTTATGTGGCAGGCGGAGGGGAGGAACCTGAGACTCAGTCAGGCTGCGACTGGTCCCAGGCTTCTCTTGGCTGCCACTTAGCCCCACCCCCTCCTGGCTGCCACTAATCCCCGCCTCCTCCTGACTGCCACATTCCACAGCCTCCTCCTGGCTGAGGTCTTCCTGTGTATGAAAAAGGGACATAGTTTTAGTATTTTTTCAATCAATCACACACAATTTTCACCTCCTGACTGCTGCAAATTCAATGTTAACAAATATAACAGACTATCATTCTGAGCCCAGCATTTTTCATTCTTGTCCCAATTTTGGGTGCCCACTACTGTCTATTGATATGTAAAACATTTTTTTAAATCAGCAATTAGTGATCAATAATAACATCTAGTAAACATCATTTATTTATTGCCCAGAAATCTGTAGAACAATGCTATACCTGACTCCAGCTGGGATCCTCCACTTCTTCCTGGCTGGAAGGCCCAGGTTGGACATCAGAAGCCTCAGCTGGTATGGAAGGAAGCGTGGAAGGAAGAGTAGAGAGGGATTCCCTGACTTCAGTCTGGTCTGACAGAAATCGCAGTCTCTCATAGTACCACAGCCTGGGGACATAAACGTCATCTGCTGCAGCTCCGGACCTCTGGGAATCTGTGACCTTCTTGCGCTCCCTCAGATATGTGCTCCTCAGGCCACCAATTTTAGCTTTTAAATAAGGGATGGTTGCTGTGGGGACCACCGGCTTCACCAACTCCAGCAGTTTCTCCAGCGCTGCCTGCCTCTTCTGTTTGTGATTATAATGTGGGTGTCTGACCTGCCACAGACAGGGCAGCTCTCTGTACTTGTCAATAAACAGGGGCAGGAAATTGTGGTCGTTGAACCCATCCATTTTCTCTGCAAGACACAACACAAGACAAACCCTAATGTCAGGCAAAACTCCCCTAATCTTGTTACAATATAGGCTTCCATTTCGAAGCAGTATAGGCCCAAGTTTAGATCCTACCTTCGTTAGCACGATCGGCGTCTCCGATGCTCCTTCCTCCGCTCACAGATCGTACGTAAGACAAACGTGTGTTACGCTTTATACACACTGCGCATGCGTATAACTCCGCCCGCCCCTGACGTTCTTTCTAGTCTATTCCCCGCCCCTGTGCAGTGGGGGAAGAGCACATGGCGGATAGACAGCAGGTGCGTGCTAATTGTAGCAATGAGGAGGAGGAGGAAGAAAGGCTGGAGCCTGAAACGTCCCGATCCAGAAGGAGATTTAAGGACTCAAATATGTCCTTTGGGGAGATGTTGGAGATGGTGGACATCCTGAAGAAGGCCGACTATGACAGAAAGTATGGGCCTTACCCCAACCCCAATGTCCGAAAGGCCAAGATCATGGCGAAAGTGGTTAGGAGTCTGCACCGGAATTTCGGGGTACGACGATCGAAAGATCAGCTCAGGAAGCGGTGGTCGGACCTCAAATTACGAGAACATGAGCAGTACAGAAAGATCCGGAGAGTGCTGCAAAAAAGTAAGTAGTTGTGCTGTGTTCCTATTCTTTATGTTTATTACGTTCGTGCTGCTCCATGTGCTTTTAGGAACTGTTGTACAGTTTAAAATGGCAACTTTCTTGTTCATGGGCACATTATTCGTTCGGATCACACATTTTTCTTTCGGACTATAAAATACCATTGTTTAGGCCATATGCATTTGGCCACCATTTTGAGGCCCTATACTTGTCTTCAAAGAATTGGGTTGTGTAGATGGCTTTGTTACTAGAATGAAATGCAAACTAGATTGTGTGTAAGGAGAGGACACTGAGCAGCTGTTTTCACATCTGGACACTGGAGCACTAGTGTGGGACACAAGAACACCATTTTTATCAGGGGGGGCACACAGGTGTTCCAGTGTATACTATAGGGGTGACTCCATCTGTGAAGTTTGTACCAAACAGGTAAAGTATTGTAGCTTGACATGAAGGGCATTAAAAAAATTACATCTTGGAACTCGGCTAAAATAGATAATTGTACCACACTTCCAAGCAATGTTTCCTATTTATAGTTCTGCCATCAAATATCTGTGTGCTAATTATACCATTTTTGTTTTACATAGGGGAGAAAAGACTCGGAGGACACCCCTCATCCGAGGAGACCAGAGACCCCCCACCTCTGGAAGAAGGTGAAATCCCCCCAACACAAGCTGAGCAGGAGGAATAAGACGTGGTGGAACTAGTCACCACAACAGGTGAGTGTCTGCGACCACAGGCTCAGATAAGAGATGGATTGCGGAATTTTTTGGAAACAAAATTTATTTTTGGGTTCCTCTCTTTTTAGGTGATCGTGAGGTTGTGGATCCAGATCCTTTCACATCCGAAAGTGCCCAGATCCTGATCGGGGAGATCATGGGGTGTAATTAACTATTGGAAATCATCAAGCAAAAAATCAATGATGTTATTCCAAAATATAAAAACATCATTGATGTTTTGGGGCGAGTTTAAAGCCCCTCCAAATCACTTACTTCTTTTGTGTGCTACAATGTGCGAAATGTTTTTGTGATTTTTCCCAAAGCCAAATTTGGAGGATGCACACAGTGTGTCAACATGTGCTATCTGCCATCACGGGAGATCAATGAACGCGTTTTGGGGGTGCAAGCCCTTCCTCAATAATAAAGTAGCGGTGAGGAAGGGGTTTCTCCCCCAAAACACATCCCTTGATCCCCCGTGATGGCAGATGGCACATGTTGACATTGTGAAATTTGTGTGCATCTTCCAAATTAGGCTTTTCCTGGGGTGATTTCCCCCCATCTGAACGCAATATCAAACCCAGTTCCTAAATACTGATGTCTGATATTGCCTTCCAGTTCTACCAAATGTGAACTTTGTAAGATCAAGATTTGTGTCTTTCTTGTTGTTTTTACACAGGCCTGTTTTCTATAAAATGCACATTTTGATTTTGGATAATGCCACCACAAAAATACAACAAACATGTTGGTTTGTCAGAAAAACCTTTGGTAAATGCACATGTGATTGTGCTGGTATTAAAAAGATTGTTCATCAAGAATGTGTGGATTATTGTCTCAATGCTACAACATTTTTGGGGTGATGTAATTGTTGTTTTATGAGAAAATGGGGGTTATTTCCTAAGGGCAAATCCACTTTGCACTACAAGTGCAGTTTAAGTGCAGTTGCAAGTGCACTTGTAGTGAAAAGTGTCTTTGCATTTAGTAAATAACAGCCAACAGTGCTTTGTATAAGGTTACACAATCACGCCATTTTCTGGACTCCACACATTTCTGTCAGGGTCAGCTCAAACAAACACAAGCAGTAAATGTCCACGAAGAATTTCTTTTGTTTTTTTTTTTTATTAGAAAAAGGCTTCACATATTGTCTGGCATATTGATAGCCCCCCTACCCGCAAAGAACTCCAGGTATCGTAACCGGACATCACGGGCACTCAGGGAGGGCAAGCCAGGACGTCCGCTTTCAAGTGCCGTCAGTGTTGTTGGATGTAGGATTCCGGCCTCAGGCCCAACTGAGCCAGCATAGTTGGCCGAATGTTTTCTTAAAAAATTATGGAGAACACAGCACGCAAGTATTATATGGTTCAGTATATACTCCGCCATATGGATGGGTGTCAGAAATAGTCGGAACCGGCTGGCCAGGATTCCAAATGTGTTCTCCACCACTCTTCGGGCTCTGGCCAGCCGGTAATTAAAAACCCTCTGTTCCGGGGTGAGGGTTCTCATCAGGTGGTCCCCCAGCGCAAACGCTTCATCAGCAATGAACACAAATGGGAGACCTTCCACATTGTCCTCTGGAGCTGGCAAGTCCAAGCTGCCATTCTGGAGATGCCTGTAGAACTCCGTCTGGGCGATGACTCCACCATCGGACATCCGGCCATTCTTCCCCACGTCCACATACAAGAAATCGTAATTAGCCGACACCACCGCCAACATGACTATACTATTAAACCCCTTGTAATTATAATAGTACGACCCCGAGTTGGGTGGTGGGACGATGTGGACGTTTTTCCCATCAATTGCCCCTCCGCAGTTAGGAAAGTCCCACCGCTGGGCAAAGTGGGAGGCCACAGTCTGCCATTCCTGTGGCGTGGAAGGAAACTGTTGAGGAAAAAACAATAAACATTAGTATTTTTTCACAGAAACATGGCAAGCAGATTATACACAAACATTATGGGGCAACTTCCAGATAGCATTTATTAAGGGGAATTTAACAACGCCAAAGTATAAGGTACACCTATCATATTCCCCCTCCTCCCTCTAATGGGCCATTTCTAACATTATAGGGGGGGAACTCTTGGACAGGTAACCCTCTTCACTTCATTGAGAGATGAATGCCTAAATACAGGGTATTACTTGGAACAGCCCCTCCTTAGTTACACTATTGGCAGCCCACTGGACAGGTAAGAAGTGTCATAATACAAAGATATAAATACACACTGTACACATTTGAGGACATTTGGACATTCTGCTATTACCTATCAAGATAATAATAGGATACAAAAACTTTAAACAGTACCATTGGAAAGTATACAGGCAGGCCCTTGCACTACATGCTTTGGGGAATTCATCCATAAATCTGACCAGTAAAGAGATGGGTATAGTGTGTATGGATTTGGCAAAGTCAGCAGATAGATGATTGAGGATAGAGAATTGTGATCAGCTGACTTAGCAGTTGGGGGGAGGGAGGGTTACTAAAAATTATTTGGGGACACCACAAAAAAAAAGCCTCTGGCACTCTGCATGAATTTAAATCAAAAATAACATTTCCAAACATTTTAGGGGGTGTTTGGGGTAAAGCACTACTATGGAGCTGATAAAATACATTGTTAAGTGACTACATGCGGTGAATATAGGGCAGGAGACACCATGCTGGGGAGGTTATTGAAGGGCAAATATGTATGAAGGACCTAAAATAATAATTACATAAAAATCCAGCATGCAAGAGGAGAAAAGGGACATTCACAGCATATTGCAATCATGGTCATTAGGGAATGAGGAAAGAAATACAATATATTAGCAAACATTCAATACAATAAAATGTGATATTAAAGGATAAAAATCTTACCTTCATATATTCCTTCTGAAGGACCTGGATGATGGCAGAACAGGTCTCTGGGATAATGATCCCCAGAGCCTGGGGGGAGATGCCTGTCGAGAACTTGAGGTCCTGCAGGCTTCTCCCTGTGGCCAAATACCGCAAGGTAGCGACCAACCTCTGCTCCGGAGTGATGGCTTGCCTCATGCAGGTATCCTGCCTGCTGATATAGAGGGTCAGCGAAGCCAACAAACGGTGAAACACGGGGTCCGTCATCCGGAGAAAGTTCCTGAAATCATCAGGATTATTCTCACGGATCTCACGGAGCAAAGGCATATGAGAGAACTGGTCACGCTGAAGCAACCAATTCTTGGTCCATGAACTCCTCCCCACCCTGTTCATGGACTGGACTTGTGTCAAGGTCAGGACCCCAACACCAAGCCCCCGCACAGCACGAACTCTACGAGGAGTACGCATACGAAACATGGCTGCTCAGAACGAAGTAACAGAACGCACTGAAGAACAGCAAGGCCTGTGAAGAGCGACCTGAAAAACAGCAACGAGCAGGCAAGATCACACAGAAAACTCTGATATGAACTGACTGCACGCACTGAAGAGCAGATACAAACCCACAAGCACAAACTGAACGGCAGAAAATGATCTGAAAGCCACGAGTCTGAAAAAGCGCGAATCGTCTCTCACCAAACTTTTACTAACACAAGATTAGCAAAAGGTGCCCAAAGGGTTCCGCGCTTGGTTCTAAACCCGGCCTTTTCTAGTCTCGTCGTACGTGGTGTACGTGACCGCGTGGTTGGCGATCGGAAATTCCGACAACTTTGTGCGACCGTGTGTAGGCAAAACAAGTTTGAGCCAACATCCGTCGGAAAAAATCCTAGGATTTTGTTGTCGGAATGTCCGAACAAAGTCCGACCGTGTGTACGCCCTATTAGACGCGTTTAGGTGTGTTGGGTGTTTTTTTGCTGTAAAACACTCCTGTCCTAAACACACTGGCCCTGCTTTTTGTTTCTGCCTCTAAACACCCCAGCCTCTAAAGGTATGTAAATGCCTATGTGTGCATAGACACATAGGCTAACACAGAGGGGCATTAAGAAGCAGAAAAAAAGTCAAATGCACTTAAAAGTGGAGTTTTTGATGTTTAGCGTGCATGAGATCCATTGTTAGTGTCATGTGCAGCAAGATGCATTGCGTTAAAATGCTACATGTATGCACATAAATGCACATCAACGCAATACAAGTCTATTGAGAGCTAGAGTTTATAGAAATAGATTAGTGACATTGTAAATCCTGGTATAAGGTCCAAAACTGCCCTACTCTCATGTTGTGTGAGCAATGGATGGGATCAAAAGCGTCAATTGGCTTGCCTCAATCCCCTCATCTGCTTTCTTCTCCTTAGTATAGCTAGTGCATACACAATGATTGTTATGCTAGGCATCCCATTTGCCAATGCCGTTCCAAAAGGAAAATATGTTTGTTTCTGTCCCTCTCTATTTTTCTTCCTTACTCCTTCTCTAAACCCATAAAGAGGAAAAGGATGTGTTGACAGAGGAAATAACCTGCAAAATGCACAGCAATATAACGCACATAAAAACGTGTGTCAATGTGCTTAAAATGAATGTCAGCGCACGTCAATGACGGAAAATACACATTCATTTTTTAAGCATTTTTTATGTATTTTAATACACATTTTTGTGTGAACAGATTTTTATAGAGCTCAGAGTAGCCAGACCTCAGCTGGGCTCATTAACTCGGCTCCCTCACTAAGGAAACCAGTCCTCATACTGCCAAAACCTTACGAACAATGAATCTCCTAGTGATATGGCACTTGATCAAAAATAATTTTCAGAATGTTTTCTTTAATCTTACAAACCTTGAAGTAGTACACAGGGGAAATAAACAAATATACACATTAATGTATATATGAACCCTTCTTATGCAGTAAAAAAATAATAATTTTTGGGGCTAATTTTACACATGGTCGCATGACCACTAATCAGCTGTGCATTCAAAGTGTGCAGGCAAAGACGGTTTGCGACAGTCTTCTTTTGACATCGCCCATCGTGCATATAAATATATGTACATAATATGCCAGATAAATGTGTTAAATGTGTGAATATTATGTCGCTTAGGCTCGATTCACATCTATGCATGTTGCTTTTGAGCATTTCTGCAGTGCTTTTTGCGGTGCAGAAACGCTTTTTGTTTTTGAACACACGTTTTTACTGCGATTTTACCGCGATTTTGCCACGATTTGCCTTTTTTATTTTACACTTTATATAGCTGGTTCCTAAGGAGGGGGCCGGAAAGCGGTGACGTCACAAGGGGTCATCTTTGTATCCGGCACTTGAATAAAGAAATTGCATAGGAATGTGACCGTCCAGCTTTCCTTTCTTCTAAGTATCTGTTTGCATACAGGGCTCGCACCCTCCACGTGGGATATAGGCTTTTTGGAGCAGCAGGGTAAGAGAAACTGCCATAGTGCAATGTACATGTACATTGTTGGGGACAGATCGGACACTTTTGACACATTTTTGGGACCATTGACATTTATATAGCGATCAGTGCTATAAAAATGCACTGATTACTGTGTAAATGTCACTGGCAGGGAAGGGGTTAACACTAGGGGGCAATCAAGGGCTTAACTGTGTTCCCTCAGTAAGTGTTCTAACTGTAGGGGCAAGGAACTGACTAGAGGAGAAGACAGATCGTTGTTTCTAGCTAGTAGGAACACACAATCTGTCTCTCCTCCTCACAGAACAGGGATTTTTGTGTTTACACACACACACCCCTGTCCTGGCCCTCGTGCCCACGATTGCAGGTGGCCATGCGCATCGATCCCCCCGCAGTGCAGCTGGCACGGGTTAACCTGCTATCCCTGCTTAAAGGGCTGACATAAAGCTAGGAACGTGCCGACCTGCCGCAGTATAATGACAGCGGCTGATCGGCAAGCGGTTAAAGTGACCACGTTGTGTAAAAAAAATAAAAATAAATAAAATTTGTTGGTATATTCCAAAAACTTGTGGCAAAAAATAAAATCTTCCATGGACTCAACATGTCCCTCAGCAAATACCTTGGGGTGTCTACTTTCCAAAAAAGGGTAATTTGGGTAGATATTTGAACTGTTTTGGCATTTTAGGGCCTCTAAATACATTATGTGTATGGCCAGCATTAGGAGATTCTGCCACACTCCAATTGATGTGGATGAAGAAATCTCTGCCAGAAAAAAAGTGTATGCCCACCCAACACTTCTAATGTTGGGTATACATGTAATGTTCTTTTTTTCACTCAGCCAGTGGGCTGAACGAAAAAAAGAACCCAACATATACCTCGAATGATGTGGATGAAGACATCTCTGCCATAAAAAAAGTGAAAAACGTGTATGTCGAGCATAGGAGCTACTGTCACCTGACCACCCATTGCTCCTTATGCTGGGCATGCATGTTCTTTTTTTTTTTAACTGCTTCTTAACATGCAGCCAGCTAACTGCATCTGGATTTGGACTTTGGGTCTAGCTCTGGGGGAGGCTAAATGTAGCTTCATTGTTTGGTCATTAAAGTTTAAATCTCCTATTTTTAGATTATAGTTGTGGACATAGAAAGGCTTTTCAATTACAGCAGACGACATGTGAACTTGAGCCGTCGTGTATGGTTGAATGGAAGACAGGATGAATACATCACATTTGTCCTTCCATTTACTGCTAGTAGTTCTTTATTTCACAAGCAGGCTTTCTCCCCCTTTCTAAATGGGTGTTAATGAGCCATTGGGGGAAGCCGCTGCAATTAGGTTGCATGGTGTCACAGCAGCCAATTTTTTTTTAAGGAACAAATGCCTAAATAGTGACATACTTGCAAAAAAGTTGTCCATGTACAAATGGTACCCTATACAGAACAAGAGTGACAACAAGTCCCACACTATCTTACCACTGC
Source organism: Lithobates septentrionalis (assembly GCA_037952835.1). NCBI lineage: Eukaryota > Metazoa > Chordata > Amphibia > Anura > Ranidae > Lithobates > Lithobates septentrionalis. The sequence goes on along the minus strand of JBBDGP010002468.1, from coordinate 81,276 downwards.
TCCCCATGTAGTCTTGGCATCTGGGGGTTCCATTTGACTGTTTTTACCCTCATAAATTCTAAAGTGGTTTGTATAGCCTATGGCCCTCTCACATGCCCCTGATGACGTCACATCTGACTAAACATGTAGGGTGAAGTCTATGTCTGTCAACACTACGCAAGTCTGATCTCTGTACCAGTGGATCCCAGCCCAGCAATCTTTGTATGTATATGCTGGCATTTTATTGGATCTGTGTACGTTTTTAGCAGCTCTTTCTCTTAATAAATCATCATACGGTTTTACACTATGTGGATACTTGTATCTTCTTTATGGGACATCCATGAGAGCGATTAGCAATCTACATTGTCTGCCATTATACTATCTTCACCTTTTGCAAACGGATAGATTTGCCATGATTGATTCGTAATTCCATGCTTATTTAGACTCCTATAATGTGGAGTATAGGGATCTTGTAAGCGAACATCTTACACAACCACGGTGAAGGTGCACTCGGGTAAAGTTAATTCATTTTCTCTTGGACACGTCTTTAAGAATTTGTTTCCATACACTGTGTTTACTTATCCACATATGGAAACACCCTATGGACTGTTGTTTTACACTTAATTTGCTTTCACCATTTCATTATTGTTTTATATAGCGCGGCAATTTATGTTTTATGGTTTCACACAATTTGTTCTGTTGTGTTATTGCCAGCAGCTTTTTTGTCATTTACATCTAGCTATTCTTGTTTTTTTCACCTGCTCAATATTTTTTTCCATAAACACTAAAAGTTTGCACAAATCTTGCACAGAGGCAAATGCAATCCCCGTCCCTAGAAATACATTACCTTTCAATTTGTTTTTTCTCACTGTCTCATGCATGCTATACCAGCAAGCAATGCTGTAAATTTATTGAATTTAATCTTATAATGATCCTATAATAGGCAGATAAAATGATATCTGTACTTCTTAATGTGCCAAATGCCTTAAAGATATATTAATATTTAAACAATAGTTTAAGCATTAGTATTATATACACATGTAGCAGTTCAAGCAGAAGTATACATTTTTGATGTGTAACCATGAAATTCCAACTTGAAGATTATATTTGAAAAAATCGCAGTGTTCAATTAATTTAAAGGGCAATTTCACCTTGATGTCCTGCTCTGCCTTGTGTCCTTTTCAGCCATATCAACAAAATGAATGAATGTCCTCGCTTCAAAACAACATATACAAATAACATTTCATGTCATGACATAAGAACATTGCTACCGCAATACTAATTACAACCAATCAAAAAGGAGAGTTTGTGCAGACTGTAAATCACAAGAACTTGATTAAAAGCCAAAGAAAGTTTGTTCTTGCCAGCGCCTTCTTTTCCTTCTTCCTCTTTAGTAATAAAAGTAAAACTGAGCAATGAAATAAATTACTTTAAACTTTTTATACAGAAGCAAGCAGGAGGTAAATACGGTAAATAAATCTTTTTTTTTACAATATTATCAACACTGATGGCAAAGACAATTTCTGGTGGACCTGTACTTGTCCTATTCAAGGAAAAGCAACAGGTTTGCTTTAATCCTCCCACATCATCCCAAGCAGCATATACTCACTTTTTCTTTTCCCCCGACTGCTACATACAGCCAAAGTAAATACGAGGTACTTATAGGAGCACGTGACTCACTCAAGGGGACAATGTTGAGCCAATTACTGCTGTCACAGGGTAGTTCATAGTCCTGTGTGAGATATAATTCCACAACCTGTAGCTTACACAAGACTTTGGGTTTACTACTGGTGGCTGAACAAAGCCACAGGAGAGTAAAAGAAAGTTAAGTATAAGCATTTGTAGCAGTCTGCATTAAAGTGAATGTGCATTGGAAAAGCACTTTTTCCTTTTAGAATGAGGATGATGATGATGATAATAGGCTCTTTGGTTAAAATGATAATGATAATATTCTCATTATCACCCTGAAGGTGCTCAACACCTCCAGAATCTCGCTACAATGCAGCAATTACTAATACAAGATGTGTCATTTTGCTGACCTTTGGGGTCCTTAAAAGCACGTTCCACTGTATCTTACTATCTGATGGTTTTCTGCGCTATAGGCCAGAAAAAGTTGGCAATATGTTTTAGGCCTGCTTCGTCCTTTGTAACTTAACCCATCATGCCAGATTGCTTCTGGATATTGAAGTTCAAGCCATTAATGAGCACTCTATTCCACCAGTCCCCGAATCCTATCACGATAAGCATGGCCATGAAGTCTGACAGCTCTTCATACAAAGCTATTTTTCAAGGTATGCAACAACTATTACTCTATACATCTTACCATGTTGTTTTTGGTGAAAAGGTTGTGGTTGTTACAAAAGAACACATGATGTGGCCCAATATCAGGCTGTCTATTACCCTCTCACTTCAACACAAACTGTTTGTTTCAGCAGCTTCTGGTGAAGCTCTGGGCCTTAGGTTTTCCCAGGACAGTAATCTGTGCAATGATTTATTGTTGTGAAGTGTTATTGAAGTGCTCCTTTAGGCCTCTTGCGCGTGGACGTAATCATACTGATGTTTATATGCAGGATCTTGTTGGCAGAAAGATCCATAGTAAAAAACACAGTGCAGAGTAAAGACACTGCATATCTCTGGTGTTGCAGATGTAATGCACTGGTATCTCATGGGCAGCTGAATGCAACTCTAGGACATCTGGAACACCAAAGGTATGCAGTGTCTTTTCACTGCATGGACAAAAGCCCCCATGTGCATGTAGCCTAAAAAAACTTTGATAGGTGCATACAGGCGCATAAACGTGCGTATGCAAACACACGTGTATAAAAATTCTTCTTTCTCTTCTAGCTGTCAGATTTGCAATTTATGCATATACACTCATATATACTTGTGCATACATACAGTATGTGCATAACTTACTGCATTGAAATGTACATTTTTTTGGGGGGCTCTGAACACATTGCTCCATTACAGATCTTTACCCAGTTGTATACATTCGTGTATACATGCTGCCATAGACAACAATTAACCTGAGATCCATTAAAAAAAAAAAAAAAAACTCTTTATAATACTGCATTTATTTCCCACCAGTATACCAGAATATAATGAGAACTGTAATGGTTGTTAATCATATATCAGTCCACTTCAAATAGCATCTGGACAGGATAACTAGTTGTTTGAACCCAATCGAGAAGATAATTTTTATTTTCCTTATATTTAGGTGCACTGTGACAAAATTACATGTGTGCTTATGTTACCGTTTTTTTTTTTTTTTTTTTTTAAATTTATCAAATTGCTTGAAAATGATCTAATATTAGTTAAGCCTTTTGTCTGTAGCTTTTTACATAGGAATGGTTCTCCTTGGAGAGCTTTATGTTGGTGGCAAGATTACTTTTATAACAACCTTTTCCTCTACAATGTTCAATACTTTCCTGTGCATTCAATAGAGTTAAACAGAATTTCACAGTTGAAATCAGTTGCAAAAAGTAAAAGGAATGCATATTATATTAGACATGACTCACAGCCGGTTTTCATGAATGTACAATCACAAGCTGCTATATGAAAACTATCCTTGACCTTTAAATTACAGAATTGTTTAATCTTCTATATAAGTGAACAGCAATCAATATTTGATTTAGTATTTTGTTTTTTTTTCTTTCAACATAAATAAAAGTGAATCAACTTGATAAATAACAGCAAGGAGCAAAGTCTGCTGCACAGGAACTGCTACATACATCTTGAAATTCATCTACATTAGTGTGCAATACTTCAAAGCCTGTGATGTTTCTGGATGAGATGCTTTCAGTTATTTAGAATGTGTGTCATTCTGATGAAATATGAATGCCATCACTCTTCAGGCTGACAGTAGACAGAGAAAATGGATGCCTTTGTTTAATGCATAGAAAAGTCATTTCTCAAATATATTAGAGCACTGTGGATGGCATAAGGAGTTATTATACTGAAGAATTTTTTGACTTTTATAAGTTTTATCAGTACTTCAAAAGAATGTAAAATTTTAAATACATTTCCAATACCATAAAATGTAATTTCCATTTATAGTACAAGTTAAATAAACTGTCTTATTAGATGTCAATGATGTTAGAGTTCATAGCCATGCAATGCAAAGCAACAGTATGAGCCAAATTATGTAATATTAACGTGGCTTCTATTGAAAGGGGAATCTACCTCCTGTATAGAATGCCTTTCCATGTCATGTATTTCTTTATGCCTAAGTAGCTATGTAAGTATAAACTTACGATGTAGTGTTTTTTTTTTTTTTACTTTTGATACATTTTACCAGCGCTTATAAATGTAACATTTTAATTGCATTTACAATACCATAAATAGCCATATATATAGTGTTAAACTGTATTATTAAATGTCAGTGCTCTGTGATAATTTGTAGGCATCCACTACAAATAGCATTTTAAACCAAATTATGTATTATTATTATTATATGATTATTATTACACAGGCTTTATATAGCGCCAACAGTTTGCACAGAGCTTCACAACGTTAGGGCAAACAGAATCAGCAGGCCCTTCTTGTTAGAGCTTACAATCTAAAATAATATTTACTTCTATATGACTTCTATTAAAAGAGGAATGTAAAGTGTATAAAAACCTAACAATGGTAGTTAAATATACCATTGAAAGATTGAAAGTGTTTTGGAATATCTGTTCATAAAAAAAAAAATACCCCTCAATCCTGCCAGAATTCCAGTGTTCTCCAGACTAGTTAAAGAATAGTGGGTTCTGTAGCCTGGTTCACTGGTTACAGAACACCTCCCCCTATGTTATGGAGTTGAAAGGGAGAACTACTCTAGTCCAAATCAGGACTGAGCAGCCTATGATGAACCTAGAGCACCGTGGATGAGCTTAGGACAGGATGCGTGTTACTAACATGGGGCTCTGTTCACCAAAGTATATTGAATGCATCATTTAGGTGTCCAGACACATTTTCCCTAAATATCACATGCAATCCTGAAACTGTCAATTCACTATGGCGTATTTACTGCAAAACGCTGAAAACGCTCAGTAAATACCGCATGAAAAAGTGTTAAACTCAATTTACAGATTGAAATAATTGTCAATAAATAAGTGCAGCGCTAAGGTTGCAAAAAGCAAATTTGCATAAATAAATTATATAAATGTGACTTAAACATAAATATATAAAATAAAAAGAGATTCATATGTGGTGAAATGTGAATCAAACAAAGAAAAAGTGAAATTTCTGAAAAAAAATGCTGGTATGGTGACAAATGTGCTAGTATGGTGACTATACCATAAGTAAAGTGAGAGATAGAAATTAGGGTGTTAATGTTGAACAGAAACACAACAAGTAAACAAGGATTAACACATAATGAATGTGAGTCCAAACTCAGAAAAAATGGGAGTAATTTTTGAAAAATGTGCTAGTATAATAATGTGCTAGTATAATAACTGCACTATAAACAAAGTCCAAAAAACTAAAATAGTGAATTATAAAGTCCAAAGAAATCCAATTAGATGTGCAGTCCCATTAGACATATGGGGGATTCCAATCACCGGTATGAATTGTGAAGGGAAAAACAGAAGTACCACCACCGTAAACAGGGGGAGGCTTACCAGATCTTATTGACTTGGCGGGGCTTACACCACCCAATTCTGCAGAGCTTATTAGGTTGAACACATCTGTTGGAAACAACTGGTCCTAGATCTGTATCAATCAATCGTCCATGGACTGTCACTGAATAGTGACTTGAAGGCTCCAATCATCGTGAGAAGGGTGGAAGGCAAATGCCAGGAGGGATGTATCATGCAATGAAAAGAGGAGCTAACATAGCGTGATACCGTATAAAAAAGGCAATTTATTAAAAATAGGATAAAACACTCACATTTGGAAGAGTAGAAAAAAGCATGTATATAACAAAGAGCGATGCAAGCAGGAGGTCCACCCGATGCATTTTGACTCCACGGTCGTCATCTGGGATGTGGACGCCCTGCAACAGCATCGCTTATAAAGTGAAAATGACCCCAGAACCTCCTAAACGCCGGAAATAGCTCCACAAAACATTACTTTCGGTTCCTGTGTCACAATCCCGCAAGGAAATGGATACCTAGATATTTCAGGTCAACATTATCTGCATGTCTCCATAGTATATGACATACATGACATAAAAAAAAGGCGGCTAAAGTACAGTGCCCAGCCCTGCAATTACAAGATGTCCTTATGTCGAACCAACACTTCCTCGTAATGAAAACGAGGCTTGGTGATGTCTGTGATACAATATGACCAAGCCTCATTATGAGAACGAGGCTTGGAGTTAAGAATATGTGTAATGGCCGTCGAATAGGCTAGACAAACCTCGCTATGAAAACAAGGCTTGGTTAGATGGTGTCTGTTTAATATGGGAACCACATGGGTTGTGGCACAAGTACAAAAATGCTTGATGGTATGAGATCGACCAGATTGAAATAATTTTTTTTTTTAATTTAAATAATCTTTATTCAATTTTCCAAAATATATAAAAAGAGGTTTTTCTTTTTTTTTTACAACAATTCTTAAATACACCTTATACAGAGCCTTTTATATATATAATAACAAAAAACATTACTGTCCAGTTTCCCCCTTTTTTTCCCCCCTACCCACCCCCCTCTTTATCCCCATCATACCCTCCCCCCTATCTTACTCCTCATTACTACCACACCTTCCTATTACTTAATATCGTACATCCATTACCTTATCTCTTCCAACATCCATTTTACATGGGATAACCCACTTCCTCTAGCCAAGGCAACCAATTTTTTTTTAATTCCTTTAAATTTCCTCTCCTTGCATATACTACCTTTTCCTTCCATATTGTTTCCGTTACTGTTTTAAACCAGTCTTCTTTGGAGGGGGGTTTCTCTGCCTGCCATCTCTGCGCTATTAATTTCTTTGCCTGGAACAGGCACCTTAGCACTACTTTATTTTTAATATTCCCCAACCTCTCCCCCATTCCCATAATACACAGTTTTGGGTGCATTTTGAGTGACAGCTTAAAGATCTTATTTATGGTATCTAATATTTCCGTCCAATAACGGTATAGTTTTGGACATTTCCAAATCATGTGGATCAGGTCCCCGGTATTTTGGCACCTAGGGCATTTAGCATCCCCCCTCCGCCCCCATTCAAACAGTTTTTTAGGAGTATAGTATGTTCTATGTAAGAGCATTAGGTATGACATCTTCTGGGTGGGCGAAACTGAAACTTGGTTCCCCCCCGCCAATATCTTTTTCCATTGGTCATCCGGAATTCTACCCAAATCTCTTTCCCACTTACTTCTGCACTTAAGGTTTTCTGAACTCATAATACTGTTTCTGCATATATGTGGGTAGAATTCCGCTATGGATCCATTAGGTCCATCAGACCTACTTATTCTTTCATATATGGGGGAGGTACTCAACACCGGGCCTTGTTCCCCAAACTGAGCTTTTAAAGCGTGTTTGATTTGCAAATAGCTATAGTATGAGTTGTTTGGTATATCAAAATCCTCTTTTAGTGCAGTAAACGTTTTTAGGGAGCTACCATTATATAGTTGATTCAGGCTAACTATACCCTTTATTTCCCATATCTTTATTTTCCCCATTGATCTTAACTCTTGTAGGTTCTTGTTGTCCCAGAGCGGCACACCTTTAACCATACCCCCCATACCCCTCAAATCCTTTATAGATCTCCACACTTTTATTATTAGCTTAACCGTAGGGGGTCTATAGGCAAAAGAATTTGCCTCCAAGACCTCCACTAATGTCTTATGTGGTGCATCTACAGTCATCAGTCCCCCACTACCAGATGTTGTAATTGGGCTGCTAAAAAATAACTACGCGGATGCGGTACTGCCAGACCCCCCTCCTGCGTTGGCAGTTGTAAGGTCTGGAGGCCTACTCTAGGCTGTCTTCCTTTCCATATAAGAGCTCTTAGTAAAGTATCTATTTTTTTAAACCATTTCTTTTGTATCCAAATTGGTGAATTGTGCAGCAGATACAATAACTGGGGCAACCACAGCATTTTGATCAGGTTGTATCTACCAACTACTGATAAAGGGAGTCCCTTCCATATATCGCTCTTATTCTTAAATTTAGATAGTAGAGGGACTAAATTATTATTTATATAATTATTTGGGTCATTTGTTATATAAATGCCTAAGTATTTTGTTTTCTCTACTATTTCTACTTGAATATTTTCCAAACAGGAACTCTTTCTAATGGGGTCTATTGGTAACAATGCTGATTTTCCCCAATTTATGGTAAGACCTGAGAGTGTTCCAAACCTCAAAAAGATGTCCATCACCTGTCTAAGCGATCTCTCTGTATCCCCCAGAAAAATGAGGACATCATTCGCATATAACACAATCCGTTCTTCTCTGTCCCTTCTCCGGAACCCTTCCATAATCCTGTCCTGCCTTACTGCAATGGCTACTGGTTCCATTGCCAGAGCAAAGATCAGAGGTGACAGGGGACAACCCTGCCTAGAACCCCTTTCAAGTCAGAATCCGTCCGAAAGAACATTATTCACTCTGATCTTTGCCCTGGGGTTGTTATAGAGAATTTTAACCCAGCTAATATAGAAGGCCCGAATCCAAACTCATTCATTACTCGCCATATATACCCCCATTCAAGACTGTCAAACGCTTTTACCACATCTAGCATCATCACAGCCCTTGAGCCAGTGTTTTCAGTTGGTATCTGCAGGTTCAGAAATAACCTTCTGATATTCCTACTGGTTGATCTTTGGGGTATAAAACCTGTCTGGTCGGGATGGACCAGTTTATGGATTATTTTCTTTAGTCTGGTAGCCAAGATCTTTGATAGGATTTTCACATCTGAACATAGTAGGGAGATAGGTCTGTAGAACCCGGGATCTAAAGGATCTTTCCCTTCTTTGTGCAGCACTATTATCGTGGCTTCAGTCATTGATATGGGAAGCTTCCCCTCCTTCTTTACCCACTCAAATACTTTAAGAAGCTCCGGGAGTAACACCATCCTATAATTTTTATATGTTTCAACAGGGAGTCCATCAGGGCCAGGGGATTTCTGATTTTTCATTTCTGTTACGGCTAATTTGATTTCCTCCAGAGTTATCGGGGCTTCTAGTACCTCACTATCAGACTCTGTAAGGGAGGGCATCTCAATGTCCCCGAAAAATTTATCTAACTCCTCTCCCTCCACGGCCCCCCTGGATGTATACAATTCTTCATAATAATTTTTAAATGTAAGTGTAGAATAGGAACCCGAGTAACATGAGAATTGTAACGTCCCAGGGTTCCGTATTCTCCATAGATCCAATAGACCAGCTTCCTGAAGGAAATGGCTCATACGGTTTCCCTGTGGCGTCTGTCCCTGGTTACCTGGGGGGAACCTATCAATCTTTTTATTTATTACCACATTAAAATCCCCAACTACTATAATTGGTATGTTGTTCTTGTCTACTATAAACTCTAATAAATCATACAAGACATCTAGTTTAAAAGGTGGTGGGATATAAACATTTGCTAGCACATATTCCTGGTTTTCTATTATACAGTGCAAAAAAATGTACCGACCCTCCCCATCTATTTTGCTCTGTCTGCAGGTGAAAACCACCCCTCTCCCAATTAACACTGACACCCCCCTGGAGTAGATGGTATGCACAGAGTGGAATTGGCACTGGAATCTCTTGTTTCTTACCTGAGATTTAGTGTCTTGAGTTAAGTGTGTCTCCTGCAGACAGGCAATTCCTATTTTGAAAATATCCAACATATCGAATACAGCTGCTCTTTTGGCCGAGGTACCCAACCCACGAACATTCCATGATCCAATATTCAATACCATTGATTTTTTATATAACATCTATCAAAAACAAAACAAAAGGTAGAAGCAAAAGCTAGATCCTAATAATTTCAAGGAGGTATACCCAGTTATCCATAGGGAATCTATTAGTGCTAATCCCAGAGGCAAAAAAAAATAATTATATTTATCATTATACCCCTCGGTGTCAAAAAATGTATCTACCCCGTGATTACAAAAAAACCATATTTGCATACTGTAAACATTCATGTTCTATCTATATTTATTTTATCAATGCCCAATGTATTATCCTATATTCTAATGTGCCGTTTATATTTTGTTTAACCAGTGCCCAATGTGTTATCCTATATTCCACTGTACGATAAAACTCCTTGTGATTCCGTGTACCATAAGTTCTCCTACTAAATATATTCCTTTTCCTATAACCCTTGCCCCCCCTCCCACCCTGTCCCCCCTCCTCCCAAAAAAAAATGCCCTCCCTACCCCCCACCCCACCCCACACCATTCTAGGTTACCCCTAGAGGCTTTTTTAATAACCGTCTCACACTCTTTGGTAATCACACTCTCACCTCCCCTCCCCCGTCTCCCCCCCCCACCCCCCACACATCAGTTTTATTCCCCTTCCTTCCTACACCTAGATCCATTTACCATTTCATTTCTCCACCCCACCCTTCCCCTAAAAAACAAAAATTTAATAATTTATTGTATTTGTGCCCCATTCTCTATAACATCTTCAACCCAGACTCCCTATAGTTTCATTGGTAACTGGTCTCTTTTATCTTCTAGCCATGCTAACGCATCCGCAGGCGTGTCAAAAAGCTGACTTCCTCCGAGTGCATTTATCCGAAGCCTGGCAGGGTAAAGGAGAGCATAAGTAATGTCAAATTTTTGAAGACTACGTTTAACTCCTAAGAACTCAGCTCTACGTTTCTGAAGGTCAGGAGAGAAATCCGGGTATATTGATATCCTAGCCCCATTGAAGGAAATATTCCCCATCTCCCTGGCCTTCCTAAGGAGTTTTACTTTATCTTTATAATTTAAAAATTTCACTAATAGCGGTCTCGGGGACCTTCCTTGAGGGGGGGGGGGGGCCTTAAGGGAACTCTATGTGCTCTTTCGATTGAAAACTGCTGTGAGAATAAGTCTCCTCCAAAAGTTTCAATCATCCATTTCTCTAAAAATGCTATTGGGTCTGAGCCTTCACACTTTTAGGGGAGCCCCAACACCCTCACATTGTCCCTACGAAGTCTATTTTCCATTTCATCAAATTTTTCCGTGAGTTTATCTGTTTTCTCTTTCCATGTCTTGGATTCTTGTTTCATAGGGTACAAATCTTCTATCAGACTTATTCTCTTCTCCATTTCCGTTACTCTTTCCGCCGTTTCCTTAAGTTCTTGCCTTACCATGATTAGCTCCCCTTTAATATCTTCCATTTGGTTACCTAATTCACTCAAAGATTGTTTACAAGCATTAATTGCCATGAAGATATCTTTCAGGGAGGGCTCTCCTTCTGCTGGAGGTATTGGATTGATAGAAATTTCTGTTTCCTTCCCAACCGCTCCTGACCCTTTACTTGAAAGGTTTTTGGTGCCAGTGGTCCCTGTGGACATACTCAGGTGCCCCTGACTCTTTCTGTCCGCAGTTGATTTACCTTGAGTTTGCTGCCCCCCTTTGCTTGGTGTATGATCCGTGGCATGGATCATTCTCTCTAGCTTGGCGATCGCTGCAACAGCTGCTGCAGTTGCGCCCGCCACAGTGGACTGAGCTTCTTTTTCCTTGTCTTTGGCCAAACGAAGGGATTGAACTCCCACGTTTTCATGGTTAGCTTGCTCATCACCTTTCCTCCTTGTTGACATCATATCTATCCTACTGTGGAGATATTAATGTAAGGCAGCAGATCAGGTTCCCAGAGAGTCAAAAAGGCAGTGTTAAATGACCTCCAAGTTTAAACCTCCTGCCCTGTCTGTTTATTAATGCTGGGAGTTGCAACAGTTAGGTAAAGGAATGGAAAAAATGATGACACGTTCATTTACAGCAGACGCATGTGGGGGTGTTCATATTAGGCCCACTTTAGACCCCTTTTTCCTTGCTTCCAAAAATAAATTTTAATGTTAGGGACCTCAGTCAGTTTAACCAGCAATTCAGATATTATCCTGCCCACCAAACCATAGCAAACAATAGCAGAGATTGCAGTTCACTAGAAGTTCCGTTCACCTGGAGTCATTACTGTCCTCCTCCACTTTATAGCAAGATAACAAACAAAGAGAGAAAGAGCTCAGTTCCTCGTCCCGCCGGTCTTGACAAGTCACACTGTTTTCCTTCCCAGCTGCACTGCAGGGACCACTGTATGCACTTACTTCTGTTTCCAGATAGCTCTACCTCCTCATGTTCCTCTGGGCAGCGTATACAGTGTACCGAGTCCAAGTACACTTGCTGGAGTCTCCACAGCGGGCATCCGTCGTCAGTTTGTTCCCGCAACTGAATTCCGTCCTCTCCTTCCCGTTCTCGCGGGACTTCACTTGTACTACGCCTTTACCTGTCACAAGCTGTGGACTAGGAGATCCCAGAGAGAATGCCCACACACTCGTTTCCGGGCACGCCGGGCAGGGGAACGAAGAGGGACCGAAGAGGCAGACAGGTCACTGCAGCTCACCTTGCCACATGGGTAATGTCTACAGCATTTACCCCCGGGGCGACTCGTTCATGAAGCGGGGAGAGTGGGGTGGACACACACACGCTCACACCATACCGACTAGCACCGCCATCCGCTTCCGGTCACGCTCCCTCTCAAGACAGAATCCAGATTGAAATAATTAAATAAATGCATGCAGTAAATAAGTAGTGGTCCAGGCATGCGGTAATGATGGAAGCGATGACTTTGGTCACCACACCTGCATGGGCAGAGCATGGAAATGTTTAAAAAAAGGGTGCCAATTCACATTCTAATGAGCATTTAGCTAGCCTACACTCACATTTGGCAGCCGAACATTGCATTGCTATATCCTTCATCCTTAATTGAGCTTTTTGAGGCTGATTTGTTGATGTTTCAGGCCAGTTTAAGGAGAGCGGGGAGAAGAATAAGAGTGGTTGTCATGCGTCCACGTTTCTTTAAGCAGAACACCTTGCTGGATGATTTCCGTGAAGCAGAAGCGCTCACTAAATTTTGTCTGTCTAAGGAGCTGATTATGCTGCTTTTTGGGGATTTGCATAATTTTCTGGAGCCCACCACACTGCACAGTCACACTATTCCACCCATGGCCAAGTTGTTGGCTGTCCTGCACTTTCTTGGCAAGGCCTCCTATCAGATAGTAGCTGAAGGGGTGGTTGGAGTATCACAGCCATCTTTTTCACATTTGCTTGCTAAGGCCCTGCGGGTTTCAGGCAAATTGCCCCCAAATATGTCTACCTGCCTAACACAGGTCAGGAGTGGGATCAGATTAGGAACAATTTCTATGTGGTAGCTGGGATTCCCAATGTCATGGATGCTATAGGCTGTACTCATGTGCCTTTTTTAACCACCTCTGATAAAGAGCACATCTACTGTAATAGGAATGGGTACTACTCCCTGAACATCCAGGTTGATTGCGATGCAAATATGTTCTTCAGAAATGTGGTCACTGGCTTCCCAGGATCTGTCCTTGGAAGTATATGTTCATATGTTACACTCCTGTGTTCACTCACACCTTCCAGACAAAGTATGCATAGCAGATTGTTTGCCTTGGCTCAACTAAAAAGCTAGTGGTGGTTGTTATGCCCTGTACACACGGGCGGACTTTTCAACCAAACTTGTCCGCCGGAACGAATCCGTCGGACAATCCGACCGTGTGTGGGCTTCATCAGACTTCCGATGAACCGTTTCAAATCTTCCCGCCGGAACTTCGCCGGAACCAGTTCCTATTGGGAAGCCCATTCATCTGTATGCTGGTCCGATGGACTAAATACGACGCAAGGGCAGCTGCAGCACCTGCCTGTGAGAATGTTTCCAGCCCGATCCTATCACGCAGGTTCTCGGCGACAGGGTACTATACATCTTGCGCTCACTGCGATAGGAAAAACACATTTTCCTATTGCAGCGAGCGCGAGAAAGAGGTGGCAATGTCCCTTAGGTCTGGTATGGATTTTAAGGGGAACCCCCTATGCCGAAAAAATGGCATGGGGTCCCCCCAAAATCCATACCAGACCCTTATCCGAGCACGCATCCCGGCCGGTCAGGAAGGGGGGTGGGGACGAGCGAGCTCCCCCCTGAACCATACCATACCAGGCCGCATGCTCTCAACATGGGGGGTGGGTGCTTTGGAGAAGGGGGTGCCCTGCGGCCCCCCCACCCCAAAGCACCCTGTACCCATGTTGATGAGGACAAGGGCCTCTTCCTGACAATCCTGGCCAGGTCTGCGGGCGGGGGTCTTATCAGAATCCGGGAGCCCCTTTTAATAAGGCGGCCCCCAGATCCCGGCCCCCCACCCTATGTGAATGAATATGGGGTACATCGTACCCCTACCCATTCACCTGGGGAAAAAAGTGTCAATAAAAAAACACGCTAGACAGGTTTTTAAAATAGCTCCGGGGGGTCTTCTTCCGACTTCGGGAGTCTCCAACTTCACCGCTCTCTCCGACCTCTTCTCCGGGTGTCCAGTTCTTCTCCCACTCTCCGGTTCTTCTGCCGGGCTCCTCCGCTATCTTTTGCTCTTTTGCCGCTCTCTTGCTAGCTGTGGCCCGGTCTTCTCCATTGTCTTCTTCCCTGTTTTCTTCTTCCAATGTTGACACGATGCTCTCTCCTGCTGTAATGCTGTGTTCACGGTGCGCAACGACTTATATAGGCATGGGGCGTGGTCACCAGGCATGCCCCGGGACTGTGATGTCATAAAGGGCGGGGTCACCGGGTGAACGTTTGCTAAAACAGCATTGTATTCTGTAGAAGGGGGGTTCCTCCTGACAGCATACAATAGGGCTGGAAGGGAGAAACCAGCATCAACATTGAACATGCATAGTTAACATCTACAGTATAATATTAACACGGTATACTTACCTTTATTGTTAAGAAAGGTATCAAAACCTTTGCATAGCCCTGAAACTGTCTCTTCATGGATGAAGGACATCAAACTTTTTTCCCATACTCCAACATCTGAACAGAATCAGGTATTTCACCACCAGTTTTTTTCCTAAAAGAAATGAGATAAGCAATAAAGCAAAAAAGTTAGACATCTAAGCTGTACATTAGAAAAGATGAAGTGACATTTACTTAAAAGAAATTCTAGATATTTGCAGTCATATGTTCTACTGTCAGTACAAACAATGAGACTAACCCTTTGTTCTTGACATTACCCTTGATATCTTGGTACCTCTTTTTCACATGCTCTTCACTACAGGGTGCTACTCCCCCTCAATTGACAACTCTTGTAATTTTGTTCCACTGTTTTCTTTTCCAAGCTTGATCATGTGGGGACCCAGCAACATGTACACAGGAGTCAGATTCTTGACCAACGCCACATTCTCTGCATATGTGAACTTCAAATTTTGTTGTTCACCATCTGATTATTTCCACTTCTTGTCAGGGGTAGTGGATATTTGCTTGACACAGTTGTCACTGAAACTTTCCTGATTTCTGTTTTTTGGCTCTTGAAAGAGCTGTCTTCATGCAACCATCACTGCTATCACTTGAGTGTTCCTCAGCACAGGGCACATAAGTTTGGTCTGCAGCCTCAAAATCCACTTATGTACTGCTATCTTGATTCAGAGTTAAAATTTTCTTCTTTCTTCTGCCCTTTGTGACTCTTCTTCTTCATCACTTTCCAAGATGGTGAAATCTTGCAAAAGACAAATCTGCTGAGAGATTTTCATGACATTAAAAAAAATGCTTACTTGTTGGACTGTAATGCCGTGTACACACGAGCGGACTTTATGGCAGACTTTGCCCGGCGGATGGGATTTCGTCAGACAATTCGATCGTGTGTGGGCTCCAGCAGACTTTGTTTTCTCAAAAGTTGGACGGACTTAGATTTGAAATATGTTTTAAATCAATCCGTCGAAATCGAGTCCGGTTGAAAAATCCGCTCGTCTGTATGCTAGTTCGACAGACAAAAAGCCACGCTAGGGCAGCTATTGGCTACTGGCTATGAACTTCCTTGTTTTAGTCCGGTCGTACGTCATCACGTACGAATTCGACGGACTTTGGTGGATTGTGTGTAGGCAAGTCCATTCATTCAGAAAGTCCGTCGTAAAGTCTGTCGAAAAGTCCGCCGAGCAAAGTCTACCGTAAAGTTCGCTCGTGTGTACGCGACATAACATTCTCAGAGGTTTAGACTAACCTTGTTTATGTTTCTTCCAGATGAGCGAGACTTGGTGGGTGATCTGCCAATTCCAGGATTGCTTGCTTCTGTGACAGTGTTGTCTTTGGGGCACTATGACAAACACAAAGATACTTTTAAGTTGCTGAGTATTTCACTTTACATATGACATGTAAAAACACCTATTGTTTACTATACACTTGCCTTATTTTAACAATCCTATCCTTCTTGCGATAGTTTTTGGGAATGAATCCTTCAACTACAATAGAATCACAAAGTTATGCACAGTTATGCCCCGTACACACGGTCGGATTTTCTGACGGAAAATGTGCAATCGGAGCGTGGTGTTGGAAATTCCGACCGTGTTTGGGCTCCATCGGACATTTTCCATCGGATTTTCTGACACACAAAGTTTGAGAGCAGGCTATAAAATTTTCTGACAACAAAATCTGATCGCGTCAATTCCGACCGTGTGTGGACAATTCCGACGCACAAAGTGCCACGCATGCTCCGAAGAAATTCCGAGACGGAACAGCTCGGTCTGGTAAAATTATCGTTCGGAATGTTTGCTGTCTGTTTGCTGTTTGCTGTCTGTTTGCTGTTTGCTGTCTGTTTGCTGTTTGCTGTTTGCTGTCTGTTTGCTGTTTGCTGTTTGCTATCTGTTTGCTGTTTGCTGTCTGTTTGCTGTTTGCTGTCTGTTTGCTGTTTGCTGTCTGTTTGCTGTTTGCTGTCTGTTTGCTGTCTGTTTGCTGGGTTGCATTTTTGGGGCTTTTCCTTTTAGTTTTTAAATTTGCCTTTTGCTGTCTCTTTTTAAATAGCTTTTTTTTTCTCTTTGGTTTCATCAGTCTATCAATTAAGGGGTGTGGTTAATTGCTCACAGGTGCCTATTTAACTGGTTGTAGGACTCAGTCTGAGCGTGCTCAGTCTGAAGCTGTGGAGCTTGGTGTAAGTGGAGCTGGAATAAGTGGGAGTTAAAAAACCTGAGTTATGGGGCGTACACACGGTCGGACTTTTCAGCTACAAAAGTCTGACAGCCTGTCCGACAGACTTTCGACGGACTTTTGGCGGACTTTCGACGGACTTGCGGCGGACTTTCTAATGAACAGACTTGCCTACACACGATCACACAAAAGTCAGTCGAATTCTTACGTGATGACGTACACCGGACTAAAATAAGGAAGTTCATAGCCAGTAGCCAATAGCTGCCCTAGCGTGGGTTTTTGTCCATCGGACTAGCATACAGACGAGCGGATTTTTCGACCGGACTCAAGTCCGACGGAAAGATTTGAAGCATGTTTCAAATCTAAAGTCCGTCGGATTTGAGGCTGAAAAAGTCAGTTGAAAGTCCGGAGAAGCCCACACACGATCGGATTACCAGCCAGCTTTAGTCCGTCAGCGTCCGTTGGACTTTTGTAGCTGAAAAGTCCGACCGTGTGTACGCCCCATTAGAGTATACAAGTCTTGCTGTCTGTTTGCTGTTTGCTGTCTGTTTGCTGTTTGCTGTCTGTTTGTTGTCTGTTTGCTGGGTTGCATTTTTGGGGCTTTTCCTTTTAGTTTTTAAAATTTGCCTTTTGCTGTCTCTTTTTAAATAGCTTTCTTTTTTTTCTCTCTGGTTTCATCAGTCTATCAATTAAGGGGTGTGGTTAATTGCTCACAGGTGCCTATTTAACTGGTTGTAGGACTCAGTCTGAGCGTGCTCAGCCTGAAGCTGTGGAGCTTGGTGTAAGTGGAGCTGGAATAAGTGGGAGTTAAAAAACCTGAGTTATGGGGCGTACACACGATCGGACTTTTCAGCTACAAAAGTCCGACAGCCTGTCTGACAGACTTTCGACGGACTTTTGGCGGACTTTCGACGGACTTGCGGCGGACTTTCTAACGAACAGACTTGCCTACACACGATCACACAAAAGTCCGTCGAATTCTTACGTGATGACGTACATCGGACTAAAATAAGGAAGTTCATAGCCAGTAGCCAATAGCTGCCCTAGCGTGGGTTTTTGTCCGTCGGACTAGCATACAGACGAGTGGATTTTTCGACCGGACTCAAGTCCGTCGGAAAGATTTGAAACATGTTTCAAATCTAAAGTCCGTCGGATTTGAGGCTGAAAAAGTCCGTTGAAAGTCCGGAGAAGCCCACACACGATCGGATTACCAGCCAGCTTTAGTCCGTCAGCGTCCGTTGGACTTTTGTAGCTGAAAAGTCTGACTGTGTGTACGCCCCATTAGAGTATACAAGTCTTGCTGTCTGTTTGCTGTTTGCTGTCTGTTTGCTGTCTGTTTGCTGTTTGCTGTCTTTTTGCTGTCTGTTTGCTGGGTTGCATTTTTGGGGCTTTTCCTTTTAGTTTTTAAATTTGCCTTTGCTGTCTCTTTTTAAATAGCTTTTTTTTTTCTCTTTGGTTTCATCAGTCTATCAATTAAGGGGTGTGGTTAATTGCTCACAGGTGCCTATTTAACTGGTTGTAGGACTCAGTCTGAGCGTGCTCAGTCTGAAGCTGTGGAGCTTGGTGTAAGTGGAGCTGGAATAAGTGGGAGTTAAAAAACCTGAGTTATGGGGCGTACACACGGTCGGACTTTTCAGCTACAAAAGTCTGACAGCCTGTCCGACAGACTTTCGACGGACTTTTGGCGGACTTTCGACGGACTTGCGGCGGACTTTCTAACGAACAGACTTGCCTACACACGATCACACAAAAGTCAGTCGAATTCTTACGTGATGATGTACACCGGACTAAAATAAGGAAGTTCATAGCCAGTAGCCAATAGCTGCCCTAGCGTGGGTTTTTGTCCATCGGACTAGCATACAGACGAGCGGATTTTTCGACCGGACTCAAGTCCGTCGGAAAGATTTGAAGCATGTTTCAAATCTAAAGTCCGTCGGATTTGAGGCTGAAAAAGTCAGTTGAAAGTCCGGAGAAGCCCACACACGATCGGATTACCAGCCAGCTTTAGTCCGTCAGCGTCCGTTGGACTTTTGTAGCTGAAAAGTCCGACCGTGTGTACGCCCCATTAGAGTATACAAGTCTTGCTGTCTGTTTGCTGTTTGCTGTCTGTTTGCTGTCTGTTTGCTGTTTGCTGTCTGTTTGCTGTCTGTTTGCTGGGTTGCATTTTTGGGGCTTTTCCTTTTAGTTTTTAAAATTTGCCTTTTGCTGTCTCTTTTTAAATAGCTTTTTTTTTTTTCTCTCTGGTTTCATCAGTCTATCAATTAAGGGGTGTGGTTAATTGCTCACAGGTGCCTATTTAACTGGTTGTAGGACTCAGTCTGAGCGTGCTCAGCCTGAAGCTGTGGAACTTGGTGTAAGTGGAGCTGGAATAAGTGGGAGTTAAAAAACCAGAGTTTAAAACAGGAGGTTATAACAGGGGTCATAGTACCTGTGTAGTGTGAGTATCTGAGTGTTGTCTGAGTAGTGTGTGTGGATCGTTAGTACTTGTGTAGTGTGTACTGTGTACTTGTGTATTGCGAGTGCACGTAGGTCTGTGAGTACCTGTGTATTGTCTTGTTGCGTACCTGTGTATTGTCGTGTACCTGTGTATTGTCTTGAGTATTAGTGCCAGGAAGCTAGCTGTTAGGTAATTTGGACAGGGTAAAATCCCCGAATCCTCACTAAATTTAATAGGTACGATGCCCGGCGGGTGTGGAGAGGCGACTCTTTGTACATCTTGCCGCATGTATGCGTTCCTTGATCATCCGATCGAGGGCGAATACTGCTGTGCAAAATGTAAGCACATTGTTTCCCTGGAAGCCCAGGTTCTGAATCTGGGGAAGCAACTGTCAGCACTGAGAAGTCCCTCCATACTAAAGGTGAGCCAGGAACGTACACGGCAGGTGCCGGCAGGGGCCAGCACAGAGGCGGGTGGAGACAAAGAGGTGCAAGCACTAGCAAAGAGTAGATGGGTGACAGTCAGGAGGGGTAGAGGGGGAAGTGCCAGAGAGGCCGATCCAGGACTGGAGCATCCCAATAAGTACACTCCATTGAGTGACATTGGTGAAACCAGTCAGGGACCAGCACTGCTGGAGATGAGGGACTCTCCTAGCTGCCAGGGGAAGAACTCCTCCAGTGAGAGTGGGGGGGGGCAGCAAAGGGAAAGGAAAGACAGATTCTGGTGGTAGGGGACTCAATTCTTAGAAGGACAGAGAGGGCAATCTGTAACCAAGACCTGAAGCGCCGAACAGTATGTTGTCTACCGGGCGCTCGGGTTCGGCACATCACGGATCTTGTGGACAGATTACTGGGAGGGGCTGGGGAAGACCTGGCTGTCATGGTGCACGTTGGCACCAATGACAAAGTCAGAGGCAGATGGAGTGTCCTAAAGAACGATTTTAGGGACTTAGGAGCCAAATTGAGGAAAAGGACCTCCAAGGTAGTGTTCTCAGGAATACTACCGGTACATCGAGCCACACCAGAAAGGCAGAGGGAGATTAGGGAAGTAAACAAGTGGCTGAAGAGCTGGTGTAGTAAGGAGGGGTTTGGGTTCCTGGAGGACTGGGCCGACTTCTCAGTCAGTAACTATAGAAGGGACGGACTGCACCTAAATGAGGAGGGTGCAGATCTGCTGGGAAGGAAGATGGCCAAAAAGTTAGAGGGGTTTTTAAACTAGGCGATGGGGGGGAGGGTCCAGAGACAGTGATAGCCAGCGTGGAAGTTATTCCAGAGGGTAGTATTGGAGGCATTAGTGGTAGGTTAACCAAAGCACAAAAACACAAGGTGAGTATAGTAGCAAGTCCTAGTTGCAATCTTGAAACACCCAATACGAGGACAATATGCGACCGGTCTAAACTATGTGGCATGTTCACTAATGCCAGGAGCATGGCGGACAAGATGGGTGAACTAGAGATACTGTTGTACAAGGAGGATTTGGATTTTGTGGGAATTTCAGAGACCTGGTTCAACAGCTCTCATGATTGGCTGGCAAACATTCAAGGGTATACCCTATACCGCAAGGATAGAGAGGGTAAAAAAGGGGGAGGGGTATGCCTATATATCAAGAATAATGTACAAGTGAATGTGAGAGATGACATCACTGAGGGGGCTAGGGAGGAGGTGGAATCTTTATGGGTAGAGCTCCAAAGGGATGAAGCTAAGGGGAAAATAATACTGGGAGTATGCTATAGGCCCCCTAACCTGAGGGAGGAAGTGGAGACGGATCTCCTATCACAAATTGGATTAGCAGCAAGGATGGGAAGTGTTATCATAATGGGGGATTTTAATTATCCAGACATAGACTGGGCGGAGGGAACCGCGCATTCATTTAAGGCTCGCCAGTTCCTTAGTGTCTTGCAGGACAATTTTATGGGTCAGATGGTAGACGCACCAACTAGAAATAAAACATTACTAGATCTACTGATTACCAACAATACAGACCTGATAACAGATGTGGAAATACGGGGCAATTTAGGTAACAGCGATCACAGGTCAATTAGTTTCAGTATAAATCACACAAATAGGAAACATGAAGGGAACACAAAGACACTGAATTTCAAAAGAGCCAACTTCCCTAAACTACAAACCTTGCTAAAAGGCATAAATTGGGATAAAATATTAGGAACAAAGAATATGGAGGAGAGATGGGTTTGCTTTAAGAGCATATTAAATAAGGGCATTAGCCAATGTATCCCATTGGGTAATAAATTTAAAAGAGTGAACAAACATCCTGGATGGCTTAACTCCAATGTAAAAATGCATATAAAAGCAAAGGAGAAGGCCTTCAAAAAATACAAGGTTGAGGGATCATCCTCAGCATTCAGAATTTATAAAGAATGCAATAAGAAATGTAAGGGTGCAATTAGGATGGCTAAGATAGAACATGAAAGACACATAGCGGAGGAGAGCAAAAAAAATCCCAAGAAATTCTTTAAGTATGCAAACAGTAAAAAAGGGAGGACAGACCATATTGGCCCCATAAAGAATGAGGAAGGACATCTGGTTACAAAGGATGGGGAGATGGCAAAGGTATTGAATTTATTCTTCTCCTCAGTATTCACGAGTGAATCGGGGGGCTTCAGTAACCAAAACTGCAGTGTTTATCCTCATGACACAACACAGGAAGCACCTACATGGTTAACGGAGGACGGAATTAAAATTAGACTTGAGAAACTTAACATTAATAAATCACCGGGACCAGATGGCTTGCATCCGAGGGTACTTAGGGAACTCAGTCAGGTGATTGCCAGACCGTTGTTCCTAATTTTTACAGACAGTCTATTGACTGGAATGGTACCAGCTGATTGGAGAAAAGCCAATGTAGCACCAATATTTAAAAAGGGCCCAAAAAACATCCCTGGGAATTACAGACCAGTTAGCCTGGAGGGGATGATAAGGGACTATATACAAGATTTTAGTAATGAGAATGATATCATTAGCAGTAATCAGCATGGATTCAGCATGGATTCATGAAGAATCGTTCTTGCCAAACCCATCTATTAACCTTCTATGAGGAGGTGAGTTGCCATCTAGATAAAGGAAGGCCCGTAGACGTGGTGTATCTGGATTTTGCAAAAGCATTTGACACAGTTCCCCATAAACGTTTACTGTACAAAATAAGGTGCGTTGCCATGGACCATAGGGTGAGTACATGGATTGAAAATTGGCTACAAGGGCGTGTTCAGAGGGTGGTGATAAATGGGGAGTACTCAGAATGGTCAGGGGTGGGTAGTGGGGTTCCCCAGGGTTCTGTGCTGGGACCAATCCTATTTAATTTGTTCATAAACGACCTGGAGGATGGGATAAACAGTTTAATCTCTGTATTTGCAGACGATACTAAGCTAAGCAGGGCAATAACTTCTCCGCAGGATGTGGAAATCTTGCAAAAAGACCTGAACAAATTAATGGGGTGGGCGACTACATGGCAAATGAGGTTCAATGTAGAAAAATGTAAAATAATGCATTTGGGTAGCAAAAATATGAATGCAATCTATACACTGGGGGGAGAACCTCTGGGGGAATCTAGGATGGAAAAGGACCTGGGGGTCCTAGTAGATGATAGGCTCAGCAATGGCATGCAATGCCAAGCTGCTGCTAATAAAGCAAACAGAATATTGGCATGCATTAAAAGGGGGATAAACTGCAGAGATAAAACGATAATTCTCCCGCTCTACAAGACTCTGGTCCGGCCGCACCTGGAGTATGCTGTCCAGTTCTGGGCACCAGTCCTCAGGAGGGACGTACTGGAAATGGAGCGAGTACAAAGAAGGGCAACAAAGCTAATAAAGGGTCTGGAGGATCTTAGTTATGAGGAAAGGTTGCGAGCACTGAACTTATTCTCTCTGGAGAAGAGACGCTTGAGAGGGGATATGATTTCAATTTACAAGTACTGTACTGGTGACCCCACAATAGGGATAAAACTTTTTCGCATTACAATTAGAAGAAAAGAGGTTTAACCTTAAACTACGTAGAGGGTTCTTTACTGTAAGAGCGGCAAGGATGTGGAATTCCCTTCCACAGGCGGTGGTCTCAGCGGGGAGCATTGATAGCTTCAAGAAACTATTAGATAATCACCTGAATGACCGCAATATACAGGGATATGTAATGTAATACTGACACATAATCACACACATAGGTTGGACTTGATGGACTTGTGTCTTTTTTCAACCTCACCTACTATGTAACTATGTAATGGATAGAGCACTTTCGTCAGACTGCAATGTTTAAAATTGTTTAATACAGCGCACTCTCTTCTTCTTTATAATGCTAGAAGGATGAAATATTTTTGCTGCTCATATTCACACAGACTTCTCCCAAATTTCTTTGTTTATTATTTATCGTGATTTCATCAATATATTTAGATTTGTCACATCAGAAAAAAATATATATTATTTTTTTTTTTGGTTTGTATTGTTTTCAAGCCTGATCTTGTTTTTTTTTTTCATTTTAGATCCTGAATATTTTTGTGTGTGTTTTGTGTGTCAAGTTACCACAACACCATTATTATCTGGTATTATTTAATCTTTAATCTCAAGGAGATTGGTTGTTGTTGGTGTCCCTTGTTAATTTCACATTGTATTTTTGAAATGTACCTGCCTCCTCACAAACAAACTGTCCTTTATGAAGGAAAACACACATAGGCGAGTATAATTGAAACAAAAATTCCTTTATTAAGGGATCCAAACCAAACAAAGAGGGAGGCAACACTGGAGAAACAGCAGAAATTGGTGAAGCCTTTGGCCCCCAGGTCACACATCAATTTTTTCATGGCAAAATTGGTGGCCTGAGGAGTCCATATCTAAGGGAGTGCAGTCTGGTCCAGAAGTCCAAGAGATCATGAAAGCAGCAGATGACATGTATGTTCCCAGGCTGTGGTCATACAAGAGCCTGCATATTTTGTCAGACCAGACTGAACCCAGGTCATCACTCTCTGGTCTTCCTTCCACGCTTCCTTCCACGCTGTGGCTCTGGTGGTGGAGTTGTGGCAGGAGGAGGAGGAGGATGGTCCAACTCACTCAGGTGGGTTTTGGGTGTGATTTCACCCCTCATCCCCTTAGTTAAGACTTTATAAATAAGGTCCTCACACAGGAGGCGTTGGCCCTCCTGCATGCCCTGCAGTTTGGTGGCAGCCATGCAGGCAAAGGCCTCTTCAGGAGTGGGGGTGGCTCTGAGGGACGCAGAAGCCTCCTGAATCAGCCTGAGTGCTGAATCCTGCATGTGACTCCCCTTCCTGGGTCTTTTGTTTGGAAGGCGGAGGGGAGGAACATGCGATTCGGTCAGGCTCCTACTGGGCCCAGGCTTCTCCTGGCTGCAACTTAGCCCCGCCTCCTCCTGGCTACCACTAACCTCCGCCTCCTCCTGGCTGCCACATTCCACAACCTCCTCCCGAGGTCTTCCTGTGTATGAAAAAGGGACATAGTTTTCGTTTTTGATTCATCAATCACACACAATTTTCACCTCATGATTGTTGCAAATTCAATGTTAACAAATATAACAGACTATCATTCTGAGCCCAGCATTTTTCATTCTTGTCCCAATTATTTTTGCCCACTACTGTCTATTGATATGTAAAACACTTTATTAATTCAGCAATTAGTGGTCAATAATAACATCTAGTAGACATCATTTATTTATTGACCAGAAATCTGTAGAACAATGCTATACCTGGCTCCAGCTGGGCTCCTCCACTTCTTCCTGGCTGGAAGTCCCAGGTTGGACATCGGAAGCCTCAGCTAGGGTGGAAGGAAGAGTGGAAGGAAGGGTTGAAAGGGATTCCCTGACTCCAGTCTGGTCTGACATAAAATCGCAGTCTCTCATAGTACCACAGCCTGGGGACATAAATGTCATCTGCTGCAGCTCCGGATCTCTGGGAATCTGTGACCTTCTTGCGCTCCCTTAGATAAGTGCTCCTCAGGCCACCAATTTTGGCTTTTAAATAGGGGATGGTTGCCGTGGGGACCATCGGCTTCACCAACTCCAGCAGTTTCTCCAGCGCTGCCTGCCTCTTTTGTTTAAGATTATAATGTGGGTGTTTGACCTGCCACAGACAGGGCAGCTCCCTGTATTTGTTTATGAACAGGGGGAGGAAGTTGTGGTCATTGAAGCCATCCATTTTATCTGCAAGACACAACACAAGACAAACCCTAATGTCAGGCAAAACTCTCCTAATCTTGTTACAATATAGGCCTCAATCTAGAAGCAGTATAGGCCCAAGTTTAGATCTTACCTTTGCTATCACGATTGGCGCCTCCGATACTCCTTCCTCCGCTCACAGATTGTACGTACCACGCACGCATGTTATGCTTTATATACACTGCGCATGCGTGAAACTCCGCCCACCCCTGGCGTTCTTTCTAGTCTATTCCCCACCCCTTCTTGTTTGGCGCAGTGGGGGAAGAGCACATGGCGGAGACAGAGCAGGTGTCTGTTAATTACAGCAACGAGGAGGAGGAGGAAAGCCCGGAGCCTGAAACGTCCCGATCCAGATTTAACCACTTAAGGACCAGCCTCGTTTTGGATTTTAGGTGTTTACATGTTTAAAACAGGTTTTTTTGCTAGAAAATTACTTAGAACCCCCAAACATTATATATGTTTTTTTTTCTAACACCCTAGAGAATAAAATGGCGGTCATTGCAATACTTTTTTTTTCACCGTATTTGCGCAGCGGTCTTATAAGCGCACTTTTTTTGGAAAAAATTCACTTTTTTGAATAAAAAAATAAGACAACAGTAAAGTTAGCCCAATTTTTTTTTATATTGTGAAATATAATGTTACGCCAAGTAAATTGATACCCAACATGTCACGCTTCAAAATTGCGCCCGCTCGTGGAATAGCGTCAAACTTTTACCCTTAAAAATCTCCATAGGCGACGTTTAAAAAATTCTACAGGTTGCATGTTTTGCGTTACAGAGGAGGTCTAGGGCTAGAATTATTGCTCTTGCTCTACCGGTCGCGGTGATACCTCACATGTGTGGTTTGACCACCGTTTTCATATGCGGGCGCTACTCACGTATGCGTTCGCTTCTGCGCGCGAGCTCGTCGGGACAGGGCGCTTTAAAATTTTTTATTTTTTTTTTATTATTTATTTTACTTTATTTTATTTATTTTTTTTAACTGTTTTAAAAAAAAAATTGGATCACTTTTATTCCTATTACAAGGAATGTAAACATCCCTTGTAATAGAAAAAAACATGACAGGTCCTCTTAAATATGAGATCTGGGGTCAAAAAGTCCTCAGATCTTATATTTACACTAAAATGCAAAAAAAAAAAAGTCGTTTAAAAAAATGACACAAAAAATTGTGCCTTTAAGAGAAGTGGGCGGAGCCGTCTTAATGACGTCGCTCCGGCCGTCACATGGTATAGAGACGGGTGGGGGCCATCTTGGCCTCACTCATCTCAGTACCTCGGCAGTGACAGGTCCCGATCTCCTCCGCCGCTACCGACGGCTCCGGTAAGCGGCGGAGGGCGCGGGAGAGCGGCGGGAGGGGGGGTGGCACCTCTCCCGCCGCCGATAACGGTGATCTTGCGGCAAACCCGCCGCAGAGACCACCATTATCGTGTACAGAACCGCTCACTGTAAAGATGGATACCTCAGTTGTGGCAGCAGCTGCTGCCGTTACCGAGATATCCATCTTCAAAAAAATGACGTACATATACAGTGAGCGGTCGTCAAGTGGTTAAGGCCTCAAATATGTCCTTTGGGAACATGGTGGAAATGGTCGACAT
Source organism: Lithobates septentrionalis (assembly GCA_037952835.1). Taxonomy (NCBI): domain Eukaryota; kingdom Metazoa; phylum Chordata; class Amphibia; order Anura; family Ranidae; genus Lithobates; species Lithobates septentrionalis. Next base: position 54,065 of record JBBDGP010002468.1, on the reverse strand, counting down.
ACTGAAGAGGGCTGACTATGACGGGAAGTATGGACCTTACCCCAACCCCAATGTCCGAAAGGCCAAGATAATGGCGAAAGTAGTCAAGAGTCTGCACCGGAATTTCCAAGGATCAGCTCAGGAAGCGGTGGTTGGACCTGAAATTAAGGGAGCATGAGCAGTACAGAAGGATCAGAAGAGTGCTGCAAAAAAGTAAGTAGTTGTGCTGTGTTCCTATTCTTTATTTTTATTACGTTCGTGCTGCTCCATGTGCTTTTCTTAAATGTTGTACAGTTTAAAATGGCAACTTTCATGTTCATGGGCACATTATTCGTTCGTATGAAACATTGTTAGTTCGGCCTAGAAAACACAATTTTTTTGGCCATATGCATTTGAATAGATTTTTTATGGCCTACTTCTCTTAAAATAATTTGGTTGTGTAGATGGGTTTGTAACTAGAATGAAATGCAAACTAGATTCTGGGTAAGGAGAGGACACTCAGCAGCTGTTTACACATCTGGACACTGGAGCACTAGTGTGGGACACCAGAACACCCTTTTTATTAGGGGATCCCACACAGGTGCTCCAGTGTATACTATAGGGGTGACTCCATCTGTGAAGCTTGTACAAAACAGGTAAGTATTCAAGCTTGACAAAGGACAAAAACATTTCTTAATCTTGGAACTCTGCCAAAATAGACAATTGTACCCCACTTCCAAGCAATGTTTCATATTCCTATTTCTGCCATCAAATATCTGTATGCTAAGTATACCTATTTTTTTTTACATAGGGGATAAAAGACTCGGAGGACACCCCTCATCCGAGGAGACAACAGACCCCCCACCTCAGGAAGAAGTGGAGACCCACCAAAGACAACAGGAGGAGGAAGGAGATGTGGTGGAAATAGTCACCACAACAGGTGAGTGTCTGCGACCACAGGCTCAGGTAAGAGATGGATGCCGGCATATTTATAATACATGGTGTGTTTTTGTTTCTATCTTTTTAGGTGATAATGATGTTGTGGATCCAGATCATTTCACCTCTGAAAGTGCACAGATCCTGATCGGGGAGATCATGAGGTGTAATAGGGACTTGGAAAACATCCAGAAAAACATCAATGATGTTCAAAAAAAATGAAGAACATCATTGACGTTTTAGGGAGAGTTTAAAACCCCTCCAAATCCCTTCCCTTTTTTGTGCTTTTTGGGCTCTAAAAATTTCAAACATTTTTTGACATATTCTCGAAAAGCCAAATTTTGAAGATGCACAAAGTGTGTCTCAACATGTGCTATCTGCCATCACGGGAGATCAATGTAGGCGTTTTGGGGGTGCAACCCCTTCCTCAATAACAAAGTAGATGGGAGGAAGGCGTTGCACCCTCAAAACACGTCCCTTGATCCCCCGTGATGGCAGCTAGCACATGTTGACATTCAGCAATTTGTGTGCATCTTCAAAATTTGGCTTTTCCAGGGGTGATTTCACCCCATCTGAACGCAATATCAAACACAGTTTAGAAATACTAATGTCTGATATTGCCTTCAATTTCTTGAAAAGTTGAACTTTGTAAGTTTCAGATTTGTGTCTTTCTTGTTGTTTTTAAACATGCCTGTTTTATCTTAAATGGACATTTCTACTTTTAGTAATGTGACCCAAAAAATTGTTATACAACAAACCTGTTGGTTTGTTTTAAAAACCTTTTCTAAATGCACATGTGATTGTGCTGGTATTAAAAAGATTGATACTCAAGAATGTGTGGATTATTGTTTGAACGCTCCAAAAATTTTGTTGTGCTCAAGTTGGTGTTTTCTGTGACAAAGGGGGTTATTTTCTAAGGGCAAATCCACTTTGCACTACAAGTGCAGTTTCAACTGCACTTGTAGTGCAAAGTGTCTTTGCCTTTAGTAAATAACACCCAACAGTGCTTTGTAATGTTACACAATCACGCCATTTTCAGGACTCACCACATACACAAGCAGTAAATGTCACCAAAGATTTTAGTAGTTCAAATGATTTTTTTATTTTAAAAATGTTTCAGACATTGTCTGGCATATTGATGGCCCCCCTACCCGCAAAGTAATCAAGGTATCTTAGATGGACCTCACGGCACTCAGGGGGGGCAAGCCAGGACGGGCACTTTCAAGCGCTGTCAGGGTTGGTTCATGTTCATTATGAATTCCGGCCTCAGGCCCAACTGAGCCAGTTGGATTCGCAGAATTTTGCCGTAATTAGTTGTGTAGAACACAGCACGCCAGGATAATATGATTCAGTTTGTACTCCGCCATGTGTATGGGTGTAAGAAATAGGCGGAACCGGCTAGCCATGATTCCAAACGTGTTCTCCACCACTCTTCTAGCTCTGGCCAGCCGGTAATTAAAAACCCTCTGGTCCGGGGTGAGGGTCCTCTTCGGGAATGGCCGCATAAGATGGTCCCCCAGTGCAAACGCTTCATCAGCAACGAAGATGAATGGGAGTCCTTCCACATTGTCTTCTGGAGGTGGCAAGTCCAAGCTGCCATTCTGGAGACGCCTGTAGAACCTCGCTCGGGGAGATTACTCCACCATCGGACATCCGGCCATTCTTCCCCACGTCCACATACAGAAACTCGTAAGTAGCCGACACCACTGCCAACATCACAATACTATTGAACCCCTTATAATTATAATAGTATGACCCCAAGTTGGGTGGTGGGATGATGTGGATGTGTTTCCCATCAATTGCCCCTCCGCAGTTAGGAAAGTCCCACCGCTGGGCAAAGTGGGAGGCCACAGTCTGCCATTCCTGTGGGTTGGAAGGAAACTGTGGAGTCAAACAAGAAAAAAAATTAATCATTTTACACCTAAACAGGGAAAGCAGATTAGACACAAACATTCTTGGCCAACATCAGTATAACATTTATTTTAGGGAGTTTGGAAAGACCAAGGTATAAGGTCCACCTATCAGATTCCCCCCCCCCCCCAACCTCTCATGGGCCATTTCTGACATTTTAGGGGGGGAGCTCTTGGACAGGTAACCCTCTCCACTTCATTAAGAGATGAATGCCTAAATAATGTGTATTACTTTGGCCAGCCCCTCCTTACTTACACTATTGACAGCCCACTGGACAGGTAAGAAGTGTCATAATACAAAGAGAAAAACACACACTGTACACATTTTAGCACACTTGGACAATCTGCTATTACCTATCAAGATAATAATAGTATACAAAAACTTGAAACAGTACCATTTGAAAGTATACAGGCAGGCCCTTGCACTACATGCTTTGGGGAATTCATACATACATCTGACCACAGAAGAGATGGGTATAGTGTGTATGGGTTTGGCAAAGTCAGCAGATAGATGATTGAGGATAGATAGAGAATTGGTATCAGCTGACTTAGCAGTTGGGGGGAGGGAGGGTTCCAAATGATTTGGGAACCCAAACAAAAAGCCTCTGGCACTCTGCCTGAATTTAAAGCACAAATAACATTTTTAAACATTTTAGGGGGTATTTAGGGTAAAGCACTACTATGGAGCTGATAAAATACATTGTTAAGTGACTACATGAGGTGAATATAGGGCCAGGAGAGCATGCTGGGGAGGTAAGTGAAGGCAAATATGTATGATGCACAAAAAAAATATGTACATAAAAATCCAGCATGCATGAGGACAAAGGGGACATTCACAGCATATTACAATCATGGTAATTAGGGAATGAGGAAAGAAATACAATATATTATCAAACATTAAATACAATAAAATGTGATATTAAAGGATAAATCTTACCTTAATATACTCCTTCTGCAGGACCTGAATGATGGCAGAACAGGTCTCTGGGATAATGATACCCAGAGCCTGGGGGGAGATGCCTGTCGAGAACTTGAGGTCCTGCAGGCCTCTCCCCGTCGCCAAGTACCGCAGGGTGGTGACGAGCCTCTGCTCTGGAGTGATGGCTTGCCTCATGCAGATATCCTGCCTGCTAATATAAGGGGTCAGCAAAGCCAACAAACGGTGAAATACGGGGTCCGTCATCCGGAGAAAGTTCCTGAAATCATCAGGATTATTCTCACCGATCTAACGGAGCAAAGGCATATGACAGAACTGGTCAGGCTGGAGCAACCAATTCTTGGTCCATGAACTCCTCCCCACCCTTTTCATGGACTGGACTTGTGTCAAGGTAAGCACCCCAAAACCAAGCCTCCGCACAGCACGAACTCTACGAGGAGTACGTATACGCAACATGGCTAGAAAACGGTCGGCTGCTCAGAACGAAGTAACAGAACGCACTGAAGAACAGCAAGGCCTGTGAAGAGCGACCTGAAAAACAGTAACGAACGAACAAGAACACAATGACAGAGTCACGCGTAACTTGCTGCACGCACTGAAGAACAGATACAAACCCACAAGCACAAACTGAACAGCAGAAAACGATCTGAAAGCCACGAGTCTGAAAAAGCACGAATCGTCTCACCAAACTTTTACTAAAACGAGATTAGCAAAAGTAGCCCAAAGGGTGCTGCGCTTGGTTCGGACCTGCCCTTTTCTAGTCTCGTCGTACGTGGTGTACGTGACCGCGTTCTTGGAGATCGGAAATTCCGACAACTTTGTGCGACCGTGTGTATGCAAAACAAGTTTGAGCCAACATCCGTCGGAAAAAATCCATGGATTTTGTTGTCGGAATGTCCGATCAATGTCCGATCATGTGTACAGGGCATTAGATGGAGAAATGTGAAGTATGTTTGTTTGGATAGGAGTAAATACCTTCACAAGAATGCAGTATGGCACATAGTTTGGGAATTTGCCATTCTGATGTGTTTTTCCCCTTGGTATTTTCTGGGATGAATATTTTGAGTGCCTACAAAAGAAAGAAAATAAAGACCCTTATTTCAACATTCAATTTTTTCAAACAACACGAGGTGCATATCTGCAGCAAATTGTTGACATTGTACATGTGAGAGCATTTACAGACATGCGGTTTAGGAGTGGAGGGAAGCTATTATGACTATGAACATTCTTACTTGTTCCCCTTTCTTGCTCCTGGCTCAATTTGGGATCCACCATCTATTGGACACAAAAAAAATGTATACCAAAATCTGAACATATGCATATGTAGGTGTGATTAATAAATACATACTTACATTTGACCATGGATGCTTTAAGGATACAGCAGGTGACCTGTGCTCCATGTTTTCGCACTCTTGAATAGGACAAAAAACAGTGCTTAGAACAGTGGTTCTCAACCTGGGGTCGGGACCCCCTCGGGGGTCAAATGATGATTTGCCAGGGGTTACCAAATCCTTGGCTGTTCCTGAAGCCCGCACCGCTCTTCCAGCCTTATTGCGGCTACCCAGCAGGGCTGTCCCTGGAGCCCGCAGCCGCCCACTCAGCCTCTTCGCAGCCCATTCAGTTCACGGCATGACTGGGGGGCAGAGACTAGAGGTCAGCTGACTCGTGAGGAATGTGAAGTGGGAGGGGCTGGAGGAGATCCTATTGCCTGATTTCGGCATAGGTGTCACTGCTACCAGACACCACAAAGTCGGAGACACATTCAGTAACACTACCTGTGATTAGAGTTGCCATTAAAGGTCCCCACTACAGTTCTCAGATCAGCAGATGACCTTGATCAAGAGCACCTAAGTTGGCTGATCAGAACTCCCCCCAGCACTGCCACTGATCTCAGCCCCCACCAGCACCGCCACTCATTCCAACTTCCCGCCACTCATCCCATTCCCCCCACCAAGGAGTAAGAAAAGAAATAAAAATAGAGAATACATGGAAGGGAGAGGAAAAGAGGGGGAGGAACAAAGAAAAAGGGAGAGAAAGAATAAGGGAAAGAACAAAAAATACGGTTAGAAAGAGGGATGGGGGAAAAAAACAAGAAATTAGCATAGAGAGAGATAAAAGGGAAAGAAAGGAGAACAAACAGAAAGAGTGGTACATCTTAAAATGTACCATAAGGGGTTTTAATACTGTAAGAGTGGAAGAGACTCAGGGAGCGCTAAATGTCCATGGGTTAGGGCCGCAAATTACTTGTCTTGCCTTGGGTGCTGACAACCCACGCTATGAAAATAATTTTACGGTTGGGGGTCCCCACAGCTTGGGAAATTTTATCAAGGGGTCACGGCACTAGAGGGGTTGAGAACCACTGGCTTAGAAGGAGCAGAGAAGCTATCTGAAGCATATTTAAGAACAAGAGAAAAACATTTTCCAGTGGTTGAATTGAAATTTATATTGATGGTAAATAGAACAAAAAACAAACGTAATACATAAGCATGTATGTATGTACCTTTGCTGTTGAAAAGTCTGTCTCAAAGATGGATGTTTGCAGGTGTAAATAAATAACAAATATTGATACGATTACATGTAGTGTGTACTTATCTACTTTTCCTATTCTAAACCATATCAAACAACTGCACAGCAAACATGTGAGGAAATGCTTCACAAGTCCAAGCATATGGGGAAGAAAGACTGAACATTCACACTGGGCATTTTTGGGCAAGTAAGCAGCAAGCAGTGAGGGACACAATAGAAGTGTACAGCTAAAAACTGGTCTAAACATGCAATAATGAGACATATATGTACCAGAATACAGAACAAACATGTGTCACAAGCAAAGCATTAAGCTGAAATGATTCATGTGTCCTAGAATACAGAACAAACATATGCCACATATATAAAAGGATTAAAAGTGCTTTACCATGTGCTCCACCAGATCCAGGATGTTCAGATTCTCTTCTCCTAAGTTCTCCTCTGTCATTGCTCACTTCTGCCAAGGCCCTGAGAAGTGTGTGTGAACCAGAAAAGAAGAAGCTGCCCACTGGATATGATGACACATGTGGTAAGTTACTGCATGGTTTCATGCCTTAAATACAGCAAAATACAACAAAATACTACATGCATTATTTTAGAAGCATTTTTTCATGAATGGCAAAAAAAAGTTTGAAAAACGCTGAGCGCTATTTTACTTTATTTCTTAAAGTGGTAGATACTGCTTTGTGAATGGAGCCCAGGATCAATAGGTGAAAAAAACCCCCACTAATTTAGCCACCATATCTAAGAACTGGTAAACTGCAATGCCTGTTTATATTTGAATAGAAGATTTCCTGGAGAGTGGGCCTAATGTTTGCATAAATCCCAGAGAATTGCAGTCTACTTTATGAAGGAAGGCTTTTCACTGATTTAGGGCAATATGTGAAAAGTCATGGTGTGCTTAAGCAGGAACATTGCTAGGTCTACAAAAGATCTGGGGCTAGAGCCCATAGCAGCAAAGTAAAGAAAGTCATATGCTTGGGCAGGCATACACATGTATATAATATATATATAAAATATTGTTACATTTCTGAGTGTGGATCCCCTCTTACATCAGGGTCCCTAGAGAGCTCCCCCACTTACATCAGGGTCCCCAGAGCCCCCCTCATTACATAAGTGTCCCCAGAGAGCCCCCCTTACATCAGGGTCCCCAGAGAGCCTCCCTACTTACATCAGGGTCCCCAGAGAGCCTTCCCCTTACATCAGGGTCCCCAGAGAGCCCCAGGGCTCAGGAATGCGCTACATAAAGAATGCAGAGCTCAGTTGTGCCCATCTATGCAGCCTTACCAGTGCCCAGCAATGCAGCTTCACCTGTGCCCAGGAAGCAGCCTCACCAGTGCCCAGCAATGTAGCCTCAACAGTGCCCAGCACTGCACCCCCACTGTAGTGCCCTCTGACCCCTGCACCCCCCCCACACTGTAGTGCCCTCTATCCCCTGCATCCTCCACTGTAGTGTCCTCTGTCCCCCACACCCCCCACTGTAGTATCCTCTGTCCCCTGCACCCCCCACTGTAGTGTCCTTGTCACCTGCACCCCCCTACTGTAGTGTCCTCTGTCCCCTGCACCCCCCACTGTAGTGTCCTCTGTCCCCTGCACCCTCCACTGCAGTGTCCTCTGTCCCCTGCACCCCCTACTGTAGTGTCATCTATCCCCTGCACCCCCAACTATAGTGTCCTCTGTCCCCTTCACCCCCACTGTAGTGTCCTCTGCCCCCTGCACCCCCACAGTAGTGTTCTCTGTCCCCTGCAACCCCCACTGTAGTGTCCTCTGTCCCCTGCACCCCCCCGACATAGTGTCCTCTGTCCCCTGCGCCCCCACTGTAGTATCCTCTGTCCTCTGCACCCCATAAACACACACTGTGTAGGTAGAACTCTCCTACCTTACACAGGTGTACAGCAAGCAGAGCAGCAGAGATTGACATTACAGGGCTGGATAGAGCGGGAACTACTGAAGTTAACTTTTAACATTACCAGGCTGGTGATTGGTTGCTAGGATCACCGAGCAATCACCTGCTGTTTAATGTAAAAAGTTAACTCCAACAGTTCCCGCTGCCATCCAGCCCTGTTATACTGACCACTCGCTGCTGTTCAATGAAGAGGACAACGGCAAAAATGTCCACAGGCCAGGTACCCGCAATCAGCGGTGGCGGGCTGGGTGTGGCCCGAGGGCCGCGAGTCGCCATCCCCTGCACTAGAGACTCCATGCTATGGGCACCAGATTCGGGGCTATAGCCCCAGTAGCCACCCCCTAGCGACCCCACTGGCTTGAAGTCCTACCCAAATCTATATTTTATATTGGATGCAGAACACAAGTCTTAATAAAAACACATCTATAATGTTTAATGATGGATCTTTTTAAGCTTTTAATATTGATTTCTTATGTAATATCACTTAGTAATAAAGACTGCATTTATACAGAATAATGTAAATACAGAAAATAGCTAAACTTGTACACCAGAAACCCATAGTTATTTTGTTTTTTTGCTGCCCTACTTTGAGATCATTGGCTAACTATGCAATGCTAAAAAGGAACCACACATAACTCCAAACTACCATGTTAATTCCACGTTATGGGATTTATTTATAAAAATGTTGCCGTGCAATTGTCCCAGGCATTCTCCCAGCTGTTAGCTCACAAATAATCCCAATGATTTCCGAATATGTTTGTATAGTATGAGTATCAGCTCTGCCTGGTGGCTAAAATGTGGTATTTGCCTGAAATACCTGAATCAAGAAATTCCACATTATGGCCAAGAGTTGGAGCTGATGAACATAAGAAATAAATGTATTAGGCACATTATAGTGATTATTAGTAATGGTTGTGCAAATGTTTGAGGAATTCGCAGAGCAATTTTTTAAAATAAACTTGTTTTCGAGAAATGCCTGGGTTGTTTTATATTGACAGTTTAGTTTATAGCGCTTAGTTGAGCTCTACTTTAACCACTTCAACCCCGGACCATTTGGCTGGCAAAAGACCAGAGCACTTTGCGATTCGGCACTGCGTCGCTTTAAATGACAATTGCACGGTCATGTGACGTGGCTCCCAAACAAAATTGACGTCCTTTTTTCCACACAAATAGAGCTTTCTTTTGGTGGTATTTGATCACCTCTGCAGTTTTTATTTTTTGTGCTATAAACAAAAACAGAGCGACAATTTTGAAAAAAAACGCATTATTTTTTACTTTTTGCTATAATAAATATCCCCAAAAAATATATATAAAAAAATATTTTTTTCCTCAGTTTAGGCTGATACATATTCCTCTACATATTTTTGGTAAAAAAAAATTGCAATAAGCATTTATTGATTGGTTTGAGCAAAAGTTATAGCGTCTACAAAATAGGGGATGGTTTTATGGCATTTTTATTAATATTTTTTTTTTTTAACTAGTAATGGCGGTGATCATCGATTTTTATTACGATTGCGACATTATGGCGGACAGATCGGACACTTTTGGCGCTATTTTGAGACCATTCACAATTATACAGCGATCAGTGCGATTAAAAATGCATTGATTACTGTGTAAATGTGACTGCCAGTGAAGGGGTTAACCAGGAGGGGGCATTGTAGGGGTTAAGTGTGCCCTAGTGATGTGTTCTAACTGTGGGTGGGGTGTGCTATGTGTGACATGACACTGATCACCACTCCCGATTACAGGGAGTGGTGATCAGTGTCAGTGTCACTAGGCAAAACGGGGAAATGCTTGCTTACATCAGAATTTCCCCGTTCTTCCTCACTGTGAGACGATCACGGGTATCCCCGCAGACATCGAATCACACTCATGGAGCTCGCGGCGGGCGCGCCCACAAGCCACGTCTTAAAGGGTAACATACAGGTACGTTAATATGCCTGTATGTGCCCTTCTGCCGACGAATATTGACATGAGCAAGCGGTTAAATGGAACATCTCAGAAAGCAAGCAAACTAGCTGTCATTGCATATGTGTTTTCTGAAAGTAAAGCAATGAACCTATCATCCATTTGCTTGCTTTTTTATTTAGTGAGTCATAGAACCAAACAAGCATGAGCATATAAAGTGTCCCAACACTTTATTGGCTGCATGCCTAGTCATGTTGGTTGCAAATTAAATAGGCATGGCAGTCCTATTGCTAGCAGTTTTGAAAACAAGTTAGCAAAGGCAGTTCCCACACTTCTACAGTGATAGGATCCCTGTATGGTTATAAATGACTGTACAGCTCCCATTAGTAACGGAGTAGTTTCCTAAATAGCATAGACTACATAGCTTTATAATCATCCTATCATTACCAAGGACTTTCAGTAGTAAATGCTTAACACACCAACAACAGATACTGTGACTTCGTCTATTTCAAAGGCAAGACATGCATTGCTAAAATGGAAGATTCCCCCATGGAATTTTTTTTTAGCAGCTAGGTGTTCTAATCAAGGAAGTTTGTATATTTTAAATTATTGTAAAATCTTTATTGGACAAAATTCATACGAAAAGGAATAGGAATTAAAATATGAGTTCTGGCTACAGGTGTATGCAGTCATGTTCAATTACAGCTGTCAAAATATTGCACAATGCTACTATCAATTGACAATACATTGCAAAAATGATATCCACATGGGCACCCCATTGCATTTCGACTTTTTTGGTCGTAGTCTTCTTCAGGGTTTTTTTTGCCTCGCTCAGGACACGGAACCATATCGTATAGCCAGAATTTGTTTTCCAGCGATCCGGTAATCTCCACACGCCGTTTACATCTCCTCAAGATGAAGTCCGGGTCCAGAAGGCTTGCAAGGAGCCACACATGTGGACCTTCTTAGGATGGGGGAATGTGCCGTACTTTTAGGACTGTGATCTTTCATGTGCAACAGCTGTCCAGGACAGCTGTTGCACATGAAATATCACAATTATATAAACTATACAAACTTCATTGATTAGAACACCTATCTGCTAAAAAAAACCTTGGGGGAATCTTTCCATCTTTCGCAATTTTCTGGGGTGTGCAGCTCTTCAAACTCCCTGATATGCGTTTTTCTATTTTAGACATGCATTGTTTTCCTAGGGATGCCACCAAATAAAAACCCCATTTGTCAATTACATGATAGTAGTCTATGGATTTCTGTGTGCTTCCTCTATTGGTTGTGCTAGCCTTTATATTTGCACCTACATTGACTTTCCCTTCACCATTTGCTGTATATGTCTGAGGCATAGTGAGACAGTAAATGCATAGGCACTATTGGCACATACTGCTGCTGTTCAAAATCGTATGCCCTGTACACACGATCAGACATTGATCGGACATTCCGACAACAAAATCCCTGGATTTTTTCTGATGGATGTTGGCTCAAACTTGTCTTGCATACACACGGTCGCACAAAGTTGTCGAAAAATCCGATCATTCTGAACGCGGTGACGTAAAACACATACTTCGGGACTATAAACGGGGCAGTAGCCAATAGCTTTCGTCTCTTAATTTATTCTGAGCATGCGTGGCACTTTGTGCGTGGGATTTGTGTACACACTATCGGAATTTAACCGATCGAATTTTGTTGATGGAAAATTTTATATCCTGCTCTCAAACTTTGTGTGTCGGAAATTTCGAAGGAAAAAGTCCGATGGAGCCCATACACGATCGGAATTTCCAACAACACAATCCATTCGCACTTTTTCCGTCGGAAAATCCACCCGTGTGTACAGGGCATTAGTCTGTTGTAGCTTAAAGTGAATGTAAACCCTCGCATATACCCAGTGAAGTGAACAGCCACAGATGATACACAGGGATGAAACAAGCCTCCCTATATAAGTATTAATCTATATCTGCTGTCTTCAGCTTTATATACTGTTTAGAAAGTGCCCTTTGTGTTAGGATTTCTTCTCTTCATGAATATTGTTGCAGAGAAGCCTGGGCACACAGCCAAGACAGCTGATTGGAGGAAAGGCACACACCCCCTCTACACATAGGTAGAGACTCTCAGCTCTCTCCATTGTATAGTTCAGAGCTGTGCTAATCTATTTATAGATAAAACTCCGGCTGCTCTTATTATAATGTGACGGAAACTTGTCAGGCTGATAACAGAGAAACGCAGCAAAAGACAGCTTCTAGACACAGAGCTTTGGAGAGAGACAAGCAAACACTGCAGATCTATGTACCCAGCTCAAATGTCATTAACCACTTGACGACCGCCTCACGCCGATGTACGTCGGCAAGGCGGCACGGACAGGCAAAATCACGTACAGGGTACGTGATTTGCCTTCCGCGGGTGGGGGGGTCCGATCGGACCCCCCCCGCCGCCCGAGGCGGTCCCGCTTTGTCCCCCGGCGATCGGAGACGAGGGGGAGGCCATCCGTTCGTGGCCCCCCCCTCGCGATCGCCGCCGGCCAATGGGAACACTCCTTTGCTGCTGTATGCTAAACAGCAGCAAAGGAAATGATGTCATCTCCCCTCGGGTCGGTAGTTTCCGTTCCGGCCCGAGGAGAGACGACAAGTGAGTGACTGCACCAACACACACACACACAGTAGAACATGCCAGGCACACATTACACCCCGATCCCCCCCCCGATCGCCCCCCGATCCCCCCCCAATCACCCCCCCCCCCTGTCACAAACTGACACCAGCAGTTTTTTTTTTTCTGATTACTGCATAGTGTCAGTTTGTGACAGTTACAGTGTTGGGACAATTAGGGTTAGCCCCCTGTAGGTCTAGGGTACCCCCCTAACCCCCCCTAATAAAGTTTTAACCCCTTGATCACCCCCCGTCACCAGTGTCACTAAGCGATCATTTTTCTGATCGCTGTATTAGTGTCGCTGGTGAAGCTAGTTAGTGAGGTAAATATTTAGGTTCGCCGTCAGCGTTTTATAGCGTCAGGGACCCCCATATACTACCTAATAAATGTTTTAACCCCTTGATTGCCCCCTAGTTAACCCTTTCACCACTGATCACCGTATAACTGTTACGGTTGACGCTGGTTAGTTTGTTTATTTTTTATAGTGTCAGGGCACCCGCCGTTTATTACCAAATAAAGGTTTAGCCCCCTGATCACCCGGCGGTGATATGCGTCGCCCCAGGCAGCGTCAGATTAGCGACAGTACTGCTAACACCCACGCACGCAGCATACGCCTCCCTTAGTGGTATAGTATCTGATCGCATCAATATCTGATCCGATCAGATCTATACTAGCGTCCCCAGCAGTTTAGGGTTCCCAAAAACGCAGTGTTAGCGGGATCAGCCCAGATACCTGCTAGCACCTGCGTTTTGCCCCTCCGCCCGGCCCAGCCCACCCAAGTGCAGTATCGATCGATCACTGTCACTTACAGAACGCTAAACGCATAACTGCAGCGTTCACAGAGTCAGGCCTGATCCCTGCGATCGCTAACAGTTTTTTTGGTAGCGTTTTGGTGAACTGGCAAGCACCAGCCCCAGGCAGCGTCAGGTTAGCGCCAGTACCGCTAACACCCACGCACGCAGCGTACACCTCCCTTAGTGGTATAGTATCTGAACGGATCAATATCTGATCCGATCAGATCTATACTAGCGTCCCCAGCAGTTTAGGGTTCCCAAAAACGCAGTGTTAGCGGGATCAGCCCAGATACCTGCTAGCACCTGCGTTTTGCCCCTCCGCCTGGCCCGGCCCAGCCCACCCAAGTGCAGTATCGATCGATCACTGTCACTTACAAAACTCTAAACGCATAACTGCAGCGTTCACAGAGTCAGGCCTGATCCCTGCGATCGCTAACAGTTTTTTTGGTAGCGTTTTGGGGAACTGGCAAGCGCCAGCGGCCTAGTACACCCCGGTCGTAGTCAAACCAGCACTGCAGTAACACTTGGTGACGTGGCGAGTCCCATAAGTGCAGTTCAAGCTGGTGAGGTGGCAAGCACAAGTAGTGTCCCGCTGCCACCAAGAAGACAAACACAGGCCCGTCGTGCCCATAATGCCGTTCCTGCTGCATTCGCCAATCCTAATTGGGAACCCACCGCTTCTGCAGCGCCCGTACTTCCCCCATTCACATCCCCAACCAAATGCAGTCGGCTGCATGAGAGGCATTTTTATGTCCTCCCGAGTACCCCTACCCAGCGAACCCCCCAAAAAAGATGTTGTGTCTGCAGCAAGCGCGGATATAGGCGTGACACCCGCTATTATTGTCCCTCCTGTCCTGACAATCCTGGTCTTTGCATTGGTGAATGTTTTGAACGCTACCATGCACTAGTTGAGTATTAGCGTAGGGTACAGCATTCCACAGACTAGGCACACTTTCACAGGGTCTCCCAAGATGCCATCGCATTTTGAGAGACCCGAACCTGGAACCGGTTACAGTTAGAAAAGTTAGTTACAAAAAAAGTGTAAAAAAAAAAATATATATAAAATTAAAAAAAATAGTTGTCGCTTTATTGTTCTCTCTCTCTCTATTCTCTCTCTATTGTTCTGCTCTTTTTTTTACTGTATTCTATTCTGAAATGTTTTATTGTTATTGTTATTGTTATTATGTTTTATCATGTTTGTTTTTCAGGTATGTAATTATTTATACTTTACTGTTTACTGTGCTTTATTGTTAACCATTTTTAACCATTTTTTTGTCTTCAGGTACGCCATGCACGACTTTGAGTGGTTATACCAGAATGATGCCTGCAGGTTTAGGTATCATCTTGGTATCATTCTTTTCAGCCAGCGGTCGGCTTTCATGTAAAAGCAATCCTAGTGGCTAATTAGCCTCTAGACTGCTTTTACAAGCCGTGGGAGGGAATGCCCCCCCCCACCGTCTTCCGTGTTTTTCTCTGGCTCTCCTGTCTCAACAGGGAACCTGAGAATGCAGCCGGTGATTCAGCCTGCTGACCATAGAGCTGATCAGAGACCAGAGTGGCGCCAAACATCTCTATGGCCTAAGAAACCGGAAGCTACGAGCATTTCATGGCTTAGATTTCGCCGGATGTAAATAGCGCCATTGGGAAATTGGGGAAGCATTTTATCACACCGATCTTGGTGTGGTCAGATGCTTTGAGGGCAGAGGAGAGATCTAGGGTCTAATAGACCCCAATTTTTTCAAAAAAGAGTACCTGTCACTACCTATTGCTATCATAGGGGATATTTACATTCCCCGAGATAACAATAAAAATGATTAAAAAAAAAATATGAAAGGAACAGTTTAAAAGTAAGATTAAAAAAGCAAAAAAATAATTAAGAAAAAAAAAAAAAAAAAAAAAGCACCCCTGTCGCCCCCTGCTCTCGCGCTAAGGCGAACGCAAGCGGCGGTCTGTCGTCAAACGTAAACCGCAATTGCACCATGCATGTGAGGTATCACCGCGAAGGCCAGATCGAGTGCAGTAATTTTTCCAGTAGACCTCCTCTGTAAATCTAAAGTGGTAACCTGTAAAGGCTTTTAAAGGCTTTTAAACATGTATTTATTTTGTTGCCACTGCACGTTTGTGCGCAATTTTAAAGCATGTCATGTTTGGTATCCATGTACTCCGCCTAAGATCATCTTTTTTATTTCATCAAACATTTGGGCAATATAGTGTGTTTTAGTGCATTAAAATTTAATAAAGTGTGTTTTTTCCCCAAAAAATGCGTTTGAAAAATCGCTGCGCAATTACTGTGTGAAAAAAAAAATGAAACACCCACCATTTTAATCTGTAGGGCATTTGCTTTAAAAAAATATATAATGTTTGGGGGTTCAAAGTAATTTTTTTGCAAAAAAAAATAACTTTTTCATGTAAACAATAAGTGTCAGAAAGGGCTTTGTCTTCAAGTGGTTAGAAGAGTGGGTGATGTGTGTCATAAGCTTCTAAATGTTGTGCATAAAATGCCAGGACAGTTCAAAACCCCCCTAAATGACCCCATTTTGGAAAGTAGACACCCCAAGCTATTTGCTGAGAGTCATGTCGAGTCCATGGAATATTTTATATTGCGACACAAGTTGCGGGAAAGAGACAAATTTTTTTTTTTTTTTTGCACAAAGTTGTCACTAAATGATATATTGCTCAAACATGCCATGGAGATATGTGAAATTACACCCCAAAATACATTCTGCTGCTTCTCTTGAGTACGGGGATACCACATGTGTGAGACTTTTTGGGAGCCTAGCCGCGTACGGGACCCCGAAAACCAAGCACCGCCTTCAGGCTTTCTAAGGGCGTGAATTTTTGATTTCACTCTTCACTGCCTATCACAGTTTCGGAGGCCATGGAATGCCCAGGTGGCACAAAACCCCCCCAAATGACCCCATTTTGGAAAGTAGACACCCCAAGCTATTTGCTGAGAGGTATAGTGAGTATTTTGCAGACCTCACTTTTTGTCACAAAGTTTTGAAAATTGAAAAAAGAAAAAAAAAATGTTTTTTCTTGTCTTTCTTCATTTTCAAAAACAAATGAGAGCTGCAAAATACTCACCATGCCTCTCAGCAAATAGCTTGGGGTGTCTACTTTCCAAAATGGGGTCATTTGGGGGGGGGGGTTTGTGCCACCTGGGCATTCCATGGCCTCCGAACCTGTGATAGGCAGTAAAGAGTGAAATCAAAAATTTTCACCCTTAGAAATCCTGAAGGCAGTGATTGGTTTTCGGGGTCCCGTACGCGGCTAGGCTCCCAAAAAGTCCCACACATGTGGTATCCCCATACTCAGGAGAAGCAGATAAATGTATTTTGGGGTGCAATTCCACATATGCCCATGGCCTGTGTGAGCAATATATCATTTAGTGACAACTTTATGAAAAAAAAAAAAAAAAAAAAAAAGTGTCACATTCCCGCAACTTGTGTCAAAATATAAAATATTCCATGGACTCAATATGCCTCTCAGAAAATAGCTTGGGGTGTCTACTTTCCAAAATGGGGTCATTTTGGGGGGTTTTGTGCCACCTGGGCATTCCATGGCCTCCGAAACTGTGATAGGCAGAGAAGAGTGAAATCATAAATTTACACTCTTAGAAATCCTGAAGGCAGTGATTGGTTTTCGGGGCCCCGTACGCGGCTAGGCTCCCAAAAAGTCCCACACATGTGGTATCCCCATACTCAGGAGAAGCAGCTGAATGTATTTTGGGGTGCAATTCCACATAGGCCCATGGCCTGTGTGAGCAATATATCATTTAGTGACAACTTTTTGTAAATATTTTTTTTTTTTTTTTTTTTGTCATTTTTCAATCACTTGGGACAAAAAAAATAAATATTCAATGGGTTCAACATGCCTCTCAGCAATTTCCTTGGGGTGTCTACTTTCCAAAATGGGGTCATTTGGGGGGGTTTTGTACTGCCCTGCCATTTTAGCACCTCAAGAAATGACATAGGCAGTCATAAACTAAAAGCTGTGTAAATTACAGAAAATGTACCCTAGTTTGTAGACGCTATAACTTTTGCGCAAACCAATAAATATACGCTTATTGACATTTTTTTTACCAAAGACATGTGGCCGAATACATTTTGGCCTAAATGTATGACTAAAATTTAGTTTATTGGATTTTTTTTATAACAAAAAGTAGAAAATATCATTTTTTTTCAAAATTTTCGGTCTTTTTCCATTTATAGCGCAAAAAATAAAAACGGCAGAGGTGATCAAATACCATCAAAAGAAAGCTCTATTTGTGGGAAGAAAAGGACGCAAATTTCGTTTGGGTACAGCATTGCATGACCGCGCAATTAGCAGTTAAAGCGACGCAGTGCCAAATTGGAAAAAGACCTCTGGTCCTTAGGCAGCATAATGGTCCGGGGCTCAAGTGGTTAATCATGTTTACATCCACTTTACTGGACCATCCAGTGCCACTTCACCAGCATGCCCCAAATTCTAATGACATCGACTGTCAAGTCATAATACATGAGGGACCTGACACAATTTAAATTTTGAAGTTTAATAAATAGAGGGCTGTTGAAGGTGGCAGAGTTTGCCCAGACTGTGCACTCTTATTTTTAGACCTTTTGCTTTGTATCAAGTCAGTTTTATTCTTTTTATATCTGCTTTTATCTCATCCTAGCTTGATTTACCAGCATTGGCCTCAACTGACAACCCTACTTACTTTTTACCTTCATATTTCATCTTATACTTTGCTCTATTTGATTCTGCCATGCACAGGTTCACTTTTTCCTTGCCCACACTACTAGCTTCATCTCCACAGTTCCGACTCATTCTGGTTGTCACAATAATATTTATATTGTTTAATAAGATTTTCTACTTTTCAAAAGGTGAGAATTCTTATATTCCTTCTTAGTCTTCAATCAGTAGTTGGTGGACTGCTGGATATCAGAGTAGACAGAGTAGACAGTAGACAGTAATTACAAACTTTTAAAGGCAACTGGGATACCCCCAAGGGTCCCTGGAGTAGTCTGTAAAACATTAGAAGGATTACAAGGTGAGAGTGCTACAAAGCTCAGTCCAATAAGAATTTTAATTTTTCACAACACATGATCAAAAATCCAAAGCATTTCAGGGTTTAGATCTCCCTTTTATCAGGTAACAAAAATACCATAAAAGAATATAAGCCGAGTTACATCCAAATGGTTACAGCACTGCCCCTTTATTTCAATGTGTTAGCCTAAAATGAAACCTCACATTAATTATTAATTCCAAAACAAACTGTGAAAAATTAAACCCCCACTAGTAGCATAGGTGTATATACAATATTCATCTGAAGATGGGTTACTAAGGCATAAACTTCAAACTACTGAAAACACTACTCAAATTGCTACCCCTTTAAAGGGGTTGTAAACCCTTGTGGGTTTTTCACCTCAATGCATTGGTCAAAAATTCCCATAGACACACTCCTAAACCTTGTGAACAGCCTTCCCAGAAGAGTTGAAGCTGTTATAGCTGCAAAGGGTGGGCCAACTCAATATTTAACCCTACGGACTAAGACAGGGATGCCAGTAAAGTTCATGTGCATGTAAAGGCAAGTGTCCCAATACTTTTGACAACATAGTGTATATACCCCACAGTATTATTAGGCAGTTCTCATAGTCCTTCCAATGCTGAAAAAACCTAATGAATAACAGATAATCATTCAGACTTGTTTCATCCATGTTAGTGTGGTAACACCCGTGCAGTCCCTCGTGCCAAAACATCAATGATGTGCTGTGCAGACACAATTCTGTGCTCCCCTCTTGTGTCCACACTCATCAAAAGGTATGGACATCATGCATAAGCATGCGGGTCAGATGTGCCTGAGCAGGAAGTACACTGAAGGAGATCATACATCTAGATATATCAAAATAGGCGCATCTGACTCGCATGCTTATGCATGGGGTCCATACCTTTTGATAAGTGTGGGCACAAGGGGAGCACAGAATTGTGTCTACACAGCATTGATTTTTCGGCACAAGAGACTGCACGGGTGTTACCACACTAACACGGATGAAACAAATCGGAATGATTATCTGTTATTCATTACTTTTTTTAAACATGGGAAGGACTATGAGCACTGCCTAATGCCGCATACACACGGTCGGACTTTCCCGGCGTAAAATGTGCGATTGGATCTTGTTGTCGGAAATTCCGACCATGTGTAGGCTCCATCAGACAGTTTCCATCGGAATTTCCGTCGCACAAAATTTGAGATCTGGTTCTCAAATTTTCTGACAACAAAATCTGTTTGCGTACATTCCGATTGTGTGTACACAATTCCGATGCACAAAGTGCCACACATGCTCAGAATTAATTACAAGACGGAAGTGCTCGGTCTGGTAAAACTAGCGTTCGTAATGGACATAGCACATTCGTCATGCTGCAAATGTTGAAATCTTTTAATGCAGCACATTCTCTTCTTCTTTAGAATGCTAGAAGAATTAAGTTGTTTTGCTGCTCATATTCGCACAGAGTTCTCATAAACTTCTTTCTTTATAATTTCTCGTGATCTTGTGAATAATATTAATTTTTTTTTTCGTTTGATCTCCATAATACTTTCTTTTTGTTTTTTTTTTATTTGTTTTTTTATCAAGCTCTGCATTTGTTTTTATTTTTCTAGTGCTCTCCATAATATTATTTCTCCTTTTGTGTGTCAAGTTACCACAACATCATTATTATCTTGTATTTTTTTACCTCAAGGAGGTTGGTTGGTGTCCCTTGTTAATTTGACATTGTATTTTTGAAATGTACCTGCATACTCACAAACTGTCCTTTTTGAAGTAAAACACATAGGCAAGTATTTCCGAAAAATAAATATCCATTTATTCTGGGTCATAACAAAATAAAGAGGAAGGCAACGCTGGAGAAACTGCTGAAATTTGCGAAGCCTTTGTACCCTAGGGCAGACATCAATAATTTTACAGTCAAAATTGGTGGCCTGAGGAGTCCATATAATAGGGAGCACAATCCAGTCCAGGACTACAAGAGATCAGGAACAGAAGTAGATGACATATCTGTCCCCAGGCTGTGGTCATACAACAGCCTGCATCTTTTGTCAGAGCAGACTGAACCCAGGCCATCACTCTCTGGTCTTTCTTACATGCTTCCTTCCAGGCTGTGGTTTTGGTGTTGGAGGTGTGGCAGGAGGTGGAGGAGGAGGACCTGGAGGAGGAGGAGGAGGACCGGGGGGAGGAGGACCATGGTTCGACTCACAAATGTTGCTTTGGCTTGTGAGTTCGCCCCTCAACCCCTTATTTAGAGCTTGCAAGATCACTTCCTCACATAAGAGGCGTTGACCCTCCTCCATTTCCAAGATTTTGCAAGCTGTCATGTAGGCATAGTCGTCTTGAACACTGGGGGGGGGTTCTGAGGGCTGCAGTAGCCTTCAGGAATAGGCTAATTGCTGCCTCCTTCAGGTTACTCCTCTTCCTGGCACTTTTTTGTGGAAGGCCGAGGGGAGGGACCTGGGATTCAGGCAGGCTACTGGGCCAGCCACCTCCTGGCTGCCAGTTACCTCCGCCACCTCCTGGCTGGCACTTTCCAATGCCTCCTCCTGGCTGAGACTTTCCTGTGTATGAAATAGGGACATAGTTTTAGTTTTTTTCTTCATCAATCACACACAATTTTCAGCTCATGACTGTTGCAAATTGAATGTTAATAAATAGAAAAGACTATCATTCTTACCCCAGCATTTTTCATTCTTGTCCCAATCATTTGTGGCTACTACTGTCTATTGATATGTAAAACACTTTGGGAAATCAGAAATTAGTTATCAAAACTAACATATATTTAACATCAATAATTTGACAACCAGAAATATTCTGAAGAATGCTATACCTGACTCAAGCTGGGCTCCTCCACATGTGGCTGCCTGGAAGGCCCAGGTTGGTCATCGGAAGCCACAGCTGAGGGGGAAAGGAAGCCTTGAAGGAAGACTGGAGAGTGCTGGCCTGGGTTCAATCTGGCCTGCCAGAAAATGCAGTCAGTCATAGTACCACAGCCTGGGTCCAAAAATGTCATCTGCTGAAGCTCCTGATCTCAGGGTATCCTGGACCTTCTTACACTCCCTGATATAAGTGCTCCTCATGCCACCAATTAGGGCCTTCAAATAGGGGATGTCTGACATGGGGATCACCGGCTTCACAAATTCATTGTTGAATAGATCCATTTTCTCTGCAAGACACAACACAAGACAAACCCTAATGTCAGGCAAAACTCTCCTAATCTTGACCCAATATAGGCCTCAATCTAAAATTGTACCTTCGTTATAACGAGCGTCACTTCCGTTACTTTGTACCCCGCTCACAGATTGTACGTATGACACATGCATGTTCCGCTTTATATACACTGCGCATGTGTGAAACTCCGGCCGCCCCTGACGTTCTTTCTAGTGTATTCCCCGCCCCTTGTGTTTTGGCGCAGTGGAGGGGAACATGGCGGAGAGACAACATGTGCATGCAGAGGAGAGCAGCAAAGACAAAAGGCCGATCCCGGAGGAGATTGAAGGCCTCAATTATTTCCTTTATAGAGATGGTGGAGATGGTGGACATCTTGAAGAGGGACGACTATGATGGGAAGTATGGACCTTACCCAAACCCAAGATCCTGCCTAAAGTTGTGAAGAGTCTGCAGAAGAATTGTGGGGTACGGCGATCCAAGGAGAAATTGAGGAAACGCTGGTCAGACTTCAGATTGAGGGAACAGGATCGGTACAGAAGAATCAAGAGAGTGCTGCAAAAAAGTAAGTATTTTGTCATGTGTTCCTATTCTTCTTCTTAACGTTTGTGTTGCTCCATGTGTTTTTCTTTACTGTTGTACATTTTAAAATGGCAACTTTCATGTTCATGGGCACAGTAGGAAACATCGTTCATTCGCCCACTTATAAAATGTTTTAGGCAGATACAGGTTAACTACGGTACATTTGTTCATGCCTATTTGTATTAAAATAAGTTTGTTGTCTACATGAGTTTGTAACTAGAATGAAATGCAAACTTGATTCAGTGTAAGGAGAGGACACTCAGCAGCTGTTTACACATCTGGATGCAGGAGCACTAGTGTGGGACACCAGAATCAAACTTTTTAGGGTGTACCACACAGGTGCTCCAGTGGGTACTAAGGGTGTCTCCATGTGTGAAAATTGAACAAGAAAGGGAAGTATTCCAGCTTTGGAAATGAAATAAAAATGTCTTCAGCTTGGAACTCTGCCAAAACAGACAATTGTATGACACTTCCAAGCAATGTTTCATATTACTATTTCTGCCCTCCAATATCTGTGTGCTAAGTATACCTTTTTTTTATTCACATAGGGGAGAAAAGACTTGGGACATCAGAGGTCACCAGGGACCCCCCACCTCCGAAAGAATGGGAAGTCACCAAAATACAAGCAGAGGATGAGGAGGGAGAGGTTTTAGAAGTGGGCGAAATTGTCATCACAGCAGGTGAGTGTCTAAGACCACAGCTTCAGGTAAGAGATCTGTTCCTGCATATTTATAATACATGGTGTGTTTTTTTGTTTTTTTAGGTGATGTGGATGTTGTGGAAGAGGAATCTCATTTCACCAGTGAAAGTGCCCAAATCCAGTGGCATCTCCAGCTTTCATATTTAGGGAGGGCACATGGGGGAACAGGGACAAAAATAGGGGGGCAATATAAAATGCAAATAGATAGATAGATAGATAGATAGATAGATAGATAGATAGATAGATAGGTCTATCTATATTTCTATATATATTTTATCTATCCTGGGGCCCTTTACCCCTTTACTACGATCCCACAACGGCCCTTTCACATGTTCTGCAGTGAGCTCCCTTCCTACTGTATTGGGCCCCCCCCCAGGGTGACAGAGAACAAGAGATATATGTCACCAGCATACCAAGAAAATATAAGGGTCCAAAGCAGTGGGAGAACTATTAGGGTTGCAAAGGTTGTCTTGCCACCGGGCCCTGGTGTTCTGCCACTGTGGGGTTCCCCAGCCTCCTCTTGCTGTCCTGCCCCTGCTATTGACAGCGCTGGTCTGGCATCTCTTGGAATTTACAGGCTGGTTCTCCTGTCCTAAGGACGGGAGAAATCAGTCTGTTTTTTCAGTAACTGAGAGTCCTGGTGGAGTCCTTCCTGCAACTCGCTCTTCTCCCTGCCAATGAGGGCCGGCCGTGGTTGTGTGAGCACTCGCATTATGCAGTGTCAGCGAGCAGAGGGACGGGGAGGAATCACCCGCAGGAGCTGTCTGGGGACGTTCTCCCTCTCTATAGAGACTGTGTTACCCCAGCGGTGGCCCGAGTAAGATGCGGCACATCCGATATGAATACAAACAAAAAGAAATTGCCTTTTTGTAAAAAAAAATAAAAATAAAAATAAATAATTTTTTTTTTGGGGGGGCACATGGTGGGGCCCAGCATAATGTTGGGGGGTCAGGGCCCCCTTTGGCCCCCCCCTAGAGTCGCCATTGCCCAAATCCTCCATGGGGAGAGAATGGGGTGCAATCGCAATTTAGAATATCTAAAGCAAAACATCAATGATGTTCAAAAAAAACGAAGAACATCATTGATGTTTTAGGGAGAATCTAAAACACACAAAGATTTTACTCTTTTTTTCGTGTATTTTGGGTTTGCAAAAAAAGTTTTAAAGTATTTTAAAAGCCAAATTTTGAAGATGCACACAGAGGGGGTCATTTACTATAGCGCCACAAAATTCTCCTGCAGTACCAAAAAATAACTCTCAAAAAAGGCCAGGAATACTTCAACTCTCAGAAAGTCAGCGCTAATGCAAATGGAAAGCAGCGCTATTGCGGCAATAATGCCTGTCAGATCACACATGCTGGAATAGTGGAAGTCAGTGGGGCTCGAACCTGCAGAATCCAAAGTTCTCACTGAAGGCTTATATGCAAGTTCTTTGCCATAAAAAGTGTTTGGAGACCCGGGTTCTGCCCCAGGGGACATGAATCAATGCCAATTTTTTTTTTAAAAACGGCCGTTTTTTCGGGAGCAGTGATTTTAATAATGCTTTGAGTGAAACAATAAAAGTGTAATATTCCTTTAAATTTCGTACCTGGGGGGTGTCTATACTATGCCTGTAAAGGGGCGCATGTTTCCCGTGTTTAGTACAGTCTGACAGCAAAATGACATTTGAAAGGAAAAAAAGTTATTTAAAACTACTCGCGGCTATACTGAATTGCCGGCTTGACAATACACATAAAAATTCATTGATAAAAACTGCATGGGAATTCCCCACAGGGGAACAACCAACCAAAATTAAAAAAAAAATGATGTGGGGGTCCCCCTAAATTCCATACCAGGCCCTTCAGGTCTGTTTATTTGCAGATATGCAAATTTGTATTTCTACTTTTGATATTTAAAGGCGTTCGATAAGAAATGGTGTCCCTGGGTTAGCAGCAGGAGGAAATCGTTCAGCTGAAAGCACACTTTCATTCCCGCATGTCAGTCCCGACTGCAGGGGCAATTTCAGAGACATCTGTACAGGTTTCTGCACTGATATCAATACAAATTGCACCCCAAAGTCACACCAATTAAAACAGTGCAATTGTCACTGCTTTGACATGTCAAATCGCACCAATGTGAACTAAAGCTGACACAAACACTGCCTATCCACCAGCTGAATTCATTACCTGCAATTCTCCACAGCTGTTATATATAAAGATTCTACCTTTATCATTTACTTGCAGGTGTGCAGAAGCCTAGGTTTACATTGGAGCAATTTGTCATGCAATTTGAGAGATCAAATCGCATGACTATTGGCAGCAATGGCACTGTTCCAATCGATGCAACATTTTTTTTGTGGCACCGCACCAATTTGCTAAAGTAGTTCCTGCACTACTTTTGCCGATTTCCGGTGCGACTTCAATAGACATTTGTGTATGAAGCCACACAGATGTCTATCAAGTAGCACCTAAAATCACGCTGACCTTGCTACTTTGAAATCGTGCTACTTCAAGTGAAGTAGCGCAATTTCAAAGTAGCATCAATGTGAACCAGGGCAAAGAGATTAGTTTTTTGGTGCACAAATACATATTGAAATAAAATATAAGAGATATTGCACTTTCCCAAAACCACCACCCACAAACTAAAGGGAAGAAAGTAGAAGAAAAAGAAAAAACAAAACACAACAAAGCTCAATTATGGACTTTTAGTTTACCAGCAGAAAAACAAAAAATTACATTTACTAGCTTCAAAAAATTTTGGACAGGATATATGGTGCTACATTTAGCAATGGGATTTTAAGGGCCCTGCTCATAGGAGCTTACAATCTAAAATTAGACAAAACCTTAGAGTGGACACAGCTTTAATTTCTGTGTATAATGGGCAAAACATCACATTGTTATCTGCAAGATTATAGAAACATACTTAACAGTCATTCTTACAAAGCATTCCCACATAATATTACAAAAGACTTATGACACCCACCACCAGCCCACAATCCACACATACATACATTGGTGACCATGTTCTGCTGGAAGCTGCATTTCGGTGTACACGATTAAATGAGATTAAAAAAAAAAAAAAAAGTAGGTCAGCAGATGCTTCCAAACGATGTTTGCATGATCAGACAGGAACAATACACACACAACATTGACAGCATGGCCACATAAACCCACTTTTGATATGAAAAAATGCACAAGAATTTCATCAAATCTCCCAATAGCATTCCTTCTCCCCCACAAATCACAGCAAAAAACCTGACCTTCTCAGGCCAAACGAACCCCACTACTGCAGGCCTTTATATAAGAGAGGTTGTATTGTTAGCACAAGGACACACCCAATAGAAGTACACGCCCACCAGTATCTTTCAATCTGTCTCTTCATGTATGTCTAAAGTGATTGCACCTGATGGGCAGGAACACATAATAGTGTTCGCAACTCTGTTAGCCTTGGCTATGTGCATCAAATCTCCAACTACAGGACAAAGATCAAAGTCCATTTGCATCCACATAAACAAAGCAACAGTTTTCTAAGCATATGTACCTGTGCCGTGTAAACCCTAAAATTTGAAATGTCCAAGTCCCTGGGCATGATTTGTGCTAATAAACGTTAACATCAGTCCCTGGCTGCAATGAGCTTCCAATATAAAGTCCAAAATTACCTTTCTTACATTAGAACCTTTTTCGACAGGAGACAAATAAAATGCCTGCATGTCTTTGGATTGTGGTGAGAAACCCACACAGGGAGAACATATAAACTTCAACACAAGGATTAGCATGTTGGGGAATTGAACCAACATCCCAGGTGCTGCTAGACAGAACTGCTACCCACTTAGCCACCAGGCAGCCTCACACATGTTCTCTGCATCTCTGTGGTGTGAACCAGCCCTAAGTCCATAGCCATGCTCAGTGTCACAAGCAATATACAATTTATTGGCCTAAGTATTGGGATGCCTGCCTTTAAACGCACATGAACTGTAATGGCATCCCAGTATTAGTATTGGGTTCAAAACTCATTTGGCCCACCCTTTGCAGCTATAACAGCTTCAACTCTTCTTGTCCACAAGGTTTAGGAGTGTGTCTATGGGAATGTTTGACCATTCTTACAAGTGCATTTGTGAGGTCAGGCACTGATGTTGGACGAGAAGGCCTGACCTACAGTCTCCTCTCTAATTCATCCCCAAGGTGTTCTGTTGTGTTGAGGTCAGGACTCTGTGCAGGCCAGTCAAGTTCCTCCACCCCAAAATCACTCATCCATGTCTTTATGGACCTTGCTTTGTGCACTGGTCCAAATGATTTGGTGGAGGGGTAATTATGTTGTGGGGTTGTTTTTCAGGGGTTGGGCTTGGCCTCTTAGTTCCAGTTAAGGGAACTCTTAAGGCATCAGCATACCAAGACATTTTGGACAAATTTCATGCTCCCAACTTTGTGTGAACAGTTTGGGGAAAGCCCCTTCCTGTTCCAACATGTTTGCACACCAGTGCACAAAGCAAGGTCCATAAAGACATGGATGAGCAAGTTTGGGGTGGGGAAACTTGACTGGCCTGCACAGAATCCTGGCCTCAACCCGATAGAACACCCTTTGGCTGAATTAGAGTAGAGACTGCGAGCCAGGCCTTCTCATCCAACATCAATGCCTGGCCTCACAAATGCACTTCTGGAAGAATGATCAAACATTCCCATAGGCACACTAAACCTTGTGGACAGCCTTCCCAGAAGCTGTTCTAGCTGCAAAGGGTGGACCAAATCAAATTTTAACCCTACGGACTAAGACTGGGCTGCCATTAAAGTTCATGTGTGTGTAAAGGCAGGTGTCCCAATGCTTTTGGCTAAATAGTGTATCTGGAAAAGACTTACAATGGTGGTGGAACCCTCCTACACATAACTACTACATTTAGACATAATTATAGGACCTGGGAGATGAGACAACTTACCCACATGCAGTAACATGGTTGGGATTTGAACCCAGACCCAGATTTGAACCCAGGGATCCTAAGCAGAAGTTCTAACCTCTAAGCCATGGAGCTGCCACATGTGAGAGCCTCCCAGTGTTGCCAACCTGCCAGGTTGAAATTTACTGACACAACACCCAAAATTTACTGGCACAGTCAGTTTTTACTGCCATATCCAAAAGTTACAAAATGACAATTTTAAGTGCAAATTTCAGTATTTAGGCTACAAAACAAGTACAATATGCAAATAGCAATGTGATTTAAGGTAGATATTAAGGCAAAAACATATTTCTTATTTTATTTTCGATATAGTACGGTAAGTAGCTCAGGGACAGGACTCAGGAGGGCAAGAAATTAGAATGGGTGGCACACACACAAGAAATTGACCCCAAATGAAAAGAACAGCAGTGTGCACCAGCACAGATGATGATGGCACCTCACTAACATGATACGCTGTGGCGTCACCTTTAGGGGGAATTACACGGGGGGAGGGTTATATTAGGGGGATTACACGGGGGGAGAGCTGTGCTGATGCGCTAGCCTGCTCAGTGCCCCTGATTGCTCAGTGGCCCGGGGGGGGGGGGGTGACACCAAATTTTACCGCACCAGGTGACACCAATCATATTGACGCCACTGATGACACGTCCCCTCCTGAGTCACAGTGACCCACTCTCTGCATGCCAGGTGGTCCCTTCAGTCCACTCCCGGCTTGCCTTCCTTCCCTTCCACAGACCAGCACATAAGGCTCCGGCTGCTCTGTTCCCTACACTATGACGTCGCGTGACACACTGCCGGCACAGGCGGAACACACTGTAGCAGGCACTTGGATGGTCTCGGTCAAGCCGCGCAGCCATATTTTTTACTGGCAACATTTTTCTTTCACTGGCATTTACTGGCAGAAGAAAAGTGCCCATTTTTTACTGGCTGCCAGTAAAAATACTGGCGGTTGGCAACACTGGAGCCTCCTACACATAACTACACATAACTACACATAAATACACATAAAAACACATAAATACTGCATTTCTATGGACATACAAGTGATGGAATTACATTACTCAAGAGTTATTATTCTTGATTTATTCTGTGATATTTGGTGTTTTTTTTTGTGGGTGAGAGTAGAATATTACCCTCAAATTTTTGGGAATTACATTTTGATTTCTGATGTTGGTACATATATCACATTTTTTGGGCTCAAATTATGAATATTTGGAAAAAATAGAAAGCACAAAAAAATGTGATTCATTTTAAATTTGCGTCAGCAATGGTATTGTTTGTGGATTATAAAGACTCCTGTGTGAGTTTAGGTTAAAGATTGTTGTGAGATTGAGAGTAACAAGTGAAAGTGACAGAGAAAAATATATTTTATCAAAACATCAAAACATTCCACATTGTAGCATTCTTCAAATCAAAATATTTTAAGTAGAAGCAACAATGTTGCAAAGGAATATTTATTTCACAGAAAGATACATTTCATCTCAACATTAAAAGGTTTTTTTGTGAAAGTTAGAATTGTTCCATTAGAATCAGTGACTGAAACTTCATTTGGACTAAATTAGAGCAGATTTTAACTTCCAAAAAATGTTCTCTAATTTCTCTAATTAGCTCTCATTTTGGTATTTACTATACCTCCAGGTAAAAAAGACACTTGAGTTAAAATGAGAGTTATTTTCAGGTCTGAGCATGCTCAGTTGTGTTGGCACCTAGTTGTCCAAAACGGGGAATTTTTCACTTTTCAGACTTTTAAAGATATTTCAGTGTAGAAATCACTTTTTCACACAGTTTAAAAGCAGATAATCTTTAAATAATATACCGCATATTTCAGTACCATTTAGACAATTATATCATGTTCTAAACATTATTTCCATGTGCAATTCTCTAGGTTTTAGCAGAGTAAGGGTTTGGACACTATTTAGATTCAGGGAGATATAGTAAATTCGATTTTGGGAGAATTTTCTCACCAGCGCTATAGTGAATACCGTTTTAGCGCGAATTGCCGCGAATTAGCGCCGTAGCGCTATAGTAAATGACCCCCATTGTGTCAACATGTGCTATCTGCCATCAGGGGATATCAATGTATGTGCTTTGTGGGTGAAACCCCTTTCTCGCTACTAAAGTAGCTGAGAGGAAGGGGTTGCACCCCCAAAACACGTCCATTGATCCCACATGATGGGAGCTAGCACATGTTGACCTTAGGCATGGGATCAGGAGGGAAATCCCCATTTTAAATCCCAATTTGTGTGCATCTTCAAAATTTGGCTTTTACAGGGGTGACATCACCCTATCTGACAAAGGCAATATCAACACAGTTTGGACAAACTAATGTCTGATATTGCCTTCATTATGTCAAAGTAGAACTTTGTAAGTTCCTGAGTTATGTTTTGAAACATGCCTGTTTAACCAAAAAGGCTATTTCTAATTATTGTGACAAAAAATAATGTTATACACCAAAGATGTTGGTTTGTTCAAAAACACTTTTCTACACGCACATGTGAATGTGCTTTGAGTAAAACGTTTTCTACTCAACAATGTGTGGCTTCTTATTTCAATGATCAAAAGCAGTTTTTGGAGTAAAAGTTGGTGTTTACAGTGACAATGGGGGTTATTTACTAAAGGCAAATCCACTTTTTACTACAAGTGCAGTTTCAGTGCAGTTCTAAGTGCACTTGGAATGCAACGTGGATTTTCCTTTAGTAAATAACACCCACAGTGCTTTCTAATTTGCCACAATCATGCCATTTTCATGACTCCACAAAATTCATTCATGGTGCTGAAAATTATGAATATTTTTGTCAGTAATGCATTACATACATTAACAACAAAAACAAGGCATGTGTGTAGCAGACCCACAACATAATAATACTTTGCTGAAGAAGAGATTGTCAAGTCATGTATCAAATAAATTACATTTGCACTATTGAAGAAAATGTCCAAAAAGAAAAGCCCATTGGAGAACCTAGGAGACAGCTAAAAGAAACCCAAGCAGTAAATCAATGGAAATCTTATTTCAGTTTAAGTTCAAAAATATATCAATGGCCCCCCTACCCGCAAAGCACTCAACATACTTCTGTTTTACTTTGCGGGCGCTTTGGGGGGCAAGCCAGGATGGCCGGCTTCAAGCGCCGTCAGGGTTTCTTGTTGAAGTCCGGCCTAAGGCCCAACTGAGGCCACATAGTTCATTGAATTTCTCCTTAAATAATTATGTAGAATGTAGCATGCAAGGATTATCTGGTTAAGTTTATATTCCGCCATATTGATTGGCGTAAGGAATAGGCGGAACCGGCTGGCCTTTATCCCGAAAACATTCTCCACCATTCTTCTGGCTCTGGCCAGATGGTAGTTATAAACCCTCTGGTCCGGGGTGAGGGTCCTCATGGCTTCAAAATGGTCGGCTGGTAGAACGAGCTAACAGGAAGCACTGAAAAACAGAAAGGCCGGAGCTGAAAATCGGGAACGAGCAGACAAGAACACAGTGAAAATCAAATACGTAATATAAATAGGAACCCACAAACACAAACTGAAGAGCAGTAATGATCGTAAAAGCAGGAGACTGAAAAGCGCGAATCGTCTGTCTCCAAACTTCTACTAACACGAGATTAGTGGAAGAAGCCCAATGGGTGGCGCACTTGGTATTGAACTTCCTCTTTCTAGTGCCGTCGTACGCGTTGTACGTCACCGCGTTCTTGACGTTTGGAAATTCCGACAACTTTGTGTCACCGTGTGTATGCAAGACAAGTTTGAGCCAACATCCATCGGAAAAAATCCATGGATTTTGTTGTTGGAATGTCTGATCAATGTCCGATCATGTGTATAGGGCATTATAGTACTGTGGGCTATATACCTTATATTGTCAAAAGTATTGGGACACCTGCCTTTACACACACATTTATTTTATTTTATTTATTTATTTCAGGTACTTCTATAGCGCCGTCAATTTACACAACGCTTTACATTGTACAGTCACATCAGTCCCTACCCTCAAGGGGCTTACAACCTAAGGTCCCTAACACACATTCATACATATACTAGAGCCAATTTAGATAGGAGCCAATTAACTTCCCAGCATGTCTTTGGAGTGTGGGAGGAAACTGGAGTACCCAGAGGAAACCCATGCAGGCACAGGGAGAACATGCAAACTCCAGGCAGATGGTGTCATAGTCAGTATTCGAACCAGCGCATCCCGGTCTTAGTCTGTAGGGTTCAATATTGAGTTGGTCCACCCTTTGCAGCTATAACAGCTTCAACTCTTCTGGGAAGGCTGTCCACAAGGTTTAGGAGAGTGTCTATGGGAATGTTTGACCATTCTTTCAGAAGCGCATTCGTGAAGTCAGGCACTGATGTTGGACAAGAAGGCCTGGCTCACAGTCTCTGCTCTAATTCACCCCAAAGGTGTTCTATCAGGTTGAGGTTAGGACTCTGTGCAGACCAGTCAAGTTCCTCCACCCTAAACTCGCTCAGCTACACTATATTGCCAAAAGTATTGGGTCAACCCTCCAAATCATTTGGTGGAGGGGGGATTAGGGCATGGGGTTATTTTTCAGGGGTTGGGCTTAGCTCCTTAGTTCCAATGAAGGGAACGGTTAAGGCATCAGCATACCAAGACATTTTGGACAATTTCATGCTCCCAACTTTGTGGGAACTGTTTGGGGATGGCCCCTTCCTATTCCAACATGACTGCACACCAGTTCACAAAGCAAGGTCCATAAAGACATGGATGAATGAGTTTGGGGTGGAGGAACTTGACTGGCCTGCACAGAGTCCAGACCTCAACCCAATAGAACACCTTTGCGGTGAATTAGAGCGGAGACTGCAAGCCAGGCCTTTCCGTCCAACATCAGTGCTTGTCCTCACAAATGTGCTTCTGGAAGAAAGAGCTGAAGTCCGCTCCTTGCTGACAGAGAGGCGGTCTCGGCTCGGCGTCATCACGACCATGGAGTCGGGACCTGCCTAGATTCCTGGACCAGCACCAGCCTCCACCAGCGAGCCGATGAGAGCCTGAGCCAGCCGCTCCCGCCCCCTCCACAGCCCAGCACTCCAGTGAGCGAGGAGGGGGCAGAACAGGAAGCTGTGACTGATAGCAGCTTTCTGTTTGGGGAGCTGTGAGATCCAAGCGATCGGTGGTGTTCGATCATGCGGTCCTTAGTGTAGAGGCACCGGGACAGATGCAGCATCGGACCCATGCTGCATACACCTAGGTAAGTATGAATAAAAAACAAAACATAATTCTCTTTTAAAGTTCATGTGCGTATAAAGGCAGGTGTCCCAATACTTTTGACAATATTGTGTATGTCACTACGCCTATATGATATATGCATGTTTGAAGGAGTAATAGCATTGGATGCAGCATTTAAAGTAGTATTGTTATAACACATGGATTGATATAAGCTAGACATAATAACTTAAAGGGGTATCGCTGTGAGTAGTGTTTTTAGTGGTTTAAGGTTTATGCCTTAGCAAGTGTGAATAATTATCTGATATCCATCAGATTTTTTCAGCATTGCAAGGACTGTGAGAACTGCCTAATAATACTGTGTGGACTTATGTCACTACTATATGTCACTACATGTATATGATAAATGCATGTTTGAAGGCGTAATAGTATTGGATGCAGTATTTAAAGTAGTATTGTGATGACACAATAACACTCAAGGGGTAGCCCTGTGAGTAGTGTTTTCAATATAAGCTGAGTGTCTAAAATGACAAACCCCAGTTTGAAACATAATAGTGAAGTGGTGCATGCTAAAAGGTAGTGAGCTCTGAGACAAGAGAGTGATATTCCTAGCAGCATGTTTGAGATACAGTAATACCTCGCATTGGGAGTAACGAGTTTACGAGCGTTTCGCAATATGAGCTATTATTTTTTTTTAACTCCTGACTCGGTTTGCAAACGTTGTCTCGCAAGACGAGCAGGATTCAAGCCAATGGGGTGTGCAGTATTGCATTTGGCCAGAGGTGCGGGGGTGCCGATGACACTCGGGGCAGCTCAGAGACTCTCAGAAACACTCCATTCCCGAGTGTCCCTGAGCGCATCCGAGCGGCCCTGAGCAGTCTCCGAGTGTCTCCAGCACCCCCACGTCTGGCCACATTTGGTACAGCAGTCACTGTGGAACGCATTATCTGAGTTTCTATTGACTCCTATGGGAAGTCAATAGAAATTGATATACGAGTGCTTTGGATTACAAGCATTCTTCTGGAACAAATTAGGCTTGTAATCCAAGGTACCACTGTACTTGTTTTTCCCAGGAGAAGGAGAAAAAAACTCCTTGAGTCCCTTCCAACAGAATATATATATGTAGGGATCTGCTGCCCTCTACTGTTAGCTGCTAATGTCACAGTATTATGTATAATTACAGTATGTAATAACACTTCCTGTCTCAGGGAGGGGCTTTGAAAACCAAGAAGGAAGTTGAGTGACAAACAAAGAGCTGAGCCGCATTGCCTTATACACACAGGGGGCTGCTACTACTGCTTTATTTTTCACCCAGATCAGAAGCAAAGACCATTATGCAAGTACTCCTATGATCTGAAAGTTTACCTGCAGCTGCCAATAGCTTCTTGAGTTCATATCAAAATCCTTATGACAGACTTATTTCTGTCCTGTAGTTATTATATCCCATGCACAGCACCAGATAGCTAGGTCTGTGCTACTGTATGTGTGTAGTGGTCACTTTGCTGTATGTTAGCAGGTACATCTGTTTATTGTAATCATAGGCGTGTGCACGGGGTGTGCCGGGTGTGCCTGGGCACACCCTAATCACCCCATGATGTGTCCAGAGATTTGCCCCAAAATGCTGCATCCAAGAGAATGTGTGGCCCGCGCTGCCTGTGAAACAGTTTCACAGGCAGCAGATCGTGAGAATTGCCAGAGCTGTTCAGTGTATGAAACTGTCAGATAATGACACTGCATGCAGGGAGAGACACCACCTGTCAAAATGTCGGGGTGATGTCGGGGGTGGGCGGGACAGAACGGCCATCAAACACCAGCCAATGGGATGGGGTCTGGGCGGGCCACTACATTTATGTGGCCCCGCCCCCTCTATGAAGCAGCTCAAACATTGGCTTGTGTTTATAGCGCTTGGTCCCGCCCACTCCCGACATCGCGGCTGAGTTGTAAGTCATCACAACTCAGCTGCGATGTCGGGGGTGGGCGGGATCAAGCGCCAACACCAGCCAATGATTGGGCTGCTTCAGAGAGGGGGCGGAGCCAGAGAAATGTAGCGGCCCGCCCAGACCAATCCTATTGGCTGGTGTTTGGTAACTGTTCAGTCCCGCCCACCACCAGCATCACCGCTGACTTTTAACAGCTGGTGTCTCTCCCTGCATGCAGTGTCATTATCTGACAGTTTCATACACTGAACAGCTCTGGCAATTCTCACGATCTCCTGAATGTGAAACTCCCCCTCTCTATCTGTGCCACCCAATGCTGCCTATAAGTGCCAACCAATGATGCCAATCAGTGCCAACCAATGATGCCAATCAGTGCCAACCAATGCTGTCTATCAGTGCCAACCAATGCTGCCAATCAGTGCCAACCAATGCTGCCAATCAGTGCAAACCAATGCTGCCAATCAGTGCCAACCAATGCTGCCTATCAGTGCCAACCAATGCTGCCAATCAGTGCCAACCAATGCTGCCTATCAGTGCCAACCAGTACTGCCTATCTGTGCCAGTGCTGCTTATCAGTGCCAACCAATTCTGCCTATCAGTGCCAACCATTGTAAACCAGTGCTGCCTATCAGTGCAAACCAGTGGCGCCTATCAGTGCCAACCAATGTTGCCTATAGTGCAAGTGCTGCTTATCAGTGCCAACCAATGCTGCCTATCAGTGCCAGTGCTGCTTATCAGTGCCAACCAATGTTGCCTATCAATGCCAACCAGTACTGCCTATCTGTGCCAGTGCTGCTTATCAGTGTCAACCAATTCTGCTTATCAGTGCCAACCAGTGCTGCCTATCAGTGCCAACCAGTGCTGACTATCAGTGCCAACCAGTGCTGCCTATCAGTGCCAACCAATGCTGTAAATCAGTGCCAACCAATGCTGTCAATCAGTGCCAACCAATTCTGCCTATCAGTGCTGCCTATTAGTGCCCATAAGTGCTGCCCATCAGTGCTGCCAATCAGTGCCCATAAGTGCTGCATATCAGTGCCCATCAGTGCTGCCTATCAGTGCCAATCAGTGCTGACAATTAGTGCCCATCAGTGCTGCCAGTCAGTGCCCATCAGTGCTGCCAATCAGTGCCAACCAATGCTACCTATCAGTGCCAACGAATGCTGCCAATCAGTGCCAAAAATGCTGCCAATCAGTGCCAACCAGTACTGCCTATCCGTGCCAGTGCTGCTTATCAGTGCCAACCAATTCTGCCTATCAGTGCCAACCATTGAAAACCAGTGCTGCCTATCAATGCAAACCAGTGCTGCTTATCAGTGCCAACCAATGCTGCCTATCAGTGCCAACCAGTACTGCCTATCTGTGCCAGTGCTGCTTATCAGTGCCAACCAATTCTGCCTATCAGTGCCAACCAGTGCTGCCTATCAGTGCAAACCAGTGCTGCCTATCAGTGCCAACCAATGCTGCCTATCAGTGCCAACCAATGCTGTAAATCAGTGCCAACCAATGCTGCCTATCAGTGCTGCATATCAGTGCCCATCGGTGCTGCCTATCAGTGCCAATCAGTGCCCATAAGTGCTGCCCATCAGTGCTGCCAATCAGTGCACATCAGTGCCCATCAGTGCTGCATATCAGTGCCCATCAGTGCTGCATATCAGTGCCCATCAGTGCTGCCTATCAGTGCCAATCAGTGCTGACAATTAGTGCCCATCAGTGCTGCCTATCAGTGCCACCTACCAGTGCCCATCAGTGCTGCCAGTCAGTGCCCATCAGTGATGCCTATCAGTGCAACCTATCAGTGCCCATCAGTGCTTCCAATCAGTGCTGCCTATCAGTGCCAATCAGTGTCCATCAGTGCTGCCAATCAGTGCTGCGAATCAGAGCCTATCAGTGCCCATAAGTGCTACCAATAAGAGCCCATCAGTGCCACCTATCAGTGCCAATCAGTGCCCATTAGTGCCAATCAGTGCTGCCTATCAGTGCCACCTATCAGTGCACATCAGTGCTACCAATTAGTGCCCATCAACGCTGCCAATCAGTGCAGCCTATTAGTGCCCATCAGTGCTGCCTATCAGTGCCCATCAGTGCTGCCTTAGCAGGGATGGTGGAAACCCCTCTACAGATAATTGCAATACAAATTACCTTTGAGTGCAACAACTTTTTAGTTGGGAGGTTCACACCATTATAGCAGTTTGGATTTTTTATTTTGTAGAGTGTTACACTTAATTGTATATGTTTTAGTTACAGTTATAATGTGAATTATTGCTCTTGAAGTTAATTTCCCACCACCCCTGCTAAGTCCATGTCTTTATGGACTTTGCTTTGTGCACTGGTGCCCAGTCATGTTGGAACAGGAAGGGGCAATCCCCAAACTGTTCCCTCAAAGTTGAGAGAATGAAATTGTCCAAAATGTCTTGGTATGCTGACGCCTTAAGAGTTCCCTTTACTGGAACTAAGGGGCCAAGCCTAATCCCTGAAAAAAAACTCCACACCATAATCCCCCCTCCATCAAATGATTTGGACCAGTGCACAAAGCAAGGTCCATAAAGACATGGATGAGCGAGTTTGGGGTGGAGGAACTTGACTGACCTGCAAAGAGTCCTGACCTCAACCCGATAGAACACCTTTGGAATGAATTTGAGTGGAGACTGTGAGCCAGGCCTTCTTGTCCAACATCAGCGCCTGACCTCACAAATGCCCTTCTGGAAGAATGATCAAACATTCCCATAGACACACACTTCGATTGCTGTCATATACTATTCATTAACCTCATGAATTTATCTTTATTTATGTTCACATTTATATACCTTGTACCACCATGTCTATACCTTGTGCTTTTATGTATATATAAAATTACCATATTTACCTTGTTATAAATAAAATTGAATATTTATATTATCACCTCCGCAGTTCAGCCGCTTCATTTAAAGTCCCATTTCCCTCTCCATTATATTTAATATAGGGATGGAGGTGCCTACCTGCGCCTCATTTAAAGTCCCAAACCTTCCCCCTTTTTTTTTTTTTTTTCTATAGACACACTCCTAAACCTTGTGGACAGCCTTCCTAGAAGAGTTGAAGCTTTTATAGCTGCAAAGGGTGGGCCAACTCAATATTGAACCCTATGGACTAAGACGGCATTAAAGTTCATGTGCGTGTAAAGGCAGGCGTCCCAATACTTTTGACAATATATATATATATATATATATATATGTATGTGTGCTTGAGCTTTCGGGGGCACACCCTAATGCAATAGGCTGCGCACGCCTATGATTGTAATATAGTTTATACACAGATCCTGTTATTTTATTTAACCTTGTTCCTTCTAGTCTGGGATTCTATAGGTAGTTTTAGCTTAGGACTCAAGAACCTGCATAGGCTAAAGCCAAGTTAGGCATCTATTTGTAGTTAGAGGTCCAGTTGCATGTCAGATTGGCTGATTCTGAAGTCCAGTGCCACACCACAGTCCCTACCAGTGAGATGCTCTGTTCCAGGCTGGTTGTACAACAGTTGGAGTATCCCCCTGTGATCGCTGTTCTTATCTTCAGGTCTCCGACACAAAGACAGAGGGTGCATTAGCCTCAGTGGCCCCTGCAACTGGATTTTACTGCAATATTCATCTGGAGGTATCTCTATTAACAACTATATACAGTATACCCAGGTATATGTGCACAATTCCACCAAGACTCATATTGGACTCTTTGCTGATAATACCTGTTTGTACATTGAATGTACTGTATGTACTAGTAAAAATCTTTTCTTATATAAAGCTTTTAATATTTCTATACTGGTGTGCATCTATAAACTTATGGTTAATGTTATATGCTGGTTGCAGTAGTTCTTCTGCTTGCCAAATAATTTGTTTAGATTACTGGTCAATTTCCAAGGAAGGTAATTTCCTCTGTTCACAGAGGCCCTGTCCTGGGTGGTGGCACTGCCAACTTTATTATCAAACCCTCTCTTCCACTTTGTGAAGATTCTGGTTCTCTTATTTACTTTCAGTTTTAGCGCAATAGCGCAATAGGAAATTTTTCATAACCTCCTAAAAGTGGCTATATACTGTATATTTATATTTACAGCAGGTAAAATAAGTATTGAACACGTCACCATTTTTCTAGGTAAATATATTTCTTAAGGTACTATTGGCATGAAATTTGCACCACATTTCGGCAACAAGCTATGCAATCCATACATACAAAGAAGCCAAAACAAATACCTTCAGAAATTAAGTTATGTGTAATCAGGGGCGGACTGATAACTCATGGGGCCCCCGGACAATAGGAGATTATGGGGCCCCCAGGCAATCAGAGATTATGGGGCCACACAGTATACACACACACAGTATACAATCACACAGTATACCCATACATGTACACACAGTATACACAGACAGATGTAAAAAAAACACAGATTTATACATACTGTCCCTGGTTTTACTGAGGCTGGCAACCCTGATGGGGCCCCCCAGTGGCCCAGGGCCCTCGGGCAGTGCCCGAGTCGCTCAATGGTCAGTCCGCCCCTGTGTGTAATAAAATGGAATGACACAGGGTAAAAGTATTGAACGTGCTAACTGAAATGTATTTAATACTTCGTACAAGATCCTTTGTTGGTGTGTTTGGGATCATTGTCTTGCTGAAATGTCCACCCTCGTTTCATCTTCATCATCCTGGTAGATGGCAGCAAATCTTTATCAAGCATGTCTTGGTACATTTTTCCATTCATCTCTCCTTCATAAATACGAAGTTTTCCAGTACCGTATGCTGAAAAACAGCTCCACACCATGATGTTCCCACCTCCAAACTTCACTGTTGGTATGGTGTTTTTGGGGTGATGTGCAGTGCCATTTGACCTCCAAACATGGTGTGTATTATGGCATCCAAAGAGTTAAATTTTGGTCTCATCTGACCTGACTATATTCTCCCAGTATTTCACAGACTTGTCTAAATGTTGTACAGCAAACTTTAAAT
Organism: Lithobates septentrionalis; assembly: GCA_037952835.1. Classification (NCBI taxonomy): domain Eukaryota; kingdom Metazoa; phylum Chordata; class Amphibia; order Anura; family Ranidae; genus Lithobates; species Lithobates septentrionalis. Next base: position 14,072 of record JBBDGP010002468.1, on the reverse strand, counting down.
GAGCTTCAACATGCTTTTTTTTCAGCAATGGGGTGAGCGTGCGTACAGGCCATGGGGTTGAGTGCACTACTTATTGTTTTTTCTTAAACAATTGTACCCTCTAATTTCAGGACTTTCTGAAGCTCTCCACAAGTGGTCCTTGGCTCTTGGACAACTCTTCTGATAATTTTTTTCACTCATTTGTCAGAAATCTGAGCAGGAGCACCTGGTTTATGCTGAAATTATGTTCTCTCCACTTATGGTCTCAAAACTTCTCACTGGAACATTTAGAAGTTTAGAAATCCATCTGTAACCACTGCCATCAGTATGTTTTGCAACAATAGCTTTTCAAAGGTCTTGAGAGAGCTATTTGCTTTTACCCATCATGAAATGTTTTTTGTGTGATACCTTGGTAATGAAACACCTTTTTATAGGGCATCAGTTGAGACTGAACCAGCTAATATTATTTTGCACTGATTACTGCTAGATTTCAGCTGGTGTCTTGGCTTTCCATACCTTTTTGTGAGGGAATTGGTGGGGTTTGTAGGGTTGTCTGGGAGAGAGTTGGGGGAGGGATAAGACTGGGAAGTATCCGCTACATGGTCTGTGCTGTTTTTATATATACTATTTAGGCATATGATTAATAAATGTGATGAGGTAGCCTTTTGGGTGTTCACAATTTTTTGTTTTTTTTGTTTCTATCAATATTTATTTTACCTGCTGGTATACATGATCCATGTCAGAGCCTCTGTATCGTTGTGCAGGCAGCCTGCAGGGAGAAATACCAGCTGCTGCAGAGAGGGAGATCACAGTGCTATGGACTTGGGGCACCCTGCAGGAGATGCGGGGCAGGTGCCTTGGCTGCTCTGCTAGTTTAATTTTTGGATTCACCTGCTGGATTTTGTTCCAGAACTGGGCTCTGTGCCAAGCTGCTGTCTTGCTGTATTGTGAACATAGGAGGTTGCTTGCTTGGCATGGGCACCATTCAGAGAGCAGTTAGTTAGTTGTGTGGTTGAGTGACCGTAAACTTATAGCACCACATCCCTTAATAAGGAGAGCTTGAGGACAGTTTGTAGGGACTGTAAAGATGCTCAATATAATTATAGACTTGAACAAATATAAAATTCTAAGTTTATTCAAACGTGATTTAAAAATATTTCATATTAAAAACATGTATACTAATAAAATGATCTCATGTATTTTTTTCCTCACAGAGGGCATAAAAGGACCAAAGAGGTGTAATATTAAACAAAACCACATGGGGGTACAAGTTCCCAAAGCTACGGTGGTGGCCTGAGTCCATATCACACAGAGCCTTATGCCTTTAGAAAGCTGACCATGATTTCTCTGATGACTAGGTGTCCCCGTGGGGGTTTGTTTAATATTACATCTCTTTGGTCCTTTTATATCCTTTGTGATCACATGTAAACCTGGGGTTTGACACCATCTTGAGATTGATTTTTTTCATTGACCAATTGTTATTAAATTAGGAATACCAGCAGTTATTGTTTCCTTCCCCTGAAGAAGCCTTAAGTTGGGCAAAACATGTCGGGAATATATCTGTACACCGCTGTGACAAAAAAGAATACGGTATTCTATGTCAAATAGCCACCGTATAATGACGACGGGTAGTCCACAAGTTGTTAATTCAGCATATACCAAAATGTGAGAAATGAATGGCAAGAAAAGAGTATCTCTGTCATTGTCCGCTATCACAAGTGCTAAACAGATCACTTTATCGTTTATTCCTTCTTTTACATTTTTTGTAGAATCTTGCAATCAGCTTCCAGGTGTCAATTCATAATTGTTGTTGCTATAAAACACAAACCAATTTGCTGGAGGTGAACATAATGCAGATAATGACTTAAGGACTTTTACTGCTAGATCTTTCAGGGGACAAAGTCAATTATTAATTAATGTATAATATGCTGTTAGACCAGATAGTGAAATATCCACGGTAAATATCTTCCTTTTTGGGGAATATTGACATTTTAGCTAATGCTGAAAAATCTAAATGCTGCACTGAAAAATAAGCAAATAAAGCACAGCTACTGACCTTTTGTGAGTAAACAAGGGCAAGTGGATAAACTCAATGCAAACAGATTTTAATGAAAACAATCTAGATCCAACAATACTTTACAGCTCTTTAAGCTTTGAGTTTTTCTTATCATTCCATAGTAGCATGTTTTTAAATATTCATGATTGGCAAGAAAACGATTTACTTAGATTAAAAAGTTGAAAAGCAAATATAAACAAAGTTTTACACATTGAACCTTCAAAACAATTGCCTACATACTTTGTTCCTGTTCCAGTGCTGCAAGAATAAACTTTATTTAGATGGTTTTATTTAAGTTCACTTTAAACTAAAAGACAGCTATTTATTTTGGCACCAACCAGCTCACACGTTTATCCATAAAAACACCAGCGTTTGTAACTGTGCACAGAAGGATAATAAATTAATTTGTTTAAAGACACACTCCAAAAATTGACACATTGCCATTCATATAGGAAACAAGTTCAGCAGTTGTGCCATTAAACAACAATATTGCATAGCTTAATAGCCATTCAAATGGTGTGATATTTGGCCAGAAGCAAAGAAAGGAAAATCTTTTAGACACTCCGAGCATACCTCTGTAAATAAAGAAAAATAAGATACTCATAAGTTAAACCTATAAATATGAATTTGTGCATTCTGCAGTTTCAGAAATCCTGCAAAAAACCCTTTGAAAAAAAAGTTGTTGACAGTCCAGTATATTAATTGTGCTGATAACAATCTGCAATCATCTTATGCATACATTTTTCTCTGTGCTAGCGCCTGCATAGCAATTATCTAGACCATGTTGAAGCAGAGGAAACATGGTGAGACTGGATAATTCATGACCAGGTTTTTTCTTTCTTAAATTATACTGGATGTAAACCCCAACAATGAATTTCTCCTATTTGCAAATCTTTGGTCTGTTACATTTCCCATCTCTCTGTAGGCTACAGAACACCCACCCCCTATGTTACATACTCACTATTGCAGACTGACAGCACTGTTTCTCCTAGATATAGTTGAGTGAATGAGCGTTATCACCCTTGGAGAAGAAGTGTGTTACTGGTAGAATCACCAGGTAAAAGTAAAAGGGAAAAACTGACCAAAGAAAACCACATCTAAGGTCTGGCTATAATGTAACTAAGTTACATTATATGTGAAAAACAAAAATTAAACCATGCTAGTGATATAAAAATTCAAAATTATAAAATTGAAGCTGCACCACTAACGTGAGATATTACAAAAAACAAATCAAAAACAAAATGTGTTGCGCTAAATTCCAATTGATAAACAATGAGTACAAGTGTATATTATATAACACAAATAAAAAATCACTAGATAGTGGAAAAAACAAGCTCTATCTTGTATCCAAGATCAAACAAACTCCCTCCACCTTGAAACCATGTGTAAATTCACCGCCACCACATGAATAGATGTGCTCTTAGTAGAGAGCATAGATCACCTATTATGGGAGATTAAAGCAGGCTTGTGTGTATCATCCACTGTTTTAGCCAGCTAGTAGAAAGCCATAGGGATCACTTGGGTCATGACCAGACGTGGCGGCAAAACCTCCTGCCTCAAGCTGCTACCTCCGATGATACGTCATCGCATCTATCCGGAATACTAGCGACTGTCCTTTATTCTTTGGATTTGTATATGCTGATTTTAAACCTGGATTTTGGAAGTGCATTACTTTTAATAAAATCCACTCAAAAGAGGTTTTAAACTGTTTGGAGTTTATTTCTTTGTTGAGACATACCACTGGAGGTAACGGCTTGAGGCAGGATGTTTTGCCGCTATGTCTGGTGATGACCCAAGTGATCCCTATGGCTTTCTACTAGCAGGATAAAACAATGGATAAAGATAAATCATTTCAGAACTTTTTCCGCCTTATGTGACCTAAAAACAGTACAACAATTGAAAAACAAACTGAAATCTTTTAGGAGGGGAAGTAAAAATAAAAAAATAAAATAATGTGTTTGCATAAGTGTGCAAAAGCATGTGGGAAATGTGTTATGGTCTGATGAAACCAAGGTTGAACTTTTTGGCCATAATTCCAAAAGATATGTTTAGTGCAAAAACAACACTGCACATCACCAAAAGAACACCATACCCACTGTGTAGCAAGCATAGTGGTGGCATCATCATCCTTTGGGAAGGTTTTTCTTCAGCTGGAACAGGGGCCTTAGTCAAGGTAGAGGGAATTATGAACAGTTACAAATACCAGTCAATATTGGCACAAAGCATTCAGGCTTCTGCTAGAAAGCTGAACATGAAGAGGAACTTCATCTTTCAGCATGAAAACAACCCAAAGCATTCATCTAAATTAACAAAGGAATGGCTTCACCAGAAGAAGATTAAAGTTTTGGAATGGCCCAGCCAGAGCCCAGACCTGAATCCAATTGAAAATCTTTGGGGGGATCTGAAGAGGGCTGTGCACGGGATATGCCCTTGCAATCTGACAGATTTTGAGTGTTTTTGCAGATATTGCCAAGTCAAGATGTGCCATGCTGATAGACTGATACCCAAAAAGACTGAGTGCTGTAATAAAATCAAAAGGTGCTTCAACAAAGTATTAGTTTAAGGGTGTGCACACTTATGCAACCATATTATTTTAGTTTTTTATTTTTACTTCCCTCCACCTAAAAGATTTCAGTTTGTTGTTCAATTGAGTTCATCAGTTTATAGGTCACAATAAAGGTGGGAAAAGTTGTGAAATTATTTATCTTTGTCTCATTTTTTGTATCACATAAACCTGACATTTTAACAGGGGTGTGTAGAGTTTTTATATCCAGAGTATATGTCTTTCTTATACTGTACAACACATAGCCAGTGCTCTAATGTTTTTTTTAGCAAAATGATTGGGTATTAATATGCTTCTCAAATCTTAAGTCCCTAACTTATGAGTGAAAATTGCTTAACTGAATGTAAAACATTGAATTGCTGTATGGTATTCTTAACCAAGTAATAAATATTCTTAATGGATAAGAATAACACCCTCATGGAAATGATCTGTAATAAGGTTCGATGTTTAATGCATCATAAAGAGACTATAGTCATATAAATCCATACATCAGCAATGTATAAACAGAGCAAATCCAACTGACATTACTTCAGATGAGGGCACATTAAAACCTTTGCTTTGCCTTATTTAAACTGTGTTGTAAAGATTTTTTTTTCAGGTCCCACCTGGCAAATGGTGTAATTTTTTTCCTAAAACATGACACTCCCGTTCTTTAAAACATAATCTGGACAACTGTGATTTTTTTATTACTACTCTCAATTCTAATTCCAATCTTATAAAAGTTCCCCTTTTCATAGCCATTAAACCAACACCCGTGTAATAGCCTAGTGTAAAAATTGCCTTGGAGACTCTTAAGTGGGATTATTTAACATGTGAAATATGTAGCAAGGCACTATGTGCTTCTAATAGCTATTTGTTGATTTCTATAGCAATACAAATATCACTGTGATAGAGTGGATTCATCTAAAGGAACATTTCTGGAAATACAAAATATAATTTCTGGACATTATTGCCAAATAATGACAGTAAGGTAAGGATAAGGGATTTTCTAAAATTACTCACATTAGTGGGATTTTTCCTAACCTAACTACAATATTCTTCCAAAGCAAAAGGATAGAAACCCACAATGCAATAAAAACACAACTACAACTAAAACTGTTTTTTTTTTTTTTGTAAAATGTAAGGAAGGATTAGAATGTCTGTCAGGGTTCTATTTACAGACTGTTCCTCCCAGAGAGTTTTATCTTCAGAAGTGATGAGAAATCTTACCAATGACACAGGCAGCAGGAAAGCACATTTTTTCACTAAAAAGAGTTATAACCTCAGGTTATTTTTATTGCCTATGTCTTCCAATCTAAGTGACAACCTTTTCTTTTCAACACAGTCCCAGGCAGCAATAGAAAAAAGTGCACTTTAAATATAATAATAAGCAATCTGCATATACATAGATAAAGGAAAAATCCAATAAAGTCCACCAAAGTGAAATAAAGTCTCTAAATTATGACTTTTAAATTGATTGTAAATAATCATAATCCAGTACAAATCCCAAAGAAGCCAATCTGAAAAAATCCATGCCACCAGGATGCACACACTTCTTACCAGAAATCTCTGCATCTCAGGCAAATGGGATCAAATGAGCTCAGCTGATATACAGCCATACACCATAAGACATCCCTTCAATCTGTGAGGCTCCAATGCTGACATTTGTTCTGTGGCTCCACCAAACTGGTTCCCTTTCTGCTCCACATCAGCATCACAGGTGATAAGTATTTATATAAAAGAGGAAGAACAGAACCTCATAGTGCAACCGATAAAATCATGATAAAATGTATTTAAATAATACACTTACATGTAAAAATCAGAAACTTGCATAAACAAAAACAAAGATGGTGCTGCCGAAACTTCTGCTGGCGTGTGTAATATTTTTTTTTTTTACAAACTATCATCAAAGCAAGTGCTGTGTCACTATGGTGACACTGTACTGCTGTGGTAGTGATTATGTACAATGGCTGGCTGCCCTGATATCACTGTATGTCAGTGCTGCCAAGTGTGGATAAATGTCAATTGATTGAATAACTCCTCCACCGCAACCACAGTGATGATACCACACAGAGTGCTCGCTTACCGAAAGGCAAGCTCTATAAGTCTGCGACCTGTTACCCGGCCAGGGCCTTTATCCAGGAGGAAATCAAGAGGGCGATATCCAAGCACTACGGAGGTGGTCAACATACGGCACAGAACTCGCCAATCTCACCAATCACGGATCAAACGGGTAGGCAGATAGGTACCATTCAGATGTTCCCCAGTATAAAAAGGTTCACCATAGCGTAATACTGATAGTCAACATTTATTAAAAAATAGAGTAACACTTACAAATGCAAGGGAATATAAAAGCAAAACAGCTGGCCAGCTAATGCAGACACCCGTCCCATGAGAGACGTCAGGGAGGAGCTGACGTGCTGACGTCTCGCGTGTGCCGTTTGTGGGAAGGGTGTCTGCATTAGCCGGCCGGCTGTTTTGCTTTTATATTCCCTTGACATTTGTAAGTGTTACTCTATTTTTTAATAAATGTTGACTATCAGTATTACGCTATGGTGAACCTTTTTATTCTGGGGAACATCTGAATGGTACCTATCTGCCTACCCGTTTGATCCGTGATTGGTGAGATTGGCGAGTTCTGTGCCGTATGTTGACCACCTCCGTAGTGCTTGGATATCGCCCTCTTGATTTCCTCCTGGATAAAGGCCCTGGCCGGGTAACAGGTCACAGGCTTATAGAGCTTGCCTTTCGGTAAGCGAGCACTCTGTGTGGTGTCATCACTGTGGTTGCGGTGGAGGAGTTATTCAATCAATTGAAGTTTATCCACACTTGGCTAGGGATTTTGAGCACTACATGTTTTTATACAGATGGACTTATATATATTTTCTTTGTAACTCATGTACTTTATGTAATCATTATTGTTTATTTTTGAAGCACTGGTGTCACTGTCACTAGTTAGTTCATTTAGGTTTAGCGCTGCTACCAACTATTCCATCTATTTTTGTGTGTATCCCACTTTTAGCAGCTGCTTTTTGGTTTGTAGTTTTCACCTTCTCTTATTATTTTTATCACTCAAGAATATTTTCACATTTTTTATTTCACTTAATTTGTTTATAGTGTGGTATTTTTTTGTAATTATCCTGTCAGTGCTGCCAGCCATTGTCTCAGATCGCCACCATAGTAGTACAATGTCCCCAGACCAGTGCTGCCAGTCAGTGTCCCTAATGCCTGCCACACCGGTCAGCGTCCCTGATCACTGCCTCACCAATCATAGTGTCCCTATTCCCAACCACATTAGTCACAATGTTACCCCTTCACCCCAACATCAGTCTCAGTGTCTCTGATTACCACATCAGTCATAGGATCATCATAATTACTTCTCCACACGTGTAATGCTCTCTGAAGAGCCATCCGTGTTTGGATTGCTCTTCAGAAAGCATTTAACAGGCAGTGAGAAGGTGTTGTACCACCTCCTCATAACCTGCTTTAACCCCTTGAACCTGCAGAAGCACCCCCATTCACTTGAACAGGAGATATCATTCCTGCCACAGCTGAAAAGCATCACATATGTGGCATGTGTACACCTTTACCCAGTGCCTCTGCAGCTAAAGGGGGTAGCAGTTGAGGAGCAGTAACACTGCTGATCAACCACAAGGTTTTACCAACCTCACGTGTGAACATACCCTAATGGTGCAGGCAGTCACAGTTCTCTGATTCCCACCACACCAGCCACAGTGTCACAAGACCAGTGTAGCTAGAATAATTGTTGCTGATTGCCACCACACTAGACCAGTGCATGCCAGCAACAGTATTCATTATCACTGCCACACCAATCTCAGTGTCACCACACACGTGAAAGCCAGCAATGGTGTCTCTGTTTGTCACCACACCAGTTCCAGGGTCACAGAACAGAGTAAGTCAGCAGCAATGTTCATGGTTGCTGCCTCACTAGTCCCCAGTGTCACCAGGCAATAGTGTTCATAATCGTCCCTACACAATTTCCACTGTCACCATCACACCAGGGCAGTGTAAACTCTGCCTACTACCTGTACTACCTTGGCCTGTTTATTGACCATGTTTCTGCCTGCTGCCTGAACCGATCATTTGCCTGTATACTGACCATGTCTTTGCCTGGTAGTCATGTATTTAGATGTTTAGTAGTCCATGATGGTGTGCATAAAGTCGATGATGAGGTATAAAGCCCACATTCACGGCAGCCTTCCATTGGGTATGGAAACCATATTCCTAAAAAGCACTGTAAGAAACAAAGAAAGGAGGCGCCTCTGGGTGCAGACTTAAAAACAATTTTAATAAAAAGAGCAGCAACAGAGATTGCACTCACATTTGTGTTGAGTTAAGGCATATGAGAGTCCCAGATGTAACTGGAGGGGTCCGTGAGGTCGATCATCCCTGACATGGATGTGTAATCAGACTGGTCTTTCAGATGCACTGTGTCCACCAGCCGGCAATGATGGAGGAATACCAGAATGACCAGTCTGATTACACATCCATGGCAGGGATGATCAACCTCACGGACCCCTTCAGTTACATCTGGGACTCTCATATGCTTTTTTAACTCAGCACAAATGTGAGTGCAATCTCTGTTGCTGCTCTTTTTATTAAAATTGTTTTTAAGTCTGCACCCAGAGGCGCCTCCTTTCTTTGTTTCTAAACTCCTAGAAAGCCTAAAGGTGCTCCTTGGATTTTGGTCCTCTCTATGTGGTCAGGCTGAGAAAGAGTCTCACACATTGCCACAGTCAGAAGGAGTAGCAGAATGTGTTTTGAGGTGTAATTGTAGGTATGCTTATGCAGTGAGTTAGAAATATTTTATTGATTGACAACTTTGTGTAAAAAAAATACATTTTCATTTTCATTCTGCATTTTTCAAAAAGTTGTGGCAAAAAATGTCTTTACCGTGCCTCTTAAAAAATACCTTGGTGTGTTTGCCTTCCAAAATGTGGTCATTTTATTGCCACAGTTATGGTTTTCCAGGGCCTACAAAAATGTAATGGATAGTCAGGAATTTAGATGCATAATCTATGCCCCTGGATTTTTAACCCTTCTAGGCTGAGAAAAAGTCTCACACATGTGGTATCCCCATACGCAAGAGGAGAAGCGGAATGTGTTTTTTGTAAGTGCAAGTGTTAATTAAAAGTATGCCTATACTGTGTATGATAAATACCTTGTTAAATTGACAATTTTGTAAAAAAAAAATATTTATTTTCCAAAAAAAAGGGTAACAAAAAAATTACAAGTTCAAAAAACTCACAATGGCTCTTAGTAAATGCCCTTGGCTGTCTACTTTTGAAAAATGGGTAATTTGGGGGAATTTGTACTGTCCTGGCATTTTAGGGCATCAGGAAATGAGAAAGGCAGTCAGTACATCAGGACTTATCAATTTTGAAATATATATACCATAGTTTGTAGACTCTATAACTTCCACACAGACTACACAATATACACTGATGTGGGCTATTTTTTATCAAAGAAATGTAGCAGAATATATTTTCACTTAAATTTATGAAGAAAGGTTATGTTTTGCAAAATAATATAACAGAAGTTACAATGTAGGGAAAACACTTTTCTTTTATTTATTTTTTCATTTATATAGCAAGAAAAAAAAACCCAGTGGGGATTAAATATCAAAGAAAAAAAAGCTCTATCTGTCTCTAAAAACTGACAAACATTTAATTTGGGTACAGTGTTGTAATTGTCATTCAAATTGAGACAACACTGAAATCTGAAAAATTACCTCGGCAGGAAGGGTGAAAGAGTCCAGTCTTAAATGGTTAACCACTGAGTACCAGCCTGTAATACTACTTCATTACCAGGCCATTTTCAGTGTTCCTTTCTGTGATAGCTGGACTGGCATTTACTTGGCAAGTTAACACTGTACCCAAATTTATTTTACATAATTATTGAGACATAGTTTTCTTTTGATGGTATTTGATAACTGCATTTTTTATTTTTTATTATATAAAGGGAAAAAATACCAACAATAAACACGAAACATTTATTATCAAATACTTACCATAATTTTCCTTTCCTGATGGACTCCATGGCAGCCTACATGTGGGTTAACCCTGTCTCCTCTCCAATGCTATAGGACCCCACTCCCATAAATTTGAGCTCACCGCTAGAGACTGCGTTCCCTAATTAGCCAACTCTTGACCAACGGGTGGGACCTCCGTCTGCCATGGAGTCCATCAGAAAAGGAAAATTACGGTAAGTATTTGATAATAAATTTTTCATTTTCCTGACAGACTTCATGGCAGCCTACGTGTGGGAAATAACTAGCCAGTCCACATGGGTGGGTATGCTGATCAAAGAAAAAGTTTAATCTAACCCGTCAACCAACAGGATTCTTAAATCACAATACACAGAAGATAGAGAAGCAGGCTCTATGCAGTAATGTAACATTAAGGAAAGGTCCGGGAAGAAAGTCAGAAAAGGTCCTTCATGACCAAAGGACCCGATCTCAGAAACCCTTTTGGCCGAAGTGATTGCAACTAGGAAGGCAACTTTTGCAGAAAGGTCCTTGACAGAAAGCAGAGCGGATCCTGAGGTACTGGAATCAGACAGCGAATCAAGAACAAGGGAAAGATCCCATTTGGGGAATCTTGGTCTTCTTTGGGGCCTGAGTCTTGTCACCCCATGGAAGAACTGCCGGATTAGAGTATGAACGGCCCATGATGTTCTGGAGAAGGCCGGCAAGGCCGTGACTTGGACCCTAAGAGCCGGTTCACACTGGGGCGACTTGTCAGGCGACCTAGTCGCCTGACAAGTCGCCTCCCGTTCTGTACAATGGAACCGTTCTAATCGGAGCGACGCAAGTCGCTCCGACTTAGAAGAAAGGTTCCTGTACTACTTTGGGGGCGACTTGCATAGACTTCTATACAGAAGTCGTCTTGCAAGTCGCCCCGGCAGTCGTGTGCAGGTCGCCTCGATGAGGCGACCTGCAAGTCGTGCCGCATCTAGTGTGAACCGGCACTTAGTGAGCAGATGGATAGAGACAGATCTAGGCCAGATTGGAGGAAACTCAGGTGTGACGGGAGTCACTAATAGAGGCACGGGGTGAATGGGAACCCCACTGTGATCTGTTCTGGTCAGAGACTCAATGCTGTGTATGTGTGTGTATGTGGTGTGTGCTGTTTGCTGTGCTGGTTTGGGGTGGGGCTGTGTTCCAATGTTCTATTGTGTTTGTCTGCCTTGGATCACAGGATGTGTATTGCTGTGAGGAAAGAGGGAGGGGGATTCCTCCAGCAGCCCCCCTGTTAAGACTGTTTACTGATGAGAAGTTAAGCACACCTGACCTGTGTGTCCATTGTTATTGGACAGTTTAACCCGCCCTGTTTTCCAAGGGTGGGGGGGAAATGTTTTGAAGTGGGACCTGTATAACATGTGTTTTTTGAATAAAGATTCATTCCTGTTTGAAACCTGAAGACGGAGCCGTGTCTCGTTTTTGGGGTGGATTATTTGTATGGGTTCCTTGTTCGGCTGATTGGAGTGTTCGGTAGCTGCCTTTGTGTTTGAGTATGAAATGTCCTAAACGACTTTAACCCCTCTCATACTCGGGGTGTCGTTACATCAGGATTAGGGATGAGCTTTGAGTTTGAGTCGAACTCATGTTCGACTCGAACATTGGCTGTTCGCAAGTTCGCCGAACAGCGAACAATTTGGGGTGTTCGCGGCAAATTCGAATGCCGCGGAACACCCTTTAAAATTCTATGGGAGAAATCAAAAGTGCTAATTTTAAAGGCTTATATGCAAGTTATTGTCATAAAAAGTGTTTGGGCTGGGTCCTGCCCCAGGGGACATGGATCAATGCAAAAAAAGTTTTAAAAACCGCCGTTTTTTCAGGAGCAGTGATTTTAATAATGCTTAAAGTCAAACAATAAAAGTGTAATATCCCTTTAAATTTCGTACCTGGGGGGTGTCTATAGTATGCCTGTAAAGGGGCGCATGTTTCCTGTGTTTAGTACAGTCTGACAGAAAAATGACATTTCGAAGGAAAAAAACCATTTAAAACTATTCGCGGCTATTGCATTGCCGCCCGACAATACACATAGAAGTTCATTGATAAAAACGGCATGGGAATTCCCACAGGGGAACCCCGAACCAAAATTTTTTTAAAAAATGACGTGGGGGTCCCCCTAAATTCCATACCAGGCCCTTCAGGACTGGTATGGATATTAAGGGGAACCCCGGCCAAAATGTAAAAAAAAAATGACGTGGGGGTCCCCCTAAATTCCATACCAGGCCCTTCAGGTCTGGTATGGATATTAAGGGGAACCCGGACAAAATTTAAAAAAAATGATGTGGGGTTCCCCTAAATTCCATACCAGACCCTTCAGGTCTGGTATGGATTTTAAGGGGAACCCCGCGCCAAAAAAAAACAAAATGGCGTGGGGTCCCCCCCAAAAATCCATACCAGACCCTTATCCGAGCACGCAACCTGGCAGGCCACAGGAAAAGAGGGGGGACGAGAGTGCGGCCCCCCTCCCTCCTGAACCGTACCAGGCCACATGCCCTCAACATTGGGAGGGTGCTTTGGGGTAGCCCCCAAAACACCTTGTCCCCATGTTGATGAGGATTGGAAGCCTGATCCCCAGTCAGGCGACCAAAAATTGGGGGCATGTTGGACTATTACGGTACGATAAACAGAGGTATTAATATGAAATATAAAAACAGTCATAAAAATTAGACTTGTTTTTATTGATGCAGGAGACACAACAATGGTAATACAATAAAACATAGGAAAAGTACAGGTATATCACCAGTAGAGTCATTGGTATACAGTACAACACAAAATCTCAGAAATCATATCCTCGACTAGTTTCGCGGACATAAACCGCTTCGTCAGGAGGGAATCTAGAGATGATTTTGGGTACAACAGTCTCAACCTAGCAAATAAAGGATGTACAATAAAATTACCAAAATACATAATCAACATAATTATAATCTAGCATCAATGTTAACTAAGGGTAATGCAATGTTCTAGGGGGGGGGAGGGGGGAGCGAGTCCGCTTACCCATATCCCAACAGGTCCCAGGCGCGCGGCCCCACCGCCCTAGGGTGTTCTCCCACGGCGACCTGGGGGAGCTAACGAATTGACGGGGGTGATAAGCAAAGGGTAAAATTAATAAGGTAGTGAAATAACCTGAATTACCACGTACAGGGGTAGAGGTAAAGAATTGGTGGGGAATTAAGTAATAATTGAAAAAAGGAGGAAGAAAAAATGGGGGGTGGTGCTAAAAGGTGGAAATAAGGGGAGTGACTAGTGAAGGATATGAATTGACATAATTGGACCTTAAGTGTGTGAAAATAAAAGGAAAGGTATGTGACTGAAAGGTGAAGATAGGTGATAAGGCCAAGAGGCATGGTGGTGCTTAAATTAAGCCAGTGGGGAGGTGAGAAGGAAAGAGAGGGGCCAGGGGCGAAAAGGGGGGGGAGGGGAGGGAAAGGTGGGGACGGAGGGAGGGAAGGGGAGGTGGG